>VWZE01023723.1:18204-38762 GCA_013396675.1 Eubucco bourcierii
GGGTCCAGAGGAGGGCCACAAAGATGATCAGAGGGCTGGAGCAGCTCTCCTATGAGGACAGGCTGAGGGAGTTGGGGCTCTTCAGTCTGGAGAAGAGAAGGCTTCGAGGGGACCTGATAGTAGCCTTCCAGTATCTGAAGGGGGCCTACAGGAAGGCTGGGGAAGGATTATTTACAAGGTCCTGCAATGACAGGACAAGGGGCAATGGGCTTAAACTGGCAGAGGGGAGATTTAGACTGGATGTTAGGAGGAAGTTCTTTTCAGTAAGGGTGGTGAGGCACTGGAACAGGTTGCCCAGGGAGGTTGTGGCTGCTCCCTCCCTGGATGTGTTCAAGGCCAGATTGGATGAGGCCTTGAGTAACCTGTACTAGTGGGAGGTGTCCCTGCCTATGGCAGGGGATTGGAACTAGATGATCCTTGAGGTCCCTTCCAATCTTACCATTCTATGATTCTATGATCTATATATATATACATACGCACGTATGTATATATATGCACACACGTATGTATATATATGCACACACATATGTATATATATGCATATGCACACATATATATGTATATATATACAGGCACACACATTATGTGTGTGTGTATCTATATCTATATCTATATCTATCTATCTATCTATCTATCTGTCTATCTATCTATCTATCTATCTATCTACACAGATACATATACATATCACAGTATCACCAAGACCAAGGTTGGAAGAGACCACAAAGATCATATACATACATACATACATACATACACGCACACAGGTATGCATATTTATACACACACATATATATGTGTGTATATATATACATATACAGACACATATATATTCATATATATACACAAACATATACATATACATACATATACACACACTTGTATATATGTGTATAGATATACATACACACACATATGTAGAGATATACACACACACATATATGCATATGTGTGTATATATATTCACATATATACATACATATAAACACACACACATATATATGTATATATACACACATATACATATATACACACATACACATACACACACACATATATATATATATATATATTATTGTGGCTAAAGTTCTCTGCTCTGCAAAGCATTTGGAAAGCTTCCTCGGCTCAAACTATAATGCCGTGTAAATATGTTAGGCAACATGTACCCTACCTACTTGCATTATGTCAAATGAACTGCATCATTCCAATATGGTGCTACATGTGCATGGAAGCCTGTAGCGCTTGGAACAGGTGCTGCCCAAACGCACTTGACAGAGATATTGACAGTAAGGTCATCTGTGGAAAAAAGAATATGAAAAAAAATGTCAGGGGAAGGTTATCGGAACGTGGCTGGGCTGCTGCAGCGGTAAAAAGGCACTGTGCTGTGTGCTTGTTTCTTTTCTAGGAACAAAATCTTTTGGGGATGAGGTTTGGGGTGAAGCGAAGGAAGACAGTCAAAGGAGAGGTCAAAAGCCTAAAGGGGATACAAGAGATTCAGGCACTTTCAGAAAGGTTTTCTTTTTGTGCATCTTCTTTCCAGGGAAGGTTTTCTCTTTGTACATCCTTTTTCCAGGGAAGGTTTTCTTTTTGTACACCTTCTTTCCAGGGAAGGTTTTCTTTTTGTACACCTTCTTTCCAGGGAAGGTTTTCTTTTTGTACACCTTCTTTCCAGGGAAGGTTTTCTTTTTGTACACCTTCTTTCCAGGGAAGGTTTTCTTTTTGTACACCTTCTTTCCAGGGAAGGTTTTCTTTTTGTACACCTTCTTTCCAGGGAAGGTTTTCTTTTTGTACACCTTCTTTCCAGGGAAGGTTTTCTTTTTGTACACCTTCTTTCCAGGGAAGGTTTTCTTTTTGTACACCTTCTTTCCAGGGAAGGTTTTCTTTTTGTACACCTTCTTTCCAGGGAAGGTTTTCTTTTTGTACACCTTCTTTCCAGGGAAGGTTTTCTTTTTGTACACCTTCTTTCCAGGGAAGGTTTTCTTTTTGTACACCTTCTTTCCAGGGAAGGTTTTCTTTTTGTACACCTTCTTTCCAGGGAAGGTTTTCTTTTTGTACACCTTCTTTCCAGGGAAGGTTTTCTTTTTGTACACCTTCTTTCCAGGGAAGGTTTTCTTTTTGTACACCTTCTTTCCAGGAAAGGTTTTCTTTTTGTACACCTTCTTTACAGGGAAGGTTTTCTCTTTGTACACATTCTTTCCAGGGAAGGTTTTCTCTTTGTACACCTTCTTTCCAGGGAAGGTTTTCTCTTTGTACATCTTCTTTACAGAGAGGGATATCCCCTTGCATTGAATCATAGAATCATAGAATCATAGAATGGTAAGGTTGGAAGGGACCTCAAAGATCATCTAGTTCCAACTCCCTGCCATAGACAGGGACACCTCCCACTAGTACAGCTCACTCAAGACCTTTAAATTGAGCATCAAACTAAAAAGTGAAATTTCACTTTCAGGAAATTTTCAGGTTGACAGGACTTAGATGGGATTAGCTGCTGCTCTGCATCTTCGGGGTGAAAATGTCTTTCTTTCAAAACAACAGTTAAAAATGTAAAACACAGGCCATAGCTTGACAATAAGAAGTGGCAGAGCTTCACCTCTTTGCTGAGGACAAAGGTATTTTGCGTGGTTGGTATTGCATGTTGAGCTGTGCTTTCAAGGGAGGGGGGAAAGAAAACCCACAAACAAAACCCAACCAACATTCCTTACGTTCAAGCTGGATCTCTGACAATTCTTCCTCTGCAACATTCTTGGCCTTTGTGTGACATTTATGGTCCTGTGTTTATCATTATAAACAGAGGCTCAGTTTGCTCCTTCTCCTCTCCCCCTCCACTCCTCGTATGGCATCTAAAGCTCTTAAATTTATAATTAACGGGACTGAATTTTATCTGAGACTGATTCCCTCGAAGGGGCTTCGGAAGATTCTCCTGCAAACTGCACAACAATGCATCAGACAGCTTTAGATCTTATTTGTATTTAAAAGTCAGATATTTTAGTTCTGGATAAACTTCAGAAATGCTCTTCAATTCTCAGTGAGGCAAACATTTCAATTTTCTGCAATATTAGCAGGGGTAACTAATGATGGCTAATTTTTGCCTGTAGTATTTCCCTCAATCTGCTTGTGCACTTTCAGTTACTCTGGCAGCAGCAGCATTTGTACATTTTCTGGTCACTAAACACTCAAGTACAATTGTAAGTGATCAGTTTACAGTTGGCCAACAAAAGAGCTGCAGGAATGTCTAAAAGAAGGAAAAAAAAAAAAAAAAAAGAGAGAAAAGAAATTTGAATAAATATGCGTGTGTAGAGCTCATGTTCTGTGGGCAAACACGGAGCTCCTGCAAGAGAGAAGGACAGAGGGCAACTTAAATATATTTTAGCTATCAGAATGTATTTTGAAACTGAGGATCATGTATTTATCCTACCATAAGAAGGCCTGGTATAAATCCAAACCATACAGATTTCGAAAAATGCATTGTTATATCTCTTCAGTTGAAGGTAAATCCTCCTCTTCGCCTTTTATTTTTTACCTTCTGCTTTTGACTGTTATTTCCTTCTATTTCTCTTAAAATATACTCAATCTATAGGTTTCAGAGAGAGGCTGCTTTGAGTTATACTTCAAAAATAGCACCACCTTATTAACAAATTTGAAAGCTGTCTAAGTTCAAAGAGATTATTTTCGATAAGAAGATAACATTTTCATACTGCATTCGGAAAATACGCAGCGGTAAAACCGCCGGAGAGAGTCCTTCCAGAGTAAAATACCTCTAAAGGGGTGAGACTTTGAGATCATTTCTGCATCTTTACTACTGAACAACCAAACACAACTGGCAAAGGCATGTTTGTTTGCTTGTCTGTTTGCTTTAAATGAAGAGGCTGCTTGCTTGTGCCCTCCTTAATTATTATTTCCCAGTGAAGTGTAATCCTTGCCCAGCATTTCGGACTGGGTTGTTTATGGTGGAGAGGTAAAAATAGTTCAAATTAAATCAGAACTCTACAGAGACAGTTCAACAGCTCGTGTCACGGGGAAGCTCGACCTGGAAATCTCACAGCCTGTAAAAAGATATTTCTCTGTTGGGTTAGGTTTTTTTTTTTTCTGTGAAGAGGTGTCAGCGTTGGTGACACCGTTCTGGAGACATAATGCTGGAGAAACGGGGCCGGGGCGGGGGGGGACACACACTGTGGGATTTGCATGTTTTATCCTAAAAACATCATCTGAGACACAGGAAACCTGCACAGCTTCATGCCTCGATCGGTGCAGATCAATGTGCACTAAAAGGAAATCCGTCACATGAAGGATCAAAATATTAAAAGGCTAAATTATGGCTTTTGCAGCAGCAGCCTCCCGGGGTGTGGAAGGAGACGATGAGGAGAGGTGCAATGCTCGGGCGGCCGTCGCTGAAGGCACTGCAAAGTGCAGAGGTAGTCAGATATCCTCGGGGGGCACTGGGAGAGGCACTTAGGAGCCATGTCTCTCTATCACAGAGATACTGAAAAAAGATACTCCTGCTGAGCACCACCTTACTGGTACAGGATACTGCTGGCAGAATTTGACCTCCAAGTATTTCATCGTTTGCTTATTGCCAGGAGGGAGTGATTTAAATGTCAGGCATTATTACTCTTTTTTTTTTTTTTTTTAAGGATACAGAATATTCTGCTCTGTCCCCTCCTATTTCTTTCTCTGGACATTAAGAGACACAGAAGCAGGCTCCTGCCCCTGCTCTTGCCAGTCATGATCCCATAAGTCATGAAATGGCTCTGTTCTCTCCCTCTGCCACCTCCTATAGATCTCGGGTGCTGGAAAGATATCCTGACTGCATGGATTCCTAAAGGCAGGAGGCAGAATATCTTGCACTCATCAGCATTGCTTGGAATAAAAGTCACCATATATGATCAAGGAAGCTGGGGAGGGACTGTTTGCAAAGGCATGCAGTGATAGGATTGTGGGCAATGGTGTTGAACTAGAGAAGGGTAGATTTAGCTTGGACATTTAGGAAGAAATTCTTCACAACGAGGGCAGTGAAAAACTGGAACAGGTTGCTCAGAGTTGTGGTGGAACACCCATCCCAATGGGGACCTGAGCAAGTTAATCTAGTTACAGATGTTCCTGCTAACTGCAGAGAGATTGGACAAGATGGCATTTGAGAGTCCCTTCCAATCCAGTGCATTCTGTGATTTAATGATCTTTAAAGGGGACCTAAAAAAAATCCAGAGACAGTCTGTCAGGGTCTGTTGCACCAGGACAAGTGGCAATGGCTTCCAACTAGAAGAAATTTAGACTAGATAGGACAAATTTTTTTTACAATGAGAGCGATGAAACACAAGTCCAGGTTGCCCAGAGAGATAGTAGATAGCCCATCCCTGGAACCACTCCAAGTCAGGTTGGACAGCTGTGCTGATTTGAGGCTAATTGGAATATTTTAGTGAGAGAAATTTATCATTTGCTGTCAAGATAATAAGAATCAAGAAAATAATAGTGATGTCAGTATCATGTTCTGAACAACCTGCTCTGTTTGAAGCTGCTTCCTGCTCACTGCAGAAGGAGTTGGACTAGATAACCTTTAAAGGTCCCTTCCAACCCAAACTACTTTTTGTTCCCATGATTCTAGTTCATCATTTGCATTAAAGATGCTGCAGAAGCAAAATAATATTATGAATCTATGATCTCTAGTATCATAACCACAACTGATACATTCATATCTGTCTGGTGGATGATTCTGCTTTCCTTTTCTACCACTTGATGACTACACTTTACTACTGGGGCTGCAGACAAAGGTGAAGACTTAGTTGCTTTGAACACTGCACACATGCATATACAAGTATAAGGGATGTCAGAAAGAAAGCCTCAGTAGTTCCAGCCTACTTGTAAAGCAGTGCAATATCATAGATTGCATTAAAAGTGCCAACAAGATTAAGAGGCAAATTTTCATCCATGCTTAGAAAGTGAGTAGCTCAGGGAACTTTGAAAGCTCTTAACTATCATGACACAAAACCTGGCAAACCTGGGATACCAGCCCAGCCTTCCCAAGTCCCAGCCCACTGCTTTCCCCTGTGTCATGGTTTTAAACGGTAGCAGGGTAGATTTAGGTTAGACATGAGTAGGAAGTTCTTTGCAATGAGAGTGGTAAAATACTGGAGGAGGCTGCCCAGGGATGTGGTTGAGGCTCTATCCTGGAGACATTCAAGATTAGATTTGATGGAGCCCTGAGCAGCCTGATCTAGTCTTTGTCACTGCTGGGTGGGTGGACAAGGTGACCTCTGAGGGTTCCTTCCAATCCAATGCAATCTGTTGATCTGTGTCATGAGGATTCACATTGAAGTTCAGCCTTCACAAACAAACTGTTCATTTTAGATTTGTGTTAAAGTTTACAGCTTTCTTTCCATGCATCAAGTAGTAATGAAATGTTGTACAACATTGCTAATTAAATAATAAAATCAATCAATCCAAATGTAAAAATAAAATGAAATTTAAATCTCTTATACATCAATAAATGTACAACATGAGTAGATGCTGAGAGGACACCTTGTTGCTCTCTACAAGCACCTGAAATGTGCTGGTCTCTTCTCAGTGGTCATTAACAATACAAGAGAGAATGGCCTCAGACTGCAACAGAGTAGGTTTAGACTGGAGAAAGAATCACAGAATCATAGAATGGTAAGGTTGGAAGGGACCTCAAGGATCATCTAGTTCCAACCCCCTGCCATAGGCAGGGACACCTCCACTAGTACAGGTCCCTCAAGGCCTCATCTAACCTGACCTTGAACACCTTCAGGGAGGGAGCAGCCACAACCTCCCTGGGCAACCTGTGCCAGTGCCTCACCACCCTCACTGTAAAGGACTTCTTCCTAACATCCAGTTTCCATCTCTCCTCTGCCAGTTCAAACCCATTGCCCCTTGTCCTGTCATTGCAAGACCTTGTCAATAGTCCCTCCCCAGCCTTCCTGTAGCTCCCTTTGGATACTGGAAGGCCACTCTAAAGTCTCCTGGAAGCCTTCTCTTCTCCAGGCTGCAGAGTCCCAACTTTCTCAGCCTGTCCTCATAGCAGAACTGCTGCAGCCCTCTGAGCATCTTCGTGGTGAGGAAAGGTTTTTCTTTTTTTTTCACCAAAAGTGTGGGCAGGCATTGGAACGGGCTGCCCAGGACCTGGTTGAGTCAGCAAGCCCGGATATACGTAAAGGTCTTTAAAATATGGTGCTTGGGGATATGGTTTAGTGGTGAACTTTGTAGAGTAGGGTCAATGATTGGAGTTGATGATCCCAGAGGTCTTTTCCAACCTGAAATGATTGTATGTATGTATGTATAATGTAGTATCTCTTTGGGGGAGATTTAATGCGTGGTTCAAAACGTCAGCATGTTGGGAGTGGAACTAAAGCTTGTTCCCAATCTGATGATGGAATTTACTCTGCTGAAGTCCAGGCCAGAGACTTCAGTGAGTCACCAGAAAGATAATGCTCCTCTCATCAGCAATCATTCATCCTTAACCATTGTGTTGGACCAAAATGACAATCGTCATTTTAAGCTGAGTGAATGCATTTTAACTGAGTCAAATTCTGCTACACATTTTCAGTCATGCCTCTTAGAAATGGAATCTGCAAACCATAACTCATGTCTCAATCAACCTAGAACTACGAAGCTGTGATTTGGCACTTCTAGGGGAAATAAGACCAACAAAATCATGCTTATGAACCCCTAAATAGAGCCAGATTTCAGATTCATGTTGAAGAAACAATCAGAATTCTGTATGATTACCTAGAACTCTTGAATATGAAAGCCCTTCAGGGTAGGTTTTCTTCTGACTCTACTTCACTCTACTTTAGTGAAGGAGAACAATTTTATCATGTTAAATTCTTGCATTTGCCTGGCAATAAAAAAATTAGAGTCAGAGTTCAGCTTCATTTTGAAGAAACAATCAGAATTCTGTATGCTTACCTGGAGCTCTTGAATCTGAAAGCCCATCAGAGCAGGTTTTCTTCTGACTCTACTTCACTCTATTTTAGTGGAGGAGAACAATTTTATCGTGTTAAATGCTTGGATGTGGTTGGCAATAAAAAAAAAAAAGATCATAAAAACAATCAAGAAAAAAAAAAGAAGCAGGAAAAAAATTTCTGAACCTCAATGTTGCTGGACTTTAAAAATAGCTGAGGTTCAAGAGGTTGCTTGTGTTTTACAGCTCAGCTGACAATTCTTGCTCATTTGGGAAGGATGAGAATATTTGCAGCTGAATTTGTGGTTGCGATGAACTCAGGAATTCCTTGGCTGGAAGGCTGGAGCAACTTCCCGTGAGAAAACCAAAGGGAAGGAAAGCTCTGTGCAGATCCAAGCTTAGATTTCCTTCTCTGCCTCCAACTCAAGAAGGAAAAACATCTTTCCTATGTTGTAGCAGATCAAAGGGTATCTACCCTCCCTATTTCCACTTGACCCAGTGGATAGAAACAGGTCAGAGCCATGTAAAGCTTGGGCCACCAGCAAAGGTCTCCTCATTGCTGCAGAAAGTACATCATGCTGGGACCTGGATCAATTAATAGATGAAATCAGTGATGAAGAAAAAAAACCCACAGCTGACAAGTTACATATTTGACTTGTCTCAGTGATGCCTTTCCTAGTGTCATTTGCAGATAGCAAAATAGCGATGACTGCAGTGTGCCTGAGGGGCCAAGAAGGCCAATGGCATCCTGGCTTGGATTAGGAACAATGTGGCCAGCAGGATCAGGAAAGTCCTTCTGCCCCTGTAGTCAGCACTGGTTAAGCAACACCTTGAGTACTGTGTTCAGTTCTGGGTCACCACTCAATTTAAGAAAGATGTCAACATGCTTGAATAACTCCAGAGAAGGGTAGCAAGGCTGGGGAGAGGACTGGAGCACAGCCCTGTGGGGAGAGGCTGAGGGAGCTGGGGGTGTGCAGCCTGCAGAAGAGGAGGCTCAGGGCAGACCTCATTGCTCTCTGCAGCTACCTGAAGGGAGGTTGTAGCCAGGTGGGGTTGGGCTCTTCTACCAGGCACCCAGGGACAGAACAAGAGGACACAGCCTCAAGCTGTGCCAGGGTAGGTTCAGGCTGGATGTTAGGAAGAAGTTCTTCCCAGCAAGAGTGATTGGCATTGGAATGGGCTGCCCAGGGAGGTGGTGGAGTCCCCATCCCTGGAGGTGCTTAAGAGGAGGCTACATGAGGCACTTAGTGCCATGGGTTAGTTAAATAGAAGGGTTAGGTGATAGGTTGGACTCTATGATCTCAGAGATCTTTTCCAACCTGGTTAATTATCTGATTCTGTGATTCTGTGAGATCAGGATGATATTATTGGAAGTTGCCTCAAATTCAGAATTCCCACAGTCTGCTTTGACCTGCAAGTACACCACGGCACAGATCATACACAAATTCATTTCTTAAGGCAACAAAAATTAATTGCAAAGAGACTTTTAAAACCAGAACAAATGTTTTGGAAGAAATTAAAGCCTCCATTTATCCATTTCTTCATTTTAGGTCAAGGTTTCCAAGTGAGTTAAGCATCACTGGACATTGGATAGAGGATAATATATGTAAATAGACTGACAATTAGGATAAAGGAAAATGCTAATATTTGATGATTTTACAAATGAGGTCATGGCTATTTCTCATGGTTTCCTCTAGCCAAAGTGTGATGCATTTGCTCCTTAAAAATGTAAACACCACAGGAAAATATTAATGGGTAGCTCCCTTTTGCAGTCTTCCTTACAATATTTTTTGGAATTTGGAGATTTAAACAGTTCAGATTTGTTAATTCCTTTTTCTCCTTTTATTTTTAAATTCATTTTACATTTATTTGGCTTCTTTTTTTTTTTCCCCTCTTTTTTTTTTCTCTCTTTTTTTCCTTTTTATTTTTCTGGTTGGTTTTTTCTTCCTTTTTTTCCCTCTCTTTTCTTTTTTTTTGCTTTGTTTTTTTATTTTTAAATTTATTTTACATTTATTTGGTTTCCTTTTTTTCCCCTTTTTTTTCCTCTTTTTTTTCTCTTTTTTGTCTTTTTTTCTTTCTTTTTTTCCTTTATTTCCTCCCCTTTTGTCCTTTTTTCTCTTTTCTCTTTTTTCTTTCCTTTTTTTTTTAATTGTTTTTTGTTCTTAAAGTCATTTTACATTTATTTGGCTTCTTTTTATTCCCCTCTTTTTTTTTCCTCTCTTTTTTTCCTTTTTCTTTTTTTGGTTGTTTTTTTCTTTCTTTTTTTCCCCCTTTTTTCTTTTTTTCTTTTTTTTTTTTGCTTTGTTTTTTATTTTAAAATTTGTTTTACATTTATTTGGCTTCCTTTTTTTCCATTTTTTTCTCTTTTTTTTTTCTCTTTTTTGTCTTGTTTTCTTTCTTTTTTTCTTTATTTCCTCCTCTTTTTTCCTTTTTTCTCTTTTCTCTTTCCTTTTTTGTTCTTGTTTTTCATTTTTAAATTTATTTTACATTTATTTGACTTTTTTTTCTTTTTTTTTTTCTCTTTTTTTTTTTTTTCCTCCTCTTTTTTCCTTTTTTCTCTTTTCTCTTTCCTTTTTTGTTCTTGTTTTTCATTTTTAAATTTATTTTACATTTATTTGGCTTCTTTTTTTCCCCCTCTTTTTTTCCTCTTTTTTATTTTCTCCTTTTCCCTCTTTTTCCTTTATTTTTTTTTTTTGTTTTTAATTTATTTTACATTTATTTGACTTTTTTTTCATTTTTTTCTTCTTTTTTTCTCTTTTTTCTTTTTTTTTTGTTTTGCCCCCCTCTTTTATTTTTTCTCCTTTTCCTTTTTTCTTCTTTTTTTTCTCTTTTTTTCTTTTTCCTTTCTTTTTTTTTGTTTTCCCCCATATTTTCTTTTTTCTCCTTTTCCTTTTTTTTTCTTTTATTTTTTCCATTTTCTCTCTTTTTTGTTTTGGTTTTTTTTTTCCCCCTTTTGCCTCCGTTGTTTTCTGCTTGATGGTTGATTTGCAAATAAATTCTTTTGCTGTGTTGAAAGTCAGAAGGGATCTGGCCCTTAGGGGAAATACTCACAAAATATTTGGTGAAATATTGATTTATATTTAACTGATTTTTCCACAGTAGGAAAAAAAAATAGTTGAGTTTTTGGTTTTTTTTTTTTTCATTTCTTTGGGTTTTTTTTACATTTTAATAAAAAATATAATTTAAAAAATTTTTTTTTTAAATTAAAAAAAAATATGTAATATTTTCAGTCCTGCTATTAGGTAACTGAAAAACGTGGGAGGGAAGATGAGAAGTACAAATATGACTCAACTGCTAAATGCTTTTCTTTTTTAAACCCTGGGAAATATGGAATGTATCTAATTATTTTTTTTAAATATACAAATTAATTGAAATAGTATTTTGAATTTAAATAAAAAAATAATCAAACAAACCAGACCCAAAACAACAAAACCACAGAGAAATTAATTCCCAACCAGATATACATTGTGCTTTCTAAATATATGGGTTTTTTTTTTCATCAACAGGACACCTGGAGTACTGTGTGCAGTTCTGGAGCCCTCAGCACAGGAAGGACATGGAAGTGTTGGAGCGGGTCCAGAGGAGGGCCACAAAGATGATCAGAGGGCTGGAGCAGCTCTGCTGTGAGGACAGGCTGAGGGAGTTGGGGCTCTGCAGCCTGGAGAAGAGGAGGCTTCAAGGGGACCTGATAGTAGCCTTCCAGGATCTGAAGGGGGCCTACAGGAAGGCTGGGGAGGGACTATTGACAAGGTCCTGCAACGACAGGACAAGGGGCGATGGGTTTGAACTGGTAGAGGGGAGATTTAGACTGGATGTTAGGAGGAAGTTCTTTACAGTGAGGGTGGTGAGGCACTGGAACAGGTTGCCCAGGATGGTCATGGATGCTCCCTCCCTGGAAGTGTTCAAGGCCAGATTGGATGAGGCCTTGAGTAACCTGTACTAGTGGGAGGTGTCCCTGCCTATGGCAGGTGGTTGGAACTAGATGATCCTTGAGGTCCCTTCCAACCTTACCATTCTATGATTCTATGACACAACTGAATTGTCAGTGGAAGGCAAAACAAGGTCAATAAAACCAACATTAATATTTCTTCTGAGAGAAATTGTGGTGTGGGAGACTTAATGATGTTTTGGGGACCACATGCAAGCACAGTGTCTAACTCAAAAGTATTGCTGGATGCTCTGGTATTGGGACCACATGCAAGTATCTAACACAAAAGTATTCTTTAAAGGTGGCTACATAGGAATATATATTTTTTGTTGTGGTGGTGGTTACTGCTGTGAAATCATGGTTGCAAAAGACTCTCATAAAATCTGATCTATCTGCCTGGTACTTTGGTTCAACCAAAACTCTCAGCCACATAGGGGAGGATTTATCTGAAGCTGAAGTCTTATTGAGAAGGTTAGATCTGGCTTTTCTAAATGTTTCATACCCAATTGATTTTATTTTTTGTTTTTAAAGTAGCAAAAAAGTGATGAACACTTCATGAAAATTAAATCCATCCTCTTAACGTATTATTGTTTTTCTTTCAACAGGACACAGCTGAATTGTCAGCGGAAGGCAAAACAAGGGCAATAAAACCAGCATTAAAATTTCCTCTGAGAGAAATTGTGGTGTGGGAGACTTGATACTGTTTTTGGGGACCATATGCAAGCATAGAATCTAACACAAAAGTATTGTTTGGTGCTCTGGTTTTGGGAACACATGCAAGAACAATATCTAACTCAAGAGTATTGCTTGACACTCTGGTATTGGGACCAAAATCAAGCACAGTATCTAACACAAAAGTATTGTTTAAAGAGGGCTATGTAGAAAAAAAATAGATTTTTTTTAAATTTTGTTTTTGTGGTTACTGCTCTGAAATCAGAGTTGCAGAAGACTCTCAGAAAATTTGATCTATCTGATTTTGTTTCAACCAAAACTTCCAGTCATACAGGGGAGGATTTGTCTGAAGTTGAAGTCTTACTGTGGAGGTTAGACCTGGCTTTTCCAAATGTTTCATACCCAACTGATTTTTGATTTTTTTAAGTAGCAAAAAATTGATGCATGTTCCATGGAAATTAAATCCATATATATATAATATAGAATCATGGAATCATAGAATAGTAAGGTTGGAAGGGACCTCAAGGATCAGCTAGTTCCAACCCCCTGACATAGGCAGGGACACCTCCCATGAGTACAGTTCACTCAAGGCCTCCTCCAACCTGGCCTTCAACACCTCCAGGGAGGGAGCAGCCACAACCTTCCTGGGCAACCTGTGCCAGTGTCTCACCACCCTCACTGTAAAGAACTTCTTCCTAACATCCAGTCTAAATCTCCCCTCTGCCAGTTCAAACCCATTGCCCCTTGTCCTGTTATTGCAAGACCTTGTCAATAGTCCCTCCCCAGCCTTCCTGTAGACTCCCTTCAGATCCTGGAAGGCTACTCTAAGGTCTCCTGGAAGCCTTCTCTTCTGCAGGCTGCAGAGCCCCAACTCTTGTAGCCTGTCCTCATAGGAGAGTTGCTCCAGCCCTCTGAGCATCTTTGCAACACTTCTCTGGACCTCCTCCAACAGTTCCATGTCCTTCAATACAATTATATATATATATATATGGAAAATATAAATGAATATATCAATATTTATATATTAAAATTATAAAAGCCTATTATATATGATATATACCTATTTATACATATATATATATATATGTATAAAAATGCTTATAATCCATATTAATAGTACTTTCATGGGAAGGGAGAAAGAGGAAGCCTTAGGCCAAAAATCCCCAACACAAGAACAAAACCAAGCTGCATATCAGCACCGACTTTTAGTTTGAAACTAATCTGACCTATGGAAGCCAATAAATGTTTGGTTTCCAGTGGCTTCCACCTGGTTAGGAGTTGCAAGACAGCAGTACCCTTTTCAAAGCCATTAATAATGCAGAAGGTCAATATCTAAACAGATATATTGAGTTACACACTGTAGACTTATAACAGCCAGAATTTCTGTAGCGCAGGTGATGCTTTCTGCTGACATTTGACCCTTTTAAGCTAATTAAAATATATAGTTGTTTGTGTTTTGGTTTTTAATAATGGTGGGAATAATAGTGGGCTCTATATTCAGGTTAGGCTCCTCTAAATAGGCAAAAAAGATTCTATCCATTGCAGTAAAGCTTGCATTGATTTTTATTAACTTTGCGGGTGTCAACTAAAATTCCTCAAATGTCAGAAAACTAAAAAAGTAAACTCAAAGTCCTTCTCCTATCAAATAAGTTTTTTTTTTAATTTATTTTATTTTATTTTATTTTACTTTATTTTATTTTATTTTATCTTATTTTACTTTATTTTATTTTATTTTACTTTATTTTATTTTATTTTATTTTACTTTATTTTATTTTATTTTACTTTATTTTATTTTATTTTATTTTATTTTATTTTTCTTTATTTGATTTTANCTTTATTGTCACTTCATTTCATTTCATTATTTAACTTTATTTTGTTTTATTTTATTTTGTTTTGTTTTATTTTGTTTTGTTTTATTTTGTTCTATTTTATTTAAGTAGTTTTAATATATTGCATTTTATTTTTGAATTTTATTTATTTTACTTTATTGCATTTTATTTTATTTTAATTATTTAAATTTTTTAATTTGTTTTTACTTAATTTTCTTTACTTTATTTTTTAATTCTTTATTTTAATTATTTTGTTTCATTCTGTTTTATTTTGTTGCTTTTTAAAAATGTTGCTTATTTTATTTTAATTTATTGATTTTATTTTGCTGCATTTTAATGCACTTTTTTGCTTTATTTTAAATCTCTTATTTTATTTAGTTTGATTTTATTTATTTTATTATGGTGTATTGCATTTTATTTAATGTATTTTATTTTAATACATTTAAAAACATTTTGGTTTGTGTTATTGGTTTTATTTTGCTGTATTTTATTTTGCTTCTTTATTTTATTTTCTCACATTTTAAAAATTATTTTATTTAGCTTTGTACTATTGCTTTTATTTAATTGCATTTTAATTTACTTATTTATTTTATTTTATCACATTAAAATATTTTATTTAGTTTTATGGTTTTGATTTTACTTAACTGCATTTTAATTCACTTATTTTATTTTATCACATTTTTAAAACATATTTATTTTGTTTTGTGTTATGGGCTTTATTTAGTTGCATTTTATTTTACTGATTTATTTTACCACATTTTAAAAAACATATTTTGTTTTGTTTTTTTTAATTGATTTTATTTTTTCTTTTTATTTTAGTTATTTATTTTATTTTCCAGAGAACTTCAATTTCTGTAGGTTCAGGGGTATGCAATTCATAGCCACATTAGGAATTTAGTGTTTGTATACTGCAGCCACCTGAAATGTTTCACTGCTGCAGTCAGCACAGGATGCTGCAAAGGTAAAGGAAATGGTGATGAATTCAGTGGATGTTGCACATTTTTCTTCTATGCTTTAAAAAAACCATGGGAATATCAAGCTCCAGTGCTATGAAACCCACTGCCAGTATCTTCCATTGACATTTTATGTTTGTGTAAAGTAAAATGAGGTCAACCCAAGCCACTAACAGCATCTCAGCCCCGTTTCTGTGCAGTATTTTGTCACTACAGACTGTGGTGGTTCTGTGGCGTGTGTGCTAGCTTGCTGAAATTGGTGGTTGATCGCAGGGTGTTGCAGAGCTGAATCTTTGTTGTCTGAGACTTTAAAAAAAACCAAACCCATGTGCTGTAAAGATTTCACCCAAACCCCTTTGCCTGCAATGAGAATTGAATCAAATCCTACATGCAGATCACATAAAGTCGACTCACATATAGGGACTGATCCCCTAATAGACTTCAAAATAAAAGAGATGCAGAAAAGTTGAAATCTAAGTCAAATTAGATTAAATCCTCTTCTCCTTGTACTAAAAACTGTAATTTTAATATGAAAGTCCTTCAAAATTAACTCATTTTCCCTCTCAGTTAACTTATTGGGTTTAATTAGCAGCAAACACTCTGTTGATTCTTGTCCAACAAAGGAAAATTCCGTAGTTCAAATCTCTCTGCAGGAAAATCCCATTTATTTAAATATAGGAATTATGTTTGCAAAAAATGAAGCAATTTTCCTTAGTAGTCTCTTAGCCAAAAAGCCCTTATTTGAAGTTAAACTACCTTTGAGTGGGAAGATTACTTTTCCCAAACTACTATGCCTCCTAGCCAGGAATAGACAGAAATTTCCTTTGGAAACTACCATCTGAAAAGACAATGTAATGATGTTTATTATTAATAGTAACTGCTGTAGTTGAGGATGTCTCTGCTGACTGGGGTGGGGGGGTGGGGGGGCTGGACTAGATGACCTTTGGGGGTCCCTTCTAGCCTGGACTGTTCTATGATTCGATGATTTGATGATTCTATTTAGACTAGGAGGAAGTTCTTTCCAGTGAGGGTGGTGAGACACTGGCACAGGTTGCCCAGGGAGGTTGTGGATGCTCTCTCCCTGGAGGTGTTCAAGGCCAGGTTGGATGAGGCCTTGAGTGACCTGTACTAGTGGGAGGTGTCCCTGCCTATGTCAGGGGGTTGGAACTGGATGATCTTTGAGGTCCCTTCCAACCTTACCATTCTATGATTCTATGATTGATTCTATGATGCTGTGATTGGTTATGATTCTATGATTCTATGATTGATTATTTGATTCTGTGATTCTGTGATTGTTTCTATCATTCTATGATTCAATGATTCTGATTCTGTGATTGATTCTGATTCTATGATTCTATGATTCTGTGATTGATTCTGATTCTATGATTCTATTATTCTGTAATTCTGTGATTGAATCTATTATTCTATGATCCTATGATTCTGTGATTATAATTCTGTGATTGATTATGGTTCTATGATTCTGTGATTGATTCTATGATTTTATGATTTTATGATTCTGTGATTTTTATTCTGTGATTGATTCTGATTCTATGATTCTATGATTCTGTGATCGATTCTATGATTCAATGATTCTGATTCTGTGATTGATTATGGTTCTGTGATTTTGTGATTCATTCTATGATTCTATGATTTTATGATTCTGTGATTTTGAATCTGTGATTGATTCTGATTCCATGATTCTACAATTCTGTGACTGATTCTATGATTCTATGATTATTTGATTCTATGATTCTATGATTGATTATTTGATTCTATGATTCTGTGATTGATTCTATGATTTGGTATTTCTGTGATTCTATGATTGGTTCTGTGATTTGATGATTCTATGATTCTACAATTCTATGACAGAAGCAATAAGAAGGAGCAATAATTCTGATCCTGGTAAACAGGAAAAATATTTGATTTAAAAATACCCAAGGGTATATATAGGTCCTGGTTTAGAAAGGCAGAGACAAGTCAGTAGAAAAGTGAAGTGAGACACTGTGACTTCAGTTCACTCCTGTAATTCAGCTCATGGATCAAAGCAGCCACTAAACACAAATTCCTCATGCAAAAGGCTGGATGCAAGAAATCTCCTTGTTTCCCTGGCTCTCCTCTGTGCAGCCCATCCCATATGTGACAGGAGAATTCAAACCCATGGCCAGCTTGAGGAGACTATGTGACACTTTCTCAGATTCCTCCTGACGTTCAGACATTGCCAAAAATATCATGTCCAGCTTTGCACAAAGCTCCACAGGCACAAAAATATTTACGATAAAACATTTGTCTTCAGAGAAGAATACTGGGCTCCAGGAGAGAGAGGGGCTTTTATGTTCCAGATTTTACTGTCAAAGATTATGCAGCCTTACAAAACGTGTCCTGAGCTTCTTTGGCAACCCCCCCCCCCCTTTTTTTTTTTTCCTTTCTCCCTTCCCTCATATTTGATGTTTGCTTAGTTTTGTTTGTTTGCTTGGTTTTATTGCTGTCAGTGTTATTTCTGGTGACTACATGACTCAGAGGGACTAGAAATAAAATTAGAGACTTTCACCTCTAGGTCAACAGTTTCATTCTGGCCCAGAATAGAGGGACCTATGTAAAATAACTCATTGATCTCACTCCAGTTCCCAGTTGGCAAGCATGCAGATCGCAAACTGTATCGTTAAAACGGGCAATAAATTGTCATCCCTTGCAGCAGTCCCAGAAGTGAGCTCAGTGTTTGAGTTGGCCTTGCTGCTGAATCACCCTTTTGCCAGGAGAAGAATTTCTGCTAGGCTGGAGAACACTAGGAAGCAAAGGGGTCCTGAAGGTGGTTTTCCCTTCCTCTTCCTGCATACAGGCTAAGTGGACTCCACATTGCAGTGCAGTCTGTCTAGCACCTCCTCAGATCAATGAGAAATCTTTTAGCCAGGTAGTTTCATAAGCATACAGTGCTCTGTTAGCCAAGGCTTTGTTTTCCAAAGGATGCAGTTTGATCTACAACAAATTCCTTCTCTCTCCCAATAAACACAACCTGCATTCCTCCCTAGTTAACTTTTTATTATTTATTATTTTATGTTGTTTATTTGGAGCAGGTGGTTCCAAATAAGTTGCCTAATTCATAGGGACAAAGGTAATGAAACACAAGGAATTGCGTAGCTCCATCTTTCAAATTACCTGTTTGACCTGCTGCTTCCAGACCACAGCTCTGAGATAACAACTCTCTCCCCCACTGAGATAGCAGCCTGGATCTCTTCTCTCAAATGAAACACAGACAAAACCATTACATTGCCATGATCTATGGCAGCAAATCCCACTCTTGTGTCTATAGAAAGAGGTTGGTTTTGGTTTGGTTTGGTTTGGTTTGGTTTTTTTTTTTGGGGGGGGGGAGGATAGAGTGGGGAAGGTATTATATTTCATTTTGGCATTATTATTGATTATAACAGGTGTTTTGAAGTGAAGACCCCCATGGCTTCCAGACGCCTGTACAAACCATCAGCCTGAACTACAACAGAGACGTCACCGGTGCTCGCTAAAACGCTAAGCTAACCTTTTTTTGTAGATCCCCAGATACTTGTAATCCTCCATCCTTTGAGTCATTGCAAAGGAGGGGCGGGGGGTTGTGGGGGGGAGTAGGAGCATTTAGCCTGGGATGGGAACAGCACAACTCATTGCAGGATTAATTTATTTTCTCTTCCCCATCAATTCTGTAGGTTTACAACCGCTTTCCCCTTGTATTGGGAGCCGGTGCGCGTTGTTCTGCCGCTGTACAGGTATGAGTAAGTGCTGTCTGCTCCCATTGAATGTGTTATCATTTGTCTTACGTGATCCAGGCTGGCTGCACTACACGACAGCACACAGTGACAGTAATTTGCACTGATCTGCCCCCACTGCTAGTCCTGCTGCTACAAATAGCAATTGATTATAATGCTGTAGTGTTATTGACTGTCACTATGAACACAAGCTTTATTTCATTTTTAAAGTAACATGCCACAGATTTACTTAACAGGCACCGAGCAATAACAACAACAACAACAACAACAACAACAACAAAAAGCATTGAAACCAAAACAACTTGAGGCAGGGAGGAGGCAGAGGCAGCGCTGCATAAAACACAGGAAGAAATAATTAACGTCACTCGATTATTATGATGCTGCAGATGAGCAGAAAAGCTGTAGCGAGTAGAAAGAGATGAATTTGCCTATATTTTCTGATTTAAATCACCTGAGGATCTTGCCTGAAGCATTCAGCTCACGGAAATCTCAAATCCATCAGAATGGAAAGGAAAAAAAAAAAAAAAAAAGCAAAACAAGCCCACAGATCAGTCAGCCTTTAAAAATCATCATCATTATTATTGTCAAAATCAGGTTCTGCTGAGGCAGTAAAAACGTGTTAAGGCTGTGTTGGATTTGCTCCTTTCCTCTGATTCTCCCTCCCCTCGGTTCAGGATACAGTTTTTGATCCAGGTTGTTAAAAGAGATCCTATTTCATACATCCTCACGCTCTCATTCTGAATCTTACGTTCTTAGAGCATTAATCTGCAGGATTGTCCCCAGAGTCCATTTGAGATGGGCGCAGAAATTTAGTTCAGGTAATTATCCTTTCTTTCCAAGTGAATTAAGGAATGAAGGATTCCTGCTTAGCTGACAGAGTGGAGAATTTCCCTCCTTGACGTTTGTCACCTGCCAGGCAAGGCGCACAGGTAAATCACAAACGGTGCCTTTGTGCCCCATCTAAAGTGGATTTTGGATGTCTCTGCGGAGCAATGCTCCGAGGACATTATAGTTCAGAGGAAATGGTAATGTCTGTGTATAAAACTTGAATGATTTTAATAGGCTTTGGCAGCACAACTCTCAACAAGACGATCCACCCTTGCTAATCTACTGCATACAGCTTCTCTTTTCTCACTTTTTAATTTTTTTTTCTTTTTTTTTTTTTTTGCTGAGGTCTGAATATAATTTCCCTAAGCTGCAATTTATAATGCTCAACGTTTTACCTTCAGGAGGAGGGGGAAGAAAGCTTCTGACTGACTGTACTGAGCTGTTGAAGAGCGTCTTGCACTGAAATTCTGATTTAGAGGTAGAAACAACGCATACACCTTGTGTGTCTTTGCCCTTTGCAGCAGTACTTCTGGCATAATGAAGCACACAGCCTGTGGAGTAGCTGGTAAGTCACCTATCCAGGGGGGGTTTTGCATGTATGTTCAAAGTCAGATTTATTTCCTTCATTTAGAATCATTTTCCCGCATTTAGCATCATAGAATCATAGAATGGTAAGGTTGGAAGGGA
>VWZE01023723.1:38900-52707 GCA_013396675.1 Eubucco bourcierii
AGCATCTTTGTGGCCTCCTCTGGACTGGCTCCAACAGTTCCATGTCCTTCCTGTGCTATGGGCTCCAAAACTGTACACAGGACTTCAGGTGGGGTCTGAGGAGAGCAGAGCAAAGTGGCAAAATCCCCTCCCTTGCCCTGCTGCCCACACTGCTCCCTGGAAGTGTTCCAGGCAGGGTTGGAGGAGTCCTTGAGTGACCTGTACTAGTGGGAGGTGTCCCTGCCTATGTTGGGGGGGGTTGGAACTAGCTGATCCTTGAGGTCCCTTCCAACCTTACTATTCTGTGATTCTATGATTTAGTAAATCATAGATTTAGATCATACTGTTCTGTGTATAGCTTTGTCCAGGAGCTTCTGCAAATGAGCTTACATTTTTCAATTTTTTTTCCCCCCTGTTGTTCTGTTTTTGTTTATTTTTCGCTTTGTGATGCTTCGAATACGATTGACATCAATTCTGATGGAATATTGCAGCAACCAGAAAATCCAATCTTCATTCCTCGAGTCTCTCCTGAATCCTGTGGCCTGTAGGGTTCTTACAGGAGCATATCACAGTATCCCACAGATGATGCACTGGCTCCCATCCTAAACTGGTATGCAAATCTTCATGCCACTGTAAGGCAGCCAAGACCACACAAATTTCTGGTCCTGCCTGTTAAAGAGTTGCTTTTTGTGACAGCAGTGTCCCATTGCAAGTAGTGAAAAGGAGGGGAAGGGTGTGGAAAAGATGCATTTGAGGGGTTCTCTTTAGATATGCATTTCAAACAGAATAATCCCTTTAGAAAGGAAATTACAGGTATCACTTGGTTTACAACTATTCCCCAGCCCAAATGAAAGCTGAAGCAGCTATGTATTTATCAATTAGCATTATTTCTCTATCCCTGTCTGACTCTCTGTATTGTTGTAACTCCATCAAATAGTCATTTGCTTTTTTATGGTAATAATCCCTTCAAATTCACTCCTTTCATCTGGATCCCTGTATGTTATTTGTTGTTCTGCTAAATCCCTATTACAGAGGCCTAGGAGTTCTAAAGGCCTGATGAATAATTAGAAATGTTTTATCCCTAAGCTTCAAAAGGGTGCTAGAAATAATTATAAGCAAACATTTTATGTAGCATTCCATATCAATCCAATCCTGGCTTTATGTTGTTTGTACTTCAGATAGCAAGGGAGAGGGGGAGATCTTGGTTACCAGCTCCATCAGCAGAGAGAGAAGAGATCACAGAATCTCAGCATGGTGGGAGATTGAAGGGACCTCTGGGGTTCATCTGGTCCAATCTGCCTGTTAAACAAGAGGCACCAAGGGCAGATTGCCCAGGGTCACGATGTCTGGGTGGATTTGGAATCTCCTCCTGGGAGACTCCACAACTTCTCTGGGTAGCCTGCTCCAGGGCTCTGGTACTTTCACAGTACCTCCTGTTCAGACAGAATTTCCTGGGTTGCAGTTTGTACCTTCTGCCCCTTGTCCTGTCATTGGGCACCACTAAAAGGAGTCTGGCCCTATCCTCTTGACCATCTTAGCTCTGGATGGGCATTGATCATATCCCCTCTCAGGCTGCTCTTCCCCAGGTTCCACAACCCCAGGGCTCTCAGCCTTCCTCACAGAGATGCTCCAGGCCCCTCAGCATCTTTGTAGCTCCATGGGACTCTCTCCAGTAGCTCCCTGTCTCTTGAACTAAGGAGGCTGGAACTGGACACAGTAATCCAGATGTGACCTCACCAGGACAGAGACATCCTGTAGCTTTCATTTTCCCTATCCTCTTTTGTTTTCCCTCTCCCCTCTGCTTTCAGTGGTGGGACATTTAGATACGTCCCAGGGCTCATCTCACAAGATCATAGTTAATTACTGGTCAAACCAAATTAACTTCCTTATCCTACTATCAACAACCTGTACCATACTCTCTTAGCTGCAAAGTGACCTACCAACCTGCACTGCACGCAAATAGCACCACAGCAAACCTGAGAAGAAAGCTCTGATTTTTCAAGATGAAAGCTGCTTATTTAGTCAAGACTAGATATGTCAGCACAGCCTCGTTCCCTGGAAAATTCTGGGAGCTGTAGCAGTTATAGCTGTCCTTCAGCAGAATAGACTCACAACACAAAGTTTTTTTACACATAAGGCAAGGAGAGAGAGAGCTGTATCTTGAAAGCCTACAAAGCTAATTGGAACACACCCAATGTCATTACATTTGACAGCATTTTGAGAAATACCCAATCACTTTGTCATCAATTTTCAATTTTGTCAAGAGAAAGTAGCTTTTCATTGGCAAACAACCTGCTGTCCCCACACTATTTGTGAAAGTGTCCTGGCAGAGAATAGTGTCATCTCCAAGAACATTTTTTTTTTTTTCAGGCTCACTTTTCTTCAACTCTGAAACTTTTTTTTTTATTGAGGAGTTGTTATCTTTAAAAAAAATGAAAAAAAAAAAAAAACCTAAAAATTTGTGTTAAGATGAAGGGCTTTCATCCTGAAGACACCAGACATTTATGGCCCAGCACAACAAAAGACATAAATACATGATCAGCTTTAAACGTGCGAACGCTCCTACCAGGTTGCCACTAAAACCCAGCGCCAGCGTTGGAGATGAGGGGTTTTAATCTGTTAGCTTCGAAGGGCCTGTGAAAGCTTAAGGTTGAAAAAAACAAAAAAAAACGGGTTAATGGTTAAAAAGGGCAAAAAGAAGACATATTTACTAATCAATGTGAGAGGGATCTGTCTGTGAAAAGCAAGGAACGATGTGGATCTAAGGGGTAGCGCAGCAGCACCTGTCTACCAATCTGCTGCTGCTGCTCTTGCCTGCTTTCCCTCTGCAGTGAATGCATCCAAGCCTGTCTCTTCTTTTTCAAGAACAAAAGGCAGTGTGCAACCAGTGCACATTTTGCTCTATCTTTGGTTTTATATCCTTATCAATTTTTTTATTCTTGCTAGTAGATCTCTAGTTTTCTCTAGGTTTCCTCTCTGTGTATCTTCAAGCCATGGTATGCAGGTGAATAGCAAAAGGCAATTAGATTTGTTAAATGTGGCTTGCAGGGGTGGCAGCACACAGAGCCTGTAAGAAATGGGGATGGCAATTTGGGTGGCACAGAGGAGGTTTGCCAAAAAGCAAGACTCTTAGGTCAGTTAAGGAGTTCAGCAAAGGAAAAACTCTGCTGGTCCTCTAGCAAACCTAACAGCCCCTTGGACCTCTTGCATCATAGAATCATAGAATGGTAAGGTTGGAAGGGACCTCAAGGATCATCTAATTCCAACCCCCTACCATAGGCAGGGACACCTCCCACTAGTACAGGGCACTCAAGGCCTTCTCCAACCTGGCCTTGAACACCTCCAGGCAGGGAGCATCCACAACCTCCCTGGGCAACCTGTGCCAGTGTCTCACCACCCTCACTGCAAACAACTTCCTCCTAACATCCAGTCTAAATCTCCCCTCTGCCAGTTTAAACTCACTGCTCCTTGTCCTGTCGTTACAAGCCCTTGTCAATAGTCTCTCCCCAGCCTTCCTGTAGGCCCCTTCAGATACTGGAAGGCCATTCCGAGGTCTCCTGGAAGCCTTCTCTTCTCCAGGCTGCAGAGCCCCAACTCTCTCAGCCTGTCCTCATAGCAGAGCTGCCACAGCCCTCTCAGTATCTTTGTGGCCTCCTCTGGAGTGGATCAAACAGTTCCATGTCCTTCTTTTGCTGGGGGCTCCAGAACTGCACACATTTGAGATGCTCTTGCCACACCTACTGCCCTTGATGGGAGCAGCTTTTTGGAGGTTGGACTTTTCTGTCTCTACGGTCTTTGTTTCATATCTCCAACCACATTTACATTCCTATCTTCCTCAGATCGGTTCTGTAACAGAAAGTGTAACATCAGGAATGGTCTAAGAGGTGAGAGTTTTCTTCACTCTACTCAGCGTAAAAATAGAGGTGGTTGTCATGGCTGTGAAGCTGATAAACTGCAGGTAAACAGTTCACTCTGCCACTGCATTCCTTAGCTTAGGAATTGCCTGCTCAGGTCCAGCCAAGGCTACGCCAGTCCAGAGCTGGGAATTAAGAGGTCCAGCCTAGGCAATGCCAAACCAAGATGACTGTCCCACATTCAGACCCCTGGTGCCAATCTAGCATGGCAAACAGAAAAGTAGAATCATTCTGGTTGGAAAAAAACTCTAAGTTCATTGTGTCTAACTTAAACCATGTCCCTCTGTACCACACTTACACAGCATTTCAATCTCTCTGAGGATAGGGACTCCACCCCCACAATGGGCAGCCTGTTTCAGGGCTGTTACCTATCAGGGAAGAAGTTTGTTGTGCTTTTGGGGGTTTGTCGGGGTTTTTTTGTTGTTATTTGGTTGGGTTTTTTTTAAAATACAACTTAAACCTCCCCTGGTGCAAACTGAGGCTGTTTGTTCTTGTCCTATCTCTCACAACTTGGGAGAAGACATAGACCTCCACCTTGGTACAATCTCTTTTCAGGTACTTGTAGAGAGTGAGAAGATTTGTCCTGAGCCTCCTTTTCTCCAGGCTCAACACCCCCAGTTCCCCCAGCTGCTCCTCCTAAGTCTTATGCTCTAGACCCTTTGTCAGATTCGTTGCCCTTCTTTGGATGTTCTCCAGCTATGCACCACATCATTTGGATTTTCAGTGCTTCCTGGAAGTCCCTTCCTCACCTCTGAAAGTTGTAATGAATTTTCACAAACCCTGTCTCAATGCTGCAGAGGGAAATAACTTAGCCTTCTGAATCAGTTCTGTAAGAACCAACTGGTTTGTCAAAATCATGGATCACAGAATCCACAATTTTTCTGACTGGAGTCAGCTCTCCCTTGCTCCTCCAAAACATAACTACAGAAAAGTTTGGAGACTCTGCAAAGCCACCCAAGTATGCTTTATATGCATCAAAAAACTTATTTTCCTTTTTTTAATTATTTTTTTTTCTTTTTTCATTAATATGCAAATGCTGTGTACTTCCAGCTTTCACCACTGCTTAAATACTGTAGCTGCAAGGTAAATAACTCACCTATTCAGGTTTTATCTTGTCCACTTTACATTGCACTGCTCTTGTACAGGGAATGGACTGTATTTAATATTGATGGCTCTCTATGTGTCATTTAATCGTCCCTATTGATTGGATTTCATCAGAGTGTGGGGCTTGGACAGAAGCTTTGATTATACTGCAAGGAGTCTTTGCAGTTCTCTGTTACCCAACACCATATCAATGCACCTTCTGGTGTGATATCACTTTCACAATCAATACCTGGAAAGAAAATAATGAAAAAAAAAAAAAAGAGGCCTCCAGGAAAGGAAAACTAAAACCCCTCTGAATTGGCCTCTAATTCCCTTTCTGCACATAGATTAAACCTCTCCAACTCAAAGAGCATTTATTGTGTGGTTTAACATAAAGGACAGGGGGGAAAGTCAAAAAAAAAACCAAACCTGAAAGAGTCTCCATGGGTTCTTTGTTTAATTTCTGCATCATACTTTATTTATAAGCGTCAGCTCCTCCTTTTCGGTGTCCCCAGTCGATGTTTGACAGTGGATAATTTTTAACAGTTACATGTCATGTTTCACTTAACTGTTTCTCTTGATCTAATAACAGTGCCATAAACATATTATTTGACCAAATTGATACCTTAAGGGGACTCTCTGCTTATCAAAATTCTTCCTGCTCAGAATGGGCCATCTCAAAGCTTTCAAAGGCCATCCCTAATTTGACGCTGTCCCGCACAGGCTCAACCTAATCCCCGCTCCAGAGCCACCCTGGTATGCACTCAGACATCCCAGCTTCCCAACACCAACTGCTAACAACCAGGCAGCATGAAACAATAATCCCTGGAAGAACATTAATATGCAGCAGATGGGTATTTCCTACTGCTGGGGAGAGGGTTTCCCCATCTGGGCATCCTCAGTTTGAATGTATGCACTGATGTGGTCATAAATTCAGATCCTGAGTGGATGACAGAAAACATCATTCGGAGTTGTAGCAAAGGATGGGGAACATGAAAAGCTCCTCCAAATGGTTGTTGGTGCTCTGGTTCTCCACATTCATTGTCCTATGATGAAAGGCAGTTCATGGGCAATTTATGCTCTCTGACAGTGCTTCCCATCTTTTCCAGGCTGGTGATGATTACATTTTTCCCCAGAGACACTACCAACATCTTAGGATAATGATATTATTAATACTTTTTTTTTTCTTTCTTTTTTTTTTTTTCCTAGGTAAGTGGTATTAGAACATCTTTTGGGAGACAAAAGGTTGTCACCAATAAGATCATAGAATCAAAGAATGGTAAGGTTGGAAGGGACCTCAAAGATCATCTAGTTTCAAACCCCTGCCATAGACAGGGACACCTCCCACTAGAACAGGTCACTCAAGACCTCCTCCAACCTGGCCTTGAACACTTCCAGGGAGGAAGCAGCCACAACCTCCCTGGGCAACCTGTGCCAGTGTCTCACCACCCTCACTCCAGAGAACTTCCTCCTAACATCCAGTTTCAATCTCTCCTCTGCCAGTTCAAACCCATTGCCCCTTGTCCTGTCATTACAAGACCTTGTCAATAGTCCCTCCCCAGCCTTCCTGTAGCCCCCTTCAGATCCTGGAAGGCTACTCTAAGGTCTCCTGGAAGCCTTCTCTTCTGCAGGCTGCAGAGCCCCAACTCTCTCAGCCTGTCCTCAAAGGTGTATGAGTGTGGGTGGGTCTGCTCTGGAAGGATGAGAGAATCTGGCTGAACTCTGACACAGAGATCGGCACATAGGAGAAATTAGTTAAGATTTAATTAATATAACTTAAAACCAGATTCCACCTGGCCATATGAATGTTCAAGGCCAGGTTGGATGGTGTTTCTTTGAGCAGTCTGGTCTACTAGGAAGTCTCTCTACCCATGATAAAATTGGTTGTAACTAGATGATCTTGAAGGTCCCTTCCAACCCAAACCATTTTAATACTGCCCTAGATCTCAGGGAGCATTTTAAAGCTCTGGCAGAGACCTTGGCTGAGTTTCTTTGGTCCTTCCAAAGTTGTGACCAATGGTTTCATAGGAATATCTGCTTTTTAAAATGTCATTCCCTGGAGACATCAGTGCATTTCTGTGGACACAGGGCTACACTGAAGCTCTGGCTTTGTAGAGAAGTATTTGCCATTTGTCTCCTTAAAAGAGAGTGAAAAGATTCCTGTTCAGTAGAAGGAATTGCAGCAAACTCCTATGCCACATGCCTCGTGAGCATGAAATTGTTAATCAGAGCAAGTTACCAAGCCAAACCTCTACAAAACCATTGCTTTTTCTGCTAACCACACCTCCAAACATGCCTAGCAAGGAGATAGGCACAGAAATTAGCTGAAGAGAGGCTGACCAAGTAGCCCATGTTCCTTTGCTCCATGAAATGATCTGAGATTCTTGGAGTTTTACAAACAAGGCGAGACAGAAATTGCTGGAAGGGTGGTGAATGTCTGGAGAGCTGCCCTGAGGAAAAGGACCTTGGAGTCTGGGTTGATGAAAAAAGCTCAATATGAGCCTGCAGTGTGCACATGCAGCCCAGACAGCAACTGAGTCCTAGGCTGCATCAAGAGAAGAGTGGGCAGCAGGGCAAGGGTGGGGGGATTCTGCCACTTTACTCTGCTCTCCTCAGACCCCATGTGAAGTACTGTGTGCAGTTCTGGAGCCCTCAGCACAGGAAGGACAAGGAAGTGTTGGAGCAGGTCCAGAGGAGGGCCAAGAGGATGCTCAGAGGGTTGCAGCAGCTCTGCTGAGGACAAGCTGAGAGAGTTGGGACTGCAGCCTGGAGAAGAGAAGCCTTTGAGGGGACCTGATNGTTGGAGGAGGCCTTGAGTGACCTGTACTAGTGGGAGTTGTCCCTGCCTATGGCAGGTGATTGGAACTAGATGATCCTTGAGGTCCCTTCCAACCTTACCATTCTATGATTCTATGATTCTTATTTTCTCAACTGGAATGAAGCCTAAGGTCTTGGGCTGGTGGCACTTGAGCACGTGCCAGAGAAGAGAAAGTAGCCTGTCAGTGGGACAGTCTGAAGCCTTCTGTGGGGGAGATGCACCAGAGAAGGCTGCCTAAAGTGACAGGTATTTACCCAAAAGGGTACAGACGGATGCAAGCATCTGAGCTGCTAGACTTGAAGGATCTTCAGTCTAAAAAACAAAAGTATGGTGTTAGCAAAGTGCAGTGCCTGAACAGATGTAACTTACTCATAAAAAGAAGTGCCTGTAGGCTTTCTTCCTCCCAAAGACAGAAGTGACTTCTAGCCCTGAGCAGATCCCCTCTTTGACTACTGGAATTTTAAAAGGAATATTCTCCACCTCTCTTGCGCTGCATTTATCTGTTTGAATAGTCATAAGCATCTTTATCACAGAGTTTCTGACAAGATCTGTAGAAAAACAATATTTATACTGCAGATATTGCCAAATATTAATGGCATCTTAATTTCCTTGCTTCCATGTAGGCAAGGAGTTGCAAGAAAATACAGGTTTGAAGAGTCCCACCAATTAGGGAATGGGGCTGTATCATGTTTCCACCATCCAGTTCCAGCTGGTAGTGCTGAGGTTTGACAAAGAACTTTCTTGGGAACAGACTCCATTAATTTCTTAAAAGTAAACTAATGAATAAATAAATGTGATCCAATGAGAAGTAAAATATATTCTATTCAGCATTTGCTAACTTAGATTCCTAGAATCATAGAATGGTAGGTTTGGAAGCAACCTCAAGGATCATCCAGTTCCAACCCCCTGCCATAGGCAGGGACACCTCCCACTAGCACAGGGCACTCAAGGCCTCATCCAACCTGGCCTTGAACACCTCCAGGGAGGGAGCAGCCACAGCCTCCCTGAGCAACCTGTTCCAGTGCCTCACCACCCTCACTGTAAAGAACTTCTTCCTAACATCCAGTCTAAATCTCCCCTCTACCAGTTCAAACCCATTGACCCTTGTCCTGTCACTGCAAGACCTTGTCAATAGTCCCTCCTCAGACCTTCTGGAGCCCCCTTCAGATACTGGAAGGTTACTATAAGGTCTTCTAGAAGGCTACAATCAGGTCTCCTGGAAGCCTTCTCTTCTCCAGGCTGCAGAGCTCCAGCTCTCTCAGCCTGTCCTCACAGCAGAGCTGCTGCAGCCCTCTGAGCATCCTCGTGGCCCTCCTCTGGACCTGCTCCAACACTTCCATGTCCTTCCTGTGCTGGGGGATCCAGAACTGCACACAGGACTCCAGGTGGGGTCTGAGGAGAGCAGAGCAAAGGGGCAGAATCCCCTCCCTTGCCCTGCTGCCCACACTGCTCTTGCTGCAGCCCAGCACACAGTTGCTGTCTGGGCTGCACTCACACTGCAGCCTCATGTTGAGCTTTTCATCACCCCAGACTCCCAGGTCGTTTTCCTCAGAGTTACTCTCCAGCCTGCAGGGAAAAAGGTAGGAATGTTCCAGTCCTTTGTATTGCTCTAAATGTATCTAAGTCTTTCTGTTTGTTTTGTTGTTTCTTGGGATTAATTTTTTTTTTGTTGTTTTTCTCCTCTTGGGCTCAGTAGGACACTCACAATCTCCTGAACAAACCATTATGGTTCTTCTGATATTGAGGACCAGTGTTCAAGGGTAAATAAATGTGACTTAGTTGTACACAAAACTGAAAGGTTTTAGATGTCTCCAAAAACAGAACTTGAGAGGATCTATTATCACACTTCATGACATGTAAATGACATGAAAAATATTGTGTGTGTGTGTGTGTGTGTGTGTGTGTGTAAAACTCTTCCTTGTTTTTTTAAGGACTTGTGAAAAATGACAACCTATGTGGTAAATTCATCTTTCATCACAGAATCATAGAATGGTAAGCTTGGAAGGGACCTCAAGGATCCTCTAGTTCCAAACCCCTGCCACAGGCAGGGACACCTCCCACTAGTACAGGAATCACAGAATGGCTTGGGTTGGAAGTGGCCTTTAAAAGCTGCCTTGTCCAGCTTCCTCTCACTGAGCAGGAACAATTTCAGCTAGTTGAGGTCACTTCATGGTCTTCTCATAGTGAGAAGAGACTAGGTAGGTTTAGATTGGCCTCTCCATGAGCTGTCCCCATGTACCTTCTCTTGCTGGATTTGAGTTGTTATCACCTTATGAAAGTAACAATGTAGAGAAAAGGTTGGAGTTGTCATCTTGCTATGTTGTACAAGCCAAACTATGACAAACAAGCAAATATTCTCCTGTAATTCTACAGCTTACAAATATGTTGTCTGTTCATAACTTTATCACTACCTCTCTGTATTTCCACTACGTATCTGCTCATTAAATGTAACAACTACCTGAAGGGGCATTGCGGGGAGGCTGCTGTTGGGCTCTTCTCACAGGTAATTGAAGACAGAACAAGGGGGAATGGCCTCAAGCTGAGACTGAGGAAGTTTAAATTGGACATTAGGAAAAAGTTTTTATGGAGAGAGTAGTCAGGAACTGGAATGGGCTGCCCAGGGAGGTGGTGGAGTCACCCAGCCTGAATGTTATTTAAGGGTGGTTTGGATGTGGTGCATAGGGAGATGCTTAAAGGTGAATCTTGTTGAGTAGGGTTTTAGGGTGGACTTGGTGATCCTGAGGGGCTTTGCCAAGCTGCATGTTGCTGTGATTCTGTGATGCCACAACATTGATGAGACAGAGCTTCCTGGTCACTTGACATAGAGTGTAATATATTGCATCAAGTGCCCTCCAACTATATTCTTGGTCACTTTCATTCTTAAGGAAGGAGGTAAAAACTCAATTAAAAAGAAAAATATAAACAAAATATTTTAATATGAAAATTAAAGAAAAAGAAATACATTCTTGAAGTAGACCTGTACTTACCTAAATGTAGTCTTGATATTGTAAGATTCTTGAGAAAAATAACAGTTGCAACATGAAGATCCAAAGATCTTTGGGGTACAATGTATGGCTTATGATGTTCAGTATATAGAAATCTTCTTTTAACATTTTTTTTTTTTCAAATTTAATGTTATGATTCTGACAATAACAGAGACTGACTCGGTCCATCCCTCCCTCCCTCCCTGGAGGTGTTCAAGGCCGGGTTGGATGAGGCCTTGAGTGACCTGTGCTAGTGGGAGGTGTCCCTGTCTATGAGAGGGGGTTGGAACTAGGTGATCCTTGAGGTCCCTTCCAACCTTACCATTCTATGATTCTATGATTCTATGATTCTATGATTCTATGATCTTAAGAATAGCTAATAATAAACAGTCCAAAAAAAGTTTCACTGCATTTCTTGGTCAATGTTCATGGCTCTTGCTGAGAGGGAGCCATCATCATCAGGAACAATTTGTTACAGTGCTCTGCCCAATATGAGATTTATGAGAACTATAAAATGATTTTGGTTGGAAGTGACCTGTAAAGTCCATCCAGACCAACTCCCCTGCAGTCAGCAGGGACATCTGTAATTAACCCTATCCAACACCATCTGGAATGCTTCCAGGGCTAGGGCATCTCCCACTTGCCTGGGAAATCTGTGCCAGGCTTTCACCAACCTAATAATAAGAAAATTCTTCCTTCTACCTAGCCTAAATCTCCCCTCTTGCGTTTAAAAGCATCACCCCTTGTCCTGTCAAGAAAAATGGAAACTGATGTATGAGAAACAACTAACTTCACAATTTTAGACAGGAACTCCATAACTTGATTTAATACTGCTTGAAAGTAGCAGAAAGCACTGAAAGGTTTATTGAAGTAAGAGCTTGGAGTTGTCTTCTGTTGGATCAGCTGGACACTATTGTCTTCAGCACTGCACACTGCTTTTGATGCATATGTTTATGCTGGATTATGTAAATATGCTTTAGGGCTGCTGAAACCACAAGCCCATGTCAGATCATCCTGCTAATTACCAGATATAACGATGTCCAGTCATGATTGTGTTCGGGTTTGGGCTCCCCAGTTTAAGAGGGACAGGGATCTGCTGGAGAGAGTCCAGAGGAGGGCTACAAGGGTGCTTAGGGGCCTGGAGCACTGCCTGATTAGGAGAGGCTGAGGGATCTGGGACTGTTTAGTCTGGATAAGAGAAGAATGAGAGGGGATATAATAAATGTTTATCAATATCTGAGGGCTGGTGGTCAGGAGGAGGGGGTACAGGCTCTGCTCACTTGCTCCCTGGGATAGGGCAAGGAGCAATGGATGGAAGCTGCAGCACAGGAGGTTCCAGCTCAACTCAAGGGGGAACTTCTTGACTGTAAGGGTCCCAGAGCACTGGCACAGGCTGCCCAGAGAGGTTGTGGAGTCTTCTTCTCTGGAGCCTTTCAAGGTCTGTCTGGATGTGTTCCTGTGTACCCTGAGCTGGATTGTCTTGTCCTGCTCTGGGAGGGAGCTTGGATTTGATGATCTCTTTGGATCTCTTCCAACGCCTGACATCCTGTCAGTCTGTGATCCAGTCAGAACCAACCTGTGATGAACAGGTGATCTAAAAGTGAAAATCTTTGCTGCCCCTTGAAAACTCTTTTTGAGCCTCTCTGACCTCCGAGACGTGATTAAACCCCTGTTCAATTCAATCAGTAGCTTATAGAATCATGGAATCATAGAATGGTAAGGTTGGAAGGGACCTCAAGGATCATCTAGTTCCAACCCCCTGCCATAGGCAGAGACACCTCCCACTAGCACAGGGCACTCAAGGCCTCCACCAACCTGGCCTTGAACACCTCCAGGGAGAGAGCAGCCACAACCTCCCTGGGCAACCTGTGCCAGTGTCAGTGCAAAAAACTTCCTCCTGACATCCAGTCTAAACCTCCCCTCTGCCAGTTCAAACCCACTGCCCCTTGTCCTGTCATTGCAAGACCTTGTCAATAGTCCCTCCCCAGCCTTCCTGTAGGCCCCCTTCAGATATTGGAAGGCTACTCTAAGGTCTCCAGCTTCGTCTGGCATCGTTTGCCTTTTGTGTATTGGTTGATAATCTAATTATGCCATTTGATTAATTTAAAACATAAGTGTATATATGTATATATATATAATTTTTTTTTCCTGGTTTGTGTTCCAAAAAAGTGTGTTATTTAGAGCTCTCCTCACCTAGGAAATAATGGATTTTTTTTTTATTTTTTTTTTGTGTGTTGTTGGGTTGTTTTTTTTTTTTTTTTTCCTCCTTCCCTTTTCTCAGTGGGTGAACGAACTGCTTGCCTTTAGCTGCTCAAAATAACAAATGTCAAATCTTGGAAACTGGTAATTTGGCAATTTTAGACAATCTCCTCATAACCACATTTTAGTACACCTTTGAAGCGGTAGAAGTTCAAAGGCTTTGAAAAGGCGACTGTTGCTTGGCCTGTTGCTATGAGTCATTGGAAGTAATTGGTCCTGTCTGATGTATGTTTTGAACTGAGGAAGTAGTGCTTTATTACCACAATCAGATACAGGTTTCTTAGCTGAGGAAGTGGAGTTTTCCTCACAGATGTAGATGTCTGCTCGATAAGGCAGAAAACAGACAGATGTGCCTCTCTGTGCTGGGGGAGAGGTGTGGAGAAGGAGCAAACACAAGAGCTGAGAAAATTCCATCAAGCTACATGAGAGGGGTTTTGGAAACCTTCCCAGTGAGAAAATTTCTCACAAGCAAGAAAACTCTCCTTTCAGGGAGATAAATACTTAAATTCTTCTATATCATACAAATACGCCTATCATAGTTTGATTTTTTTTTTTTTTTTCCCCTTCCCAAGTGCTTAGATTGTAACTAAAAATCAATTGAAGGGCTTGGAAGGTCTTTTAAAACAATGCCACCTAATTTAAAGCCAATCAACATAATGAGTCTGATCATCCATTTCCCATAAATATATGCACGCTAATAATTGTAAAAGTTGGGTTGTTTGGGGGTTTTTTTGGTGGGGTTTTTTGTTTTTTTTTTTTTGGTTGGGGTT
>VWZE01023723.1:52719-63879 GCA_013396675.1 Eubucco bourcierii
TTTGTTTGGGGTTGGTTTTTTTGGTTTTTTTGGGTTTTTTGAGTTCTTTTGGATTTTTTTTTAAGGTCAATATCATAGAATCATAGAATGGTAAGGTTGGAAGGGACCTCAAGGATCATCTAATTCTCACCCCCGCCATAGGCAGGGACACCTCCCACTAGCACAGGTCACTCAAGGTCTCATCCAACCTGGCCTTGAGCACCTCCAGGGAGGGAGCATCCACAACCTCCCTGGGCAACCTGTGCCCGTGTCTCACCACCCTCACTCCAAACAACTTCCTCCTAACATCCAGTTTCAATCTCCCCTCTGCCAGCTCAAACCCATTCCCCTTGTCCTGTCATTGCAAGCCCTTGTCAATAGTCCCTCCTCAACCTTCCTGTAGGCCCCCTTCAGATCCTGGAAGGCTGCTCTAAGGTCTCCTAGAAGCCTTCTCTTCTCCAGGCTGCAGAGCCCCAACTCTCATAGCCTGTCCTCATAGTCTCTGCCCCAGCCCTCTGAGCATCTTTGTGGCCTCCTCTGGACCCACTTGCATATTAAATTGCTATCAATATGTTTGATGTAAGATTCAAGACCAGAATTGATGTTTACCTCCATGCAGCATAAGGAAATACCTTTCTTTGGTAAATATTTGACTAATGCTAGACAAAAGAAAACTCCTCCAAGAACCACATATATGATCTCAGGCAAGAACTTCCCACAACTCTGGATGTTTTCTCTGCTCCTCAACGGAGAGGTGCTGAGTTGTTTCCCCAGGCTGAGGCTCACCAGCTCCTGCAGGCAGCAGCCTTGTGCTCAGATGTGCTGGAGCTCAGTTCATCCATGTGTGCCACAGATACGAGTGCAAGAGCTTTTCCTTGGCACCAGGAGGGCTTTTCTCTTTCAGATCCCTTTAGGATCACTCCCACTGGCTGTGGTGGATCTGCATCATACTCACTGGGGTGTCCTTATAACTGAAAAATTAATCTTCATATCCCAAAGACAAACCAGCATCGGTCTCCTTCCTTTGGTCTTCCCAAGAAACAGTGACAGTGCTGACAGTGTATTCATGCTTCTTCTTGACTAAGAAAGATTATTTCTTTTCTTGGCAAGAGAAATCCTGAGGAGGAGTCTCTGCTTCCACTGCTGCATTGCAGAGGTCAGAGAAAAAGTGTAAAACTCTGAAGTTTCAGGATAACAGAGAATATCCATTTCAGTCTGTGAGTGTCATCCAGATCAGATTAAGGAAATAAAGACTCAGATTTCAAAGGTAAAGGAGGCTCTGGATATGCTGGTGTGTGCCTTTGATGGGAAAGTCAGTACATCACAACTACTAGACTCAGGTAGTTCATAGCACTTTTATTTTCTCTTGCATGTGGTGACAGAGTACAGAAGTGGCTTGAGTCAGGTCAGCTTCAATAGATCGGCTCCTTTTATCAGTTTTATGGTATCAAGTTTGCTTAATATCAAAGTAAATGGCTGCTAAAAGAGGCTGGGTTACTGCAAAGCTGAGGAATGTGCAGCCTGATGCTCTCTATCTCCTCAGTGCCTGGGAGTATTTACCTGCACATCCACATCAGCTGGCATTTTTCTCCTTCCTTTCTTGGCTGCAGTAGCCTTGACCAAAGGACACCTTTACAAATCGAATGGTTGCATGCCCAATCTTCCCTGGCAATAGAAGTGGGAATCTTTGAGACAGGAAAGAGCACAACAGTAAAAATGGGGATGGGGGGGCACAAATCTGGAAGAAGGGCTCAAAATCTGGAGTCCAGTGTAGCCATTGCAAAGTTGTCCTTTTAATCCTTGTAAGATTTGGCCCAAGCTCTGGGTTTAGTGTTCATCCAAGTTGTTAGCTGTCAGCCTGCATTTTGCCCACACATATATGCAGATATAAACATTTGAAGATCTTTCCTCCTTTAAGCTAATTCTTGGGTTTTTAGTAGATCAATGGTAACAGAACAAAATGATTCTAAGTTGAGATTGCAACGAGATGGGCACTGATAGCTTTGATGATATCTCCAGCTCTTTTTGGCTGTTGAAAACATCACATTTCCATTTAATCTAAAGCAAACAGGTCTAATGTCACCCCCTATTTATGCCCATCACAAAGCTGTCACACATTTTGATACAATCAGGATATATTCTTATGATCACTGAAATTGCCAAATCAGATTATGGTGGCAGTAGGTTAACCCAGTATCCTGCCATGTACAAGCAAGGGAAACCCCCTGGCTTTGGAGCAGTACCAACTGTTTCTTCTTGTCCTGCTTTGATCTAGACCTACACCAGAGCTAACTCTGGTCAGGGCTGGGACTTCCCAGCTGAAAGTCAGGGCAGGTTTGTACAGACAGTGGCTGATTCTAGCAGAGAGAAGCTGATGGGGAGAGTTCTGCCAAGAGCTGGCTGCAGAAAGGTGCTGGAACATGTCCAGAGAAGGGCACAAAGGCTGGGAAGGGGCCTGGAGCACAGCCCTGTGAGGAGAGGCTGAGGGAGCTGGGGGTGTGCAGCCTGCAGAAGAGGAGGCTCAGGGCAGACCTCATTGCTCTCTGCAGCTCCCTGAAGGGAGGTTGTAACCAGGTGGGGTTGGGCTCTTCTGCCAGGCAACCAGGGACAGAACAAGAGGACACAGCCTCAAACTGCACCAGGAGAGGTTCAGGCTGAATGTTAGAAAGAAGTTCTTGCCAGAGAGAGTGATTGGCATTGGAATGGGCTGCCTGGAGGAGGTGGTGGAGTCCCCATCCCTGGAGGTGTTTAAAAGGAGGCTGCATGAGGCACTTAGTGCCATGCTCTGATTAATTAGAAGGGTTTCCTACCTGGTTAATTCTGTGATTCTGTGAAAGGCTCTGCCTGAAACTTGCTCCTCTGCACACCAAGGGCATCATCACAGCTTGTGTCCCACCTTAGGGGGCAAGAAGTCAGAGGTGACACATGCAGGGAGCAATGGACGGGACAGGTGTTCTTCAGCTGACCAATAAGGGATTACATCCCACGGATGGCATCTTCAGGTGGAAGCTGAGTGATTCTAAGGGTCAAGCCTCTTCTTCAGTGGCCAACATCTCTGGAGGAGGTTCTTAATTTTGCCTTCAATTCCAATCCCTGCAATCTTGAATCTAGTTCCAGTACTGAGCTCCTGGATCCAGTTCTCATCTGCCACTGAATTCAGCCTGGGACTTCCCCAGTACCTACCCACAACATCAGTGATGACAGTGAGGTAACTACCATCAAGGGAGTTCAGTTCAATATTGGGTTTGGTTTGATTTGGTATTTCCTTATATTTGTTTATATTTACTTTTATTGTTATTGCTTTTTTTTAAGCAGTATTAATTTTCCTTCTCTATCATGAATCTCTCTCCTTTACTCCCTTTCTCTCCCCTTTGGGAAGGGAGAGAAGTTCATAGACAATGTTGGTTACTCATTTAGTGGTAAGCCCAACCTCAGCCTTTGACAATCCTTTATGTACTTTGTGTATTGGAAAAATAAACAACATAAGTATAAAAATTGTTGACTTTTTCTTTCTTTTTTTCTTTCTCTTTCTTTTTTATTTCTTTCTCCTTCCTTCCTTTCTTCCTTCCTTCCTTCCTTCCTTCCTTCCTTCCTTCCTTCCTTCCTTCCTTCCTTCCTTCCTTCCTTCCTTTAATTTAAAAGCATTTTGCTTCATTAGTGTCTATAAATATGTCAGAGTTGAGTGCCAGGAGGCTGGAGCCAGGCTCTGCTGGGTGATGCCCAACAACAGGACAAGAGGCAATGGGTGGAAGTTGAGGCATAGGAAGTTCCATGGAAACATGGAGAAGGAATTTTTTCCCTGTGAGGGTGACAGAGCACTGGAACAGGCTGCCCAGGGGGGTTGTGGAGTCTCCCTCTGTGGAGATATTCAAGAACCATCTGGATGCATTCCAGTGTGATCTGCTCTGGGTGATCCTGCTCTGGCAGGGGGGCTGGAGCAGATGATCTTTCCAGGTCTCTTCCAGCCACTGATATTCTATGATTCTATGGTAATGTTTTCAGTACAAAATTGGTTGGTTGATTTATTATCTAGGAGATGATTTATTATCTAGGAGAAGGTTAGAGAGGCAGGGGTGAAACACCTTGGCAGAGCCACTCCAGAAGCCCCAGTTAAGAGTTTATCCACGTTTCTCCTGGCAAGCTCTGAGTAGTCTATGAAAAGGAAAACCTCACCAATAACTTAAGAAGTAACTTAGGTAAAAAAACAAAACAAAACAAAACAAACAACTGCTCAGCCCTTGCCAGCACCAACAAACCAGAATAATAATAAAAATATTTTTTCTTTTCTTCCCCCCTCCCCCCCCATTTATTTATTTAATTATTTATTTTCCTGCAGAATAAGCTCAACATCAAGATCTGGACACAGCACCTACCAACATTCCCCTAAGCCAAGGTGGAGATCCTTGTGTTGTAAAAACAGGATCATATTTCAGCTTCCAGTATGTTACACAACAACAGTTCCTGTTGGGAGCATCTCCCAGCATCCTGCTCAATGATTTCAAAAGGAAGAAAAAAAAAAAAAAAAAGAAAAAGAAAAAAAATAAAGAGCAATTGTTGTAGGTGATTGCCTCCTGAGGGAACAGAGCTGGTTTCTTCTTAGAGGTGCCCAATGATAGGACAAGGGACAATGCGTACANGGAAAACATCTCATGATGTTTGACAGGCAAGATGTTTCTTATTCTGATGGGATTTGATCATTGTTTGTGCAATTCTGTGAGTGTCACTTTAAATGAACTGATATTTTTATCCCAACATCACAGCTGGTCCCATAATTGGGCTAATAAAGTGACTTCCTTTGGCAATAGCTCACCAAATCTACCCTGGGCTTTTAAATCAACATTTTTCACTTATTTAATGTCCCTTGTCAGAATTCTTATAGGTGGGTTTTTATTTCTCTTTTTGGAAGTCCTCTGAATAAAACTCGATCTAAACTTCTACTAACGCAAAACAAGACAGTTGATTTATTTGATATGGTGACATCATTTCACTCCAACCTCTAAAAGGGTTACAATTTTCTTAAACTTAAGTGTCCATTCTGACTAAAACTAGAATATTTCCAGCCTAGCATCTGCCTGTTTAAAATACATAGAATCGTAGAATCACAGAATGGTAAGGTTGGAAGGGACCTCAAAGCTCAGCCAGTTCCAACCCCCTGCCAAAGGCAGGGACACCTCCCACTAGTACAACTCACTCAAGGTCTCATCCTACCTGGCCTTGAATACCTCCAGGGAGGGAGCAGCCACAATAAAACTGTTTTGGTTGGGAAAGATTTCTTAGCACCATCAAGTCCTACCATTGACCTGTACAGTTGAGTTCAGAGGAGGGCCACAAAGGTGATCCAAGGGCTGGATCCTGCTATTTGGATAGGCTGAGGGAGCTGGGGATGTTCAACCTGGGGAAGAGAAGTCTCTTGGACTTTAAAGCTGCCTTCCGAGAGATTTATCCAAGGACTGGAGCATTCCTGCCTTTTGGGCAGGCTGAGGGAGCTGGGGATGTTCAGCCTGGGGAATAGAAGACTCTGGGACCTTAAAGTTGCCTTCCAATAGCTGAAGAGATTCTACAAGGAGAATGCAGAGGGACAATGGGACAAGGGAGATTGATCCAAAGGCTGGAGCACCTCTGCTATTTGGGTAGGCTGAGGGAGATGGGGATGTTCAGCCTGGGGAATAGAAGACTCTGGGACCTTAAATCTGCCTCCCAATAGCTGAAGAGATTCTACAAGGAGAATGCAGAGGGACAATAGGACACAGGAGATTGATCCAAAGGCTGGAGCACCCCTGCTGTTTGGGTAGGCTGTGGGAGATGGGGATGTTCAGCCTGGAGAAGAGAAGACTCTGGGACCTTAAATCTGCCTTCCAATAGCTGAAGGGATTCTACAAGGAGGCTGCAGAGGGACAGTAGAACAAGGGAGACTGGTTTGAAGCTGAGAGAGAGTAGGTTTAGACTGGTTCTTAGAAAGAAGTTCCTCAGTAGGAGGGTAGAATAGGCTGGAACAGGTTGCCCAGGGAGGTTGTGACTGCCTGCTCCCTGAGGGTGTTAAAGGCCAGGTTGAATGAGGTTTGAGCAGTTGAGTCTAGTTGAGATGTTTCCCTGCCCATGATGAGGAGGTTGGAGTAGGTGATTTCCCCCACCTCTACTCTGGTCAGATCCCACCTGGAGTACTGCATCCAGTTCTGGAGCCCCTGGGATGAGAGAGATGTGGAGATGCTGGACTGTGCCCAGAGAAGGGCCACGAGGATGCTCAGAGGGCTGGAGCTGCTCTGCTGTGAGGAGAGACTGAGGGAGTTGGAGCTGTTCAGTCTGGAGTAGAGGAGGCTCTGAGGTGACCTCCTTGTGGCCTTCCAGTATCTGAAGTGAGCCTACCAAAAAACTGTGGAGGGACTTTTCAGGCTATCAAGTAGTGACAGGCCCTGGGGGGAATGGAGCAAAGCTGGAGGTGAGGAGATTCAGGCAGGACGTGAGGAGGAAGTTGTTCAGCATGAGGGTGGTGAGAGTCTGGCAGGGGTTGCCCAGCGAGGTCGTTGAGGCCCCATCCCTGGAGGTGTTTAAAGCCAGGCTGGATGAGGCTCTGGGCAGCCTGATCTAGAGTACGGTGTCCTGCCTGTGGCAGGGGGGGGGGAACTGGCTGATCCTTGTGGTTCCCTTCCAACCCTGACTGATTCTATGATTCTATGAAAGTCCCTCCCAGCCTAAACCATTCTATGATGATCTAATGTCACTATGACCATCAGATCATATCCCAAAATGAGATGTCCACATGTTTCTTTAAGCTTCCAGGTGACTCCATCAGCTCCTTGGGCAACTCCAAGCTAAATCCTGCCAATACCCACACCAAAGCTGATCCCATCAAATTTTCATTTCCATCCCCACATGTACACTTGAGTATGTGTGAGCAAGCAAGTGCAGTCCTCATTTTCCTTTGCTTGTTTCTCTCGCTTTTTCTTTTCCATTTCTGCAGTAGATATGAGTTTGTTAATGTGATTACAGCTTTCTAAACACATTTGAGGGAAATATTTATGATAGTTTTCTTATTAGTGAAAAAATGTGATTCCAAGAAAACACAGAAAAGAAAATGAACATTATTAAGAATTTGAAATAACCTATCTTAAAACTTCTATAGAAAAGAAAGATGAATAAAAAAGAAACCAACCAACCAAAAACCCTCCAAGAAGATAGAACAAGCTCTGTAATGCTTTGATGAGTGGGTAACATACTTCTCCTGTGAGGAGGGAATGCAAATCTGGCTTGAAGCAGGAGTGATGTGCTTCAAATACCAGCACAAATACAGCTGGGTGTTGAATGGCTGAAGAGCAGACCTAAGGAAAAGGCCCTGGGGGTCTTGGTTGATGAAAAGCTCAAGATGAAGCTGCAGTGTGAGTGCAGTCCAGACAGCAACTGTGTGCCGGGCTGCAGCAAGAGCAGTGTGGGCAGCAGGGCAAGGCAGGGGATTCTACCCCTTTGCTCTGCTCTTCTCAGACCCCACCTGGAGTCCTGTGTGCAGTTCTGGAGCCCCCAGCACAGGAAGGACATGGAACTGTTTGTGCTGTTTGAGGCTAACTGGAATATTTTAATTTAAAAAAAAAAAAATAGGTGATAGGCTGTGAAAAGCAAACACTGGTGATGTCTACTTCACTCATAGGCTTGCTGAGATGTATAAAAGCAAGAACACAAATGTAGATAAGAGAAAGCCTGGCCCTCTGGTGTGCCTTCTCCTCTCTGCTTCTAACCTAATTAACCACTCTGCTTCTAACCACCCTTCCCATCCTCCAAACTCACCTTGCATGTAAGACAGACCGTGTGGTAATGTAGAGGGATGGAAAGAAGGTGGAAGGGTGATTGGGAGCCCCTCCTGGGGACTTTGATTTCTGGGAGGGTTGTTGTGTTTCTGTATTACCTTTAACTTGTATATTTCTGTAACTGTTCCTGTATGTTGTGTATATCTCTGCTTGTATATTGTGCTAAACTGTAAATAGAACTTCAGTCCTTAACTTCCAGCTGGCTGATTCTAGTCTGGGTGATTTTCATTGTGTGGGGGAGAAGGTTACTCCTAAACAATCACAGTGCTGGAGCCAGTGCAGAGGAGGCCACAAAGATGCTCAGAGGGTTGTATCAACTCTGCTCTGAGGACAGGCTGAGAGAGTTGGGGCTTGTAGAAGCCTTCCAGTATCTGAAGGGTGCTCCAGGAGGGCTGGGAAGGGACTATTGACAAGGTCTTGTAGTGACAGGATGAGGAGGAATGGGAGATAGTGTGTGGATGGACAGCCCATGGCAGGTAGAACACGATTGATTCTATGTGAAGGGCTAATGATTTGCCATTAAAGAATAAACTCCAAAAGAATTTATACTGCCAGCTGATGAAAAGGGGATAAAAGGAGGATATATCTATTTAGTTTTGCTTCTGCAACAATTAAGTCTGGATTCGTTTACAGCAGGAGTTCAATGGATGAATTTGATCCATAAAGGCAAAGAGGGAATCATGCAAAAAATATGATCACCTTGAAAGCTGTGGTTCAGTAGGAACAAACTTGGATGAGATTTCTCCTTTGCCTTCCATGAGTCACTTTTAAGCCCAGTCCATGCTCCTATCACTGTGTAAAATTCTCACCAGAGCTTGCTCAGAAAGAGCTAGATGTAAATATATATCTTCAGCTGAGACATAGCAGAAGTTGTACAGACCCCAGCATGCTAACATCTGTCACAGCTACTTTACATCAAGTCTTTCAGAAACTTGTGTTACAGCTCAACCATCAGATTTGATTTTCCTGTCACCTTGAACACCTAAAAAGATTTTGGAAGCATATATATGTGTATATAAATCACGTATTTCAATTTAAAGTGATATAAGCCCTGTTGCTTCAGCCCTGATCTAGCTCATACTTCAGCATGTGCTGAAACTTCACTCATATAAACAAGGCTAGAATTGACAGCAGGGCTTCAGAATGTGATTTTTGTGCCTCTGAATATATAAATATATATAAAATATATAAATAAATAGGCCTTATATATAGATAAAAAAATATATAGATCTCTTTATATATTTACATACATATTTATATGTGTATATATAAAAATATTATATATACATTGTTATTAAGAATACCTATAATCTTGAAATATCACAGTATCACAGTATCACCAAGGTTGGAAGAGACCTCAAAGTGTCTGTATTTTTAATATATATCTATTATATATATATTTATAAATATACTACATCCTATATACTATATATTTATATATATATGTGTGTGTATATATATATGCAGGGCTTCAGAATGTAATTGTGTACCTCTGAATATAGATATATATAAATATATAAATAAATATACATTATTTATATATACCTATTTCCTATATACCTATTTTCTATATATCTATTTATCTATTTATCTATTTATCTATCTGTGCATATATATGCATGCATATGTATATATAAAATAAATCTACATTATTTATATAGATCTATTTTCTGTATATCTATTTATCTATTTATCTGTCTGTGCATATATATGCATGCATATGTATATATAAAATAAATCTACATTATTTATATAGATCTATTTTCTGTATATCTATTTATCTATTTATCTGTCTGTGCATATATATGCATGCATATGTATACATAAAATAAATATAAATTATCTATATATATATCTATTTTCTATATAGCTATTTATCTATCTGGGCATAATATGTATACATATGTATATATAAAATAAATATACATTATTTATATACATATCTATTTCCTATATATCTATTTATCTGTCTGTCCGTATGTATGTATGCATATGTATATATAAAATATATACAATACACTCAAAATAATAAAAACTATATATAATATGTATAAAAATCTATCTTTGTTTAATGTTTTTTTATTTTTATCTATTTATTCTGTATATATTTATCCATTATAGATATAGATATAGAGAGATATATAAATATAGATGTATGTATAGATGATGTAGATATAGAGATAGAGATATATATATATACAGACATAGAGGTATAGATATAGATATTTAGATAGATAGATAGATAGGTAGATAGATAGATTGATAGATAGATAGATAGATAGATAGATAGATAGATAGATAGATAGATAGATAGATAGATAGATAGATATTGATTAAATTTTAGGTGGTTTAAAAATATCCATTAGTTTAACCAGCACATCACNGATTAAATTTTAGGTGGTTTAAAAATATCCATTAGTTTAACCAGCACATCACAATGCAAAGAGCACTGGACCAGGCTTGCCCAGAGGGGTTGTGGAAGTCTCCTTGCCTGGAGATCCTCAAAACCCACCTGGATGCTTTCCTGTGTGATCTACGCTAGGTGATCCTGCTCTGGCAGGGGGTGTGACTGGATGAATTTTTGAGGTCACTTCCAACCTCAAACACTCTGTGAGTCTGTGAAAGTGTTTCAGTCCACTGACAGCAAAAAAAGAAGGAAGAGCATCATTTTGAGTGAGCCAGGATGGCAATTGAAGGGCTAATGGTGTTCATAACGCTGCTCAGACAAAAAATGTTAGTATTAGATCTCACTTGTGCCTCAACTCTAGGTGATGATGCTTGTGATATTTGGTTTGTGCCACTTAGAGAAGCAGAACTGGAATCTGGGAAGCAACTTTAAGCCATACCCATAGGTAAAAATTATGAAAATATATTCAACAGTTACAGCTTCTTCAGTCTATTGGCTACACAAAAGGCATTTTAAAAAAGGAGCCTAAATAGATATTTAACCAATTGACCAGAAGGGCACTGAAGGACTTTTAACATATTTTGAAAAATTGCCTAAATACATATTTACCCAATAGACTGGAACAGCTCCTTCAGAGTCTCTCTGGTCTCTTGGGTACGTAATACGTGTTTTTAAAAACTGCCTGGCTATATATTTACCCAATAGACTGGAACAGCTATTGAGTAAATAATGCATATTATAGAACTGTCAAGGAGATTCTTTATTTTTTTAATTCATTTTGAAAAAACCATATATATATATATATATATATACACACATATATATATATACATATATATATGCACACAGATACATATATGTATATAGACATACATACATATATATACACACATACATATATCTACCATATATATACACACACATATATATGTACACACATATGTATATAAACACATATGTATATAAACACATACATAT
>VWZE01023724.1:1289-12204 GCA_013396675.1 Eubucco bourcierii
GTGGAGGTGCTCATGTGGAGGCACACACTTTTGCAGGTATTGCTCATGTCTTTGTATACAGTTTTTAGCCTGGTGTCCATGAGCAGCTCCCCAGGACACCTTCCTGTGCACTCTCAGGCATTTGCAGGGGTCTGGCAGTGGCACCAGGCAGGGTCTCTGCCCCCTCCCTGTGCCGCTTCCCTGTCCATACCCCAAACACACAGAAGCCTTTTCTTTGAGGGTAGCTGCTGTGAGGTGTCACATCCTGGGCACTCAGGCCAGGCTGCAGCCCACACAGACACTGCATTGCCGTGGATTTGCACCCCTGAGCTCTGGGGCAGGTGCCTGGGCTGAGCCTGGAAAGGTAACAAAGGCAATCTTTGTAGATTTGAACAAGGGAGAGACAATTTAGACTCTCACACCAAGATGAATTAAGACAGGCAGTGCTGTTTTCTGCCTACTAAATAATTTGTGGTCCAAAATGTTGAGATCAGACCTGGTAAGTTTCTCAAGCTCCCAGTAAGTGGTAGGAGCAGCAGTTTGATGGGTGGGTGGCAACATTCTGCTGTGCTTCTGATACAAACCCAATTCTGCCGCTCCAGTGGCAGCGATTTTTTTAAGGGCTTTTTTGAGGGGGACATCTGTGCCTGTAGCCTTGGTGGAGTTCATGTCCTTTAGAGCAGCAATAGTTTAGGATAATTTAACAGGGAGATGCACAATACAGTGCCATCCTAGTGGAAGATGGCTTTATTGAGCCATCCTCTGTGGCTGAAGGTGTTTTAAGTGCCCAGTTTAAATGCAGCACTAAATAGGTGTCCTCAGTCCTACTGCACAAGCAAGAAAGGGCCTTTGGGCAGAACAATTTATTATTACACTTTCCTTGTTTCAGTGTGAAGAGAACAATTTCTTATTCTTGGTCTGCTCCCCCCCCCCCCCCCCAAAAAAAAAAAATGGCTCCTGTGACTCGAAGAGAAAAGCACTGAACAGTTTGGGTGGTGTCTGGATTAAAAGCTGTGCCTGGTGAAACGCTCCCTGTGGCACTCACATGGTGGGGAACCAAAATGGGTAGGTCCAGGTCTGGTTTCTTCACATTCTTCCAAACCCACCACAATACCTCTGGTGCTGTTTGACAGAGGAAGGTTAAGGGGACTAAAACTGGGAGCATACCCTTAGGAGGTGGCATGGCTGAAGGGCAGCCTGGGAGGTTGTATCTGGCAATGTAACCTGATCCCTGGGTTTATTCTGGCTGCAGACTTATAGAATCATAGAATCATAGCATGGTAAGGTTGGAAGGGACCTCAAGGATCATCCAGTTCCAACCCCCTGCCATAGACAGGGACACCTCCCACTAGCACAGGTCACTCAAGGCCTCCTCCAACCTGGCCTTCAACCCCTCCAGGGTGGGAGCAGCCACAACCTCCCTGGGCAACCTGTGCCAGTGTCCTTGATCACATTGGGTGATTCTGTGCTCCACGACCTCTCTGGGCAACCTGTGCCAGTGTCTCACCACCCTCACTGCAAACAATTTCCTCCTAACATCCAGTCTAAATCTTCCCTCTGCCAGCTACTTCTGTGACTGTTCTCTGCAGCTCCTCTGTTGCTCTTTACCTGTTTGTGAGCTTCCTGCCTTCAGCAGTTGGAATCAGTTAACAATCTTCTATCAAAGGACTGCTGTCCATGTTTGTTACAAATACAAATCCTGACAGAGGAGGGAAATTCCTTTAGGCATCCCACTGGGATAGAGGCTGTGCTTGTATTCACCTTCTTTTCTTCATCATACAACCTACAAGCCAGCTCTTGGGGCACTCGTTTGTGTTTTATTTGCTGCTCATACAGCTTCTTGTTTTATGATTCATGTAACCACTCATTGGGAAAAGAATCATAAGCTGAGAAACAGACAACGAGCAGAACAGAGTCATATTCTTATTTCATTTTTTACATATGACTTTTATCTATATTTTTACATATGGATATGTAGTCATAGTCATTTTAGTTATTCCACATTTATCCTAATTGAGTTTGGATCTTATTCATCAGCTTGGGTTTGGATCTTCATCAACTGCTCTTCTGCAGGGCAAGGGAGGGTATTGTGCCCCTTGACTCTGCTCTGCTCAGACCTCACCTCCAATCCAGCCTCCAACTCTACTGTCCCCAGCAGAAGGACACAGAGCTGCTGGAGTGAGGTCAGAGGCCACAAAGATGCTGGCAGGGCTGGAGCAGCTCTGCTGTGAGCACAGGCTGAGGGAGCTGGGGGGGTGCAGCCTGCAGAGGAGAAGGCTCCAGGGGGAGCTCAGAGCTGCTGCCAGTGCCTGAAGGGAGCCTGCAGGAAGGCTGCAGAGAGACTTTTGCTGAGGGGGTCTGAGCCAGGCCAAGGGGCAATGGTTTGGAGCTGAGGCAGAGCAGGCTGAGAGTGGAGCTGAGGCAGAAGTTGTTGAGTGTGAGGGTGGTGAGAGTGTGGCACAGGCTGCCCAGGGAGACTGTGGCTGCCTCCTTGCTGGGGGTGCTTTAGGCCAGGCTGGCTGAGGCCTTGAGCAGCTGAGTGTGGCTGAGAGGTGTCCCTGGGCATGGAGGGGAGGTTGGAGCAGCTGAGCTCTGAGCTCCCTTCCAGTCTGAGCCATTGTAAGGTTCTGTGAGTTATTAATTAATAAGAAATAGTTTCTCTTTATTTAAAGGGAACAATCTTCACCAAAAAGTAGCTTCAGTGAGAGCTGACAGCTGCTGTTGCTCCAGCAAAATGAAGGCAGCTTTAAACACCTGCTGCTGGGCTGTTGGGTATTTTTGGTCTGGTTATAGTGGTCAAGTGCACTTTTAGTTAAGAATAGACCCACCCCACCCCCCACCCCCCCCAGCTGTAGCTGCTGTGCTACCCACTGGGAACACAAGAACGGCCAGAAATAGGAAATAAGCTTTTAACTGAAATTTCATTTTATCATTTTTGTAACACCTACTTGTTCTCCAGAGTAAATTACCTGCAGAGATTGCATTAAAGAATTTGTGGGCACTGCACTGAAGAATAATAATGGCAATTCCATCCTGATTTCACGCTATTAAGCATGCACCACACAAGGAAACTACCACAGCCAAATCCAATTTGTTACTTCCCCAACACTGAATTTTACTTCTCTTTGGTTTTGTAATTAGTTATTACAAAAGTTTAATCAAAGCCTCCATTTTGTCTTCCCCTATAAGTGTAGCACAGCCAGAATAAGATGCAACCAGTAATTAAATAAATTGGACTCGGTTTTAGTACACAGGAAATTGAGGATAATTCCCCACTATTATGCAGTAGCAACTTGTATGCCCCTGCAGGACTGGGGTTATTTTTAGAAGAGGTCATATTTAAATAAGTGGTTACAAAATAAAAGAGGTTTCCAGCTCTATGAGACCCATAAATTCTTTTACTTGCACATAAAGAGGCCTGCAGCAGGATTCTAAGGGCAGCTCTTGATCAAACAGGGGGAAGATGGACTTCTAAGTGAAAAATGTAACTGGGGAAGTGCTACTAAGTCACAGCCTGAAAGAGAGATGTAAAATATTTTGAAGTGGTTGGGTGGGGAATGGCTGAGAGCAGCCCTGAGGAGAAGGCCCTGAGGGTCTGGGGTGATGCAAAGCTCAAGCTGAGGCTGCAGTGTGAGTGCAGCCCAGACAGCAACTGTGTACTGGGCTGCAGCAAGAGCAGTGTGGGCAGCAGGGCAAGGGAGGGGATTGTGCCCCTTGGCTCTGCTCTCCTCAGACCCCACCTGCAGTCCTGGGTGCAGTTCTGGAGCCCCCAGCACAGGAAGGACATGGAAGTGTTGGAGCCAGACCAGAGGAGGCCACCAAGATGCTGAGAGGGCTGCAGCAGCTCTGCTGTGAGGACAGGCTGAGAGAGTTGGGGCTCTGTAGCCTGCAGAAGAGAAGGCTTCCAGGAGAGCTTGGAGTGGCCTTGCAGGATCTGAAGGGGGCTCCAGGAAGGCTGGGGAGGGACTATTGACAAGGTCTGGGAATGGCAGGACAAGGGGAATGGGTTTGAAATGTCAGAGGGGAGATTGAAAGTGGATGTTAGGAGGAAGTTGTTTGCAGTGAGGGTGGTGAGACACTGGCACAGGTTGCCCAGGGAGGTTGTGGCTGCTCCCTCCCTGGAGGTGTTGAAGGCCAGGTTGGAGGAGGCCTTGAGTGCCCTGTGCTAGTGGGAGGTGTCCCTGCCTATGGCAGGGAGTTGGAACTGGATGATCCTTGAGGTCCCTTCCAACCTTCGCATTCTATGATTCTATGATTTTTGACTTGATGGTCTTAAAGGTTGCTTTCAAACATAGTGATTCTGTGGTTCCCAAGATGAAAACAAACATCACAGAATGGCTCAGGTTGGAAGAGACTTCAGCATTCATCTGGTCCAACCTCCCCTCCATGCCCAGGGACACCTCTCAGCCACACTCAGCTGCTCAAGGCCTCAGCCAGCCTGGCCTGCAACACCCCCAGCACGGAGGCAGCCACAGCCTCCCTGGGCAGCCTGTGCCACACTCTCAGCACCCTCACACTCAACAACTTCTTCCTCAGCTCCACTCTCAGCCTGCTCTGCCTCAGCTCCAAACCATTCCCCCTTGGCCTGCCTCCAGACACCCCTCATGAGCATTGAAAGAGAAATGCCTAACATGAAATTTCAGGATGGATTTGAAGCTTTCAGGTCCTAGAACAGGCATCAGCAGTACTGAAAGGATTATTTCAACTAGGAATTATCTAGCAAATGCTAAGGCAGTGTTTGGAAAGTCCTGACCTCTCCTGGCAAAGAAAGAGCCTGGTTCAGCAGCAGGAGAGCACTGCTCACAAGCCTCGCTCCATCGATTCAAACCCTACTCTGCATGCAGAGGAGTTAAAAGTGGAGCTGCAACCTTAAAATATGTCAGACCTCTGCCAGAAAAGATGAGAGCAAGAGAACACTGAGTCACTGAGTTAGGTGTCCTGTCAGGAGAGGATGCTGATAGCTGTCTGAACTGCTGCCACCTCCTAGAGTGAAGCAGCTCAATATTCAGGGAGTGTTCAAGGCCAGGTGGATGAGGCTTTGAGCAGTAGAGTCTAGCTGAGAGGTATCCCTGGGCATGGTGTGGAGGTTGGAGTAGATGAGCTCTGAGGTCCCTTCCAACCTGAGCCATTGCAGGATGCAGAACTGCTAACACTGATGTGTATTTGCTCAGTAATTATGAAGCCAGACTGATCCTTATGGAGTTCTACTCTTTCAGTCCAATTCCTCCCCATTTCCTCTGATTTCTTCTCTTTCTTCAGTGTATCAGTTTACAGCTGAACGAGTCTCAGTTGTCATCTGGAGTTTCAGGGCTCAGGGCATCTGATTGATGCCATGAAGCAGCAAGAGCAGCAGCTAACTTCAAGATGTGTCTGTGGAAATGCTGGTTTATTATCATGTTGCTCCCTTCAGAAAAGACACTGAAATCATGGATCTGTGGCACAGAGAGAAATCCTGGGATGGGTCTTTGATGCATCAGAGCTTGGTGTGCAACAGAGGTAATAAACCTTTCTCTTCAAGCCCATGGACACCCAGCCTCAAGCACCAGTGTAGGTTAGGGGCTGACCTGCTGGAGAGCAGCTCTGAAGAGAAGGACATGGGAGTGTTGGTGCAACACTGGTTCAACAACAGGTTCTCCAAAAGCCACCACATGCCCTTGGGGCCTTCTCTAAGGGAGGAGACAGGGAAGAAGGGAGAGAGAGACTGATAGGTGGGAAAGAAACTAACCCAGCTGGCATGGGAAGAAGAAGAATGCCATGGGATAGAGACACAGAGACACAAACCAGCATGGAACCCAACCCCTGAGGGCAAGGATGGCACTGCTGGCATCACTGATGCTGAGGGCAGGACTGGGCAGCAGATGGGAGCCACATTCAGGAGCTGGATCCTGGAGATGGATTGAGGAACACAGGGATGGGGAGGGAAGGCAGAAGGGACAGAGTCCTTCTGGGACAGCAGCCAGGGAAGAAGAGGCTTGACCATGAGGATCCCTCAGCTTGCTCCTGCAGATACCATCCAGGGGATGCAATCCCTTGTGGGTTCCTGTCCTAGCTGCTCCTCCCCACAGCTGCCACCTCTGCCTTGCTGCTCCCCAAGCTGTGGCAGTGCCCTTGGTGTGCGGAGGTGCAAGTGCCAAGCAGAACCTTTGTGCCCCCCAGCCCTTGGCAGGAGCTCTGCCATCAGCTTCTCTCTGCTAGCAGCAGCCTCTGGGTGTGCAAAGCTGCCCTGAGCTTCAGCAAGTGCCTGAGTGAGCAGAGGCTGAGCTGGGCAGTGCCAGCCCTGAGCAGAACTGGTGCTGGCCCAGCTCAGAGCAGGACAGTAACAGTGGCTTACCTCAAAAGGTGGTCAACAGAACACCAGCAAGAGCTGTGTTCCACAAGCAGGCAATAATCTCTTTGGCTTGCAATTGCAAGTAAGCATTTTTGCACTGCCAGATTAAAACTCATTACAGACATGTCAAAGGCAGGAGTAGGAATAAAATCCAAATTTCACTCTGATGCTTTGAGGGCTGCTTGCAGGGAAAGGTTGCTGATGGTATAAGAAATCATTCTGTTCCTCAGAGTAATACCAATAAATGCCTATCTAATCTTGGTACTGGAGTCCATAAAAATAAGGCTCCATAAACAAAGCTGAGAGATACTTGTCTGTTGTAAAGTTCTCCTACACTGCTATAAAAACCCTGCACAAACTTTTGCTGACAACAGTTTGCACACTCAGGGTCATGTATTTACACAGTGCACAGCGGCACTGCAGCACAGGATGATTCCTCTGAGTTCATGCCCTGCAGTAACAGGTCCTCATGTCAGTGTGTGTCTGTGAGCAACCACAGTTACAGAATGCTAGGAGTTGGAAGAGACCTCCAGACATTATCCAGCCCAGCCCCCTGCCAGAGCAGGGGCACCCAGGGCAGGGCACACAGAACACATCCAGGGGGTTGGAAAGACTCCAGAGAAGGAGACTCCATAGCCTCTCTGGGCAGCCTGCTCCAGGTTCCAGCAGCCTCACAGGGACAAAGCTTCCCCTCCTGTTCCCCTGGCACCTCCTCTGCTCCAGCTTGCCCCCAGTGCCCCTTGTGCTGCCCTTGGCCACCCCTGGGCACAGCCTGGCTGGGTCCTGCCCACACTGCCCTGCACATCTTTAGCACAGCACTGAGGGCAGCCCTCAGGCTCCTCTGCTGCCAGCTGCCAGCCCCAGCTCCCTCAGCCTGGCCTCACAGGAGATGCTCACTGCCTGCAGCAGCTTGGGGGCTCTGGGCTGGGCTTTCTCAAGCAATTCTGTGAGCTCCTTCTTGAGCTGAGGAGCCCAGAACTGGACAATATATTTCACCAGGGCAGAGCAGAGGGACAAGAGAACCTCTCCTGACCTACTCACCACAGCCCTTCTAGCTCACCCCAGGATGCCCTTGGCTTTCTTGGTCACAAGGGCACATTGCTGGTTCATGGGCACCCTGTTGCCCACCAGGACTAAGATTAGTTTGTGGCTGTTCTTAGCTGAAGAGGATCAGTCTCTCCACTTTGCCAGCAACACCTTCTCTTTTTCTACCACTGCTGCCTTCTCCACTGCACGACAGAAATGGTGATAGACAAAACCAAAAAACACACCAAAAAAATCTCCTCATAAGAAAAAGATTGCCAAGGGATATCAAAGGCACTTTGAAAGTTGTTATCTCCTAAATCTGGATACTCACTCAAGTAACTTTGGGACTGAAGAGTTTATGTAGCCAGAAGCTGGCTCTGCATATGCATTAAAACTCAAGTTACAACCACTCTAAAGTCTGCTGCTTTTGAAATGTCCAAGTCATCCACACTGAGACACTGCAGAGATGGGGACAGGAAACCAACAAGTGGCTGAGCAGCAAATGGATGGGGCCACCAAAAAGGCTATTGGCAGGTATGGAGAGTTCAGTCTTTGATGTCTGACAGTCATGTTTGAAGGGCTTTATCTGCCTGCCAGCTGAGTTGACTCTCTGTATTCTGGGGGTTTGATCACCTGAGTGCAGCAGAACTGACAGCAGGCTGAGGCTGTTAGCACCACCAAGAATCTCTGCATTAGCAGTGCTGAGTCTTTGATCAACTTGTTGCCTAATCTTGAAGTGATTTGTCATTCCTTTCTAGCATGGAGATGGAGTGAGCCTGAGAGAGAGTTAGCAGCTTGTCAAAACTGACTGATGAACAAAGGAGTATGGAAAATGGCTGAAGGAGCCTCTTTCTTTGGCAGCTGTGCTCCATGCAAGGTGATGGCACTGGCTGTGAGCTGGGGATGTGTCAAGTTCTCTTCACTCCTGCTCTTTCCTGTGTGAAGAGAACATGGAACTAGGCAACCAAGTGAGGGACTCAGGTCTGCAAAACCCTTTTGAGGGACCAGCAGCACTACCTGTGCCTGGAAGTACTCAGGGCTGAGTGCTTCTGAAGGGGGCTCCAGGAATGCTGGGGAGGGACTGTTGAGAAGGTCTGGGAATGCCAGGACAAGGGGAATGGGTTTGAAGTGTCAGAGGGGAGATTGAAAGTGGATGTCAGGAGGAAGTTGTTTGCAGTGAGGGTGGTGAGACACTGGCACAGGTTGCCCAGGGAGGTTGTGGCTGCTCCCTCCCTGGAGGTGTTCAAGGCCAGGTTGGAGGAGGCCTTGAGTGCCCTGTGCTAGTGGGAGGTGTCCCTGCCTATGTTGGGGGGTTGGAACTGGATGATCCTTGAGGTCCCTTCCAACCTTACCATGCTATGATTCTGTGATCTCTCTGTTACTAGACCACAAATGGTAGGGAAAAAAGCACTGTGTGGTAGTTTACCTATTGCACTGTGATCTGCTCTGTTCGTGAGAGAATGAGGCACATTCTCCTCAGAAAGGAATTGCAGATACCAGGCAGCAGCCATTAAACAAAGGCATCATAAAGTGAGGCAGGCACAAACGTGCTCCTCCTGCAGGTTTCAAAGGAGGCTCACTTATTGTCATTGGCTTTTAATGACTAATCAAAACCCAGCAGACCCCCACACTAGTAAAAGAAATACAATGTTTTGTCAGCATACACACACAGATAAACAGAATGACAAAATAATTATATCATTATCAGCCTGACAAGGATTCCAGGCCAAGCAGGGGAATGACTGATGCAGAGCTCATTAAACACCCAACTGGAAAAAAAAAAAAAATAGTGTAATTAATGCCAATCAAACTCAAGTTTATAAAGATGAGATCGTTGTCCAACTAATGAGGTGCCTCTTGGTAAAATTATAGGTTGATTAATGAAAGGTGAAATCATGAGAAACGTTGAGTTTTGGTCTCGGATGCTTCATTTTCCAAGTGCAGCTACTTTGCATGAGTGGCTGAGGGTTGTTCAGCATGGAGAAAAGGAGGCACAGGGGAGACCTTCTGGATCTACATGAAAGGAGATTGGAGCCAGGCTGGGGTCAGTCCCTCAGCCCAACTGAAAAGTGATAGGAAGAGAGGAAACGGCCTCAAGTTGTGCCAGGAGGGGTTGAGGTTGGTCAACAGGAAGAATTTCTTCCCTTGAAGGGTTGTTGTGGGTTGGTCCAGGTTGCCCAGGACAGTGGTGGAACCCCCATCCCTGTAGAGACTTAAAAGCTGTGTAGATGTGGTGCTGAGGGACATGGATTGGCATGGTGACCTGGCAGTGCTCAGTTTACAGCTGGACTCTACCATCTTAAAGGTCTCTCCCAACCACATTGATTCTGTGACTCACTGATTTTAAAAACCAAGGTAAGAAACTAACCTGGTAAACAACAGAAGGAGTTTGACTGACTGCCAGCATAGCCACGAGCAGTCAGCCCAGGCTGCATGTCTGAGAGGCTCTTTGACCTCATTAATGTTTATAAATATGTAAAGGGTGAGTGGCAGGAGGCTGGAGCCAGCTCTGCTGGGTGATGCCCAGTGACAGCACAAGGGCAATGGTGTAAATTGAGATATAGGAAGTTCCATGGAAACATGAGGAGGAATTTTTTTCCCTCTGAGTGTGACAGAATCCTGGAACAGGTTGCCCAGGGGGGCTGTGGAGTCTCCCTCTCTGGACATATTAAAAATCCACCTGGATGTGTTCCTGTGCGATCCACTCTAGGAGATCCTGCTCTGGCAAGAGGATTGGACTGGATGGGCTTTGGAGGTCCCTTCCAGCCCCTGACATTCTGTGATTCTGTGATTTGTGGGTCCTGCCCACGCACACAAGTCACTCTGAAGCATCACACTGCAGGGTGCAGAGGGAGCAGGCAAGGAACAGAGGTGGCACAGCTGCCCTGGCTCACCTGGTGAGTGACTTCCTTACGCCGCTGTGAACTGGTCCCTGCCAACACCTGCCCATACTCATTTGTTCTCTATTCCCCATCTCCCCTTCCCTGTCTGAGGTACCTATGGTTTATCTCCTACCCTGTCCCAGTGTGAATGATGCATCTGCCTGCTTATCAGTCATTGTGACCCGATGCAATCTTCCAATTTGTTCCTTTCCAAAGTGTCCATCCTTCATCGCGTGACACCAGCGCCGCATCCTCGCAGCTCTCCAACACCCTCCATTTATTTGTCAAGTGTCATTCAAGAGCTCCTCTGTGCTATTGCCACCCTCCTCTTTTTACAATCTATCCCATTTTCTTCAACCCATTCCATTAGCATCCTCCCATTTTTTATTTTTTTTTTCCTCCAGAGGACCAGAACAAACATCAAATAAGATCAGTTCTTAGATTGATTCTTCAGAAATCCCATATTTGAGCTTCAGAGTTGCTTGCCCTGCACATCAAAACCCACTTTAAAAAAGCCCAGCAGAAACCACACAGCGAACAAGATTGGAAATGCCATCCAGGGGGACCTGGACAGGTTGGAGAGGTGTGCCCAGGCCAGTCTCATGACATTCAACAAGGCCAAGTGTAAGGTCCTGCACCTGGGTAGGCACAGTCCCAAGCACAACTCCAGGCTGGGTGGGGAATGGCTGAGAGCAGCCCT
>VWZE01023724.1:18012-38100 GCA_013396675.1 Eubucco bourcierii
CACCCAGGACTGCAGCTGGGGTCTGAGGAGAGCAGAGCCAAGGGGCAGAATCCCCTCCCTTGCCCTGCTGCCCACACTGCTCTTGCTGCAGCCCAGCACACAGTTGCTGTCTGGGCTGCACTCACACTGCCGCCTCAGGTTGAGCTTTTCATCACCCCAGACCCCCAGGGCCTGTTCCTCAGGGCTGCTCTCAGCCATTCTCCACCCAGTCTGGAGTTGTGCTTGGGATTGTAGCTTTGTGAGCTTGGGATTGAAGTTCTGTGTCCTTCTCATGTTTGGGTCAGCAGAGCTGGAGGCAGGATTGGAGGCAAGGTCTGAGCAGAGCAGAGCTGAGGGCAGAATCCCCTGTCTTACCCTGCTGGCCACCTGCACACTTCCCCACGTAGCCCATCACAGATTTCTCCTCATTTCAGAAAGCCACTCATTAGTATTTACAAACAGCTTCTTCCCACCTTTAGTGTCGGTCTTAAAACTGATCAAGGAGGCCCCAAAAAATAAAAAAAAAAACCAAAATCTGAATTTTGTTTTGAAGTAAAAAAAGGTCTTCGAAGCTCCTATACAACAGCTATAAAAATCCCTAATTAAAACCCCAGAGACAGCTCTAAAGAGCCCTTATCTTCTCTGAAGGTTTATCTTTGTTCCCAGGACATCTCTGCTCATAAACTGGAAATAGGTGAACAGGATTGCAGCTCTAGGAATTATTGCCCAATGTCTCATGCAATGTGTAGAAAGGTTTGGGTGGGTTGGGTTGTTTTTGTTTGGTTGGTTTTGGTTTGGTTTGTTTGGTTTTTTTTTATATGTATTTCCAAATGTAAGAAATCTTAAAGGTTACCTTATTTATAACCAGAAATAACTCCTGGATGCAGGGTGCTTAGTGGTGGCAGAAAAAAAGATCAGCATTTTGTCCACCTATTTCCTACCCTTTCCTTGCAACCACCTCAGCTGCAAATCCAATGAGTCAAGTCAGAGGTAGAGAAAAACAAAGAAAGAGAATTTATTTAAACAAAAGTGGGGGGTGGAGGGAATCACAACCTCCTATTTTCTGTGTGGATGCTAATCCCATTCTACATCACAAGGGCTTTTGAATTAGGTTTCTATGGTTGCTGGTGGGTTGTTAGTTTATTTCTCTGGTGTATTAAAGAGAATAATTTATCCTCTAGACAAAAGCAGAAAACAAACAAACCCCCCAAACCCCCCAAATCTCTGAGTGCAGATGCAAACATCTTTTCCAAAGAACATTGTATTAAAATTCATATCTGTGAAGCAGGTGAATCTGGTGCAGCACACAGCCAACAGCCTTTGTTTAAGTGAAGTGTAGAATGACATGATCCAAGTGTTCCTTGGATTGATTCCATTCTCACAGAATAGCTCAGACTGGAAGGGAGCTCAGAGCTCCTCTGCTCCAACCTCCCCTCCATGCCCAGGGACACCTCTCAGCCACACTCAGCTGCTCAAGGCCTCAGCCAGCCTGGCCTGCAACACCCCCAGCAAGGAGGCAGCCACAGCCTCCCTGGGCAGCCTGTGCCACACTCTCAGCACCCTCACACTCAACAACTTCTTCCTCAGCTCCACTCTCAGCCTGCTCTGCCTCAGCTCCAAACCATTCCCCCTTGGCCTGGCTCAGACCCCCTCAGCAGAAGTCTCTCTGCAGCCTTCCTGCAGGCTCCCTTCAGGCACTGGCAGCAGCTCTGAGGTCCCCCTGGAGCCTTCTCCTCTGCAGGCTGCACCCCCCCAGCTCCCTCAGCCTGTGCTCACAGCAGAGCTGCTCCAGCCCTGCCAGCATCTTTGTGGCCTCCTCTGGCCTCTCTCCAGCAGTTCTGTGTCCTTCTGCTGCTGGGGACAGCAGAGCTGGAGGCAGGATTGGAGGTGAGGTCTGAGCAGAGCAGAGCCAAGGGGCACAACCTCCTCTCTTGCCTGCTACCCACCCTTGAAGCAGCTCAGCATCTTCAGAGAAAGTGCACACCAAGCTGCCCTTTCACCACATCCCTTCACAGGGCCCAGGTGTCAGTTTCAGCAGTCAGTACCTGCATCACTTTTTGATATTGGGGTGCTCGTTGATGTGCAAATGCTGCCTGGCAACTCACCTCCAACCTTGGAGCTTGGCATGGTTCAGCCTGACCTTATGTAAGAGTGTCAGAGGGCAGCAGGATGAGGTTGTTGGCTAAGAGGTCCCTTTCAATCAGCATTTCCATGATCTGCCTTCACTTAGACGATTGCAACTGCAGTGGCTACCACTCAAACCCAACCCCCTTGACCTTTTGGGCTGCTGGTGTAAGAGCCTGGAGTGGCATCATTTAGCTGCACAGTTACAGTGAGGCTCCAGTCCCTATAAGCACAGAGCTCTGGGAATTCCGAGAGGGTTTTTGAAGTTCCAGTTCCTCAGCAGCAGCCCAGCCCAGAGCCCATGGCCACCAAGAGGCACTTGGTGCATTACTGAGCTCTGCCCATCTCTCAGTGCCTCAGGCACAGGGTGTCCCTTTCCTAAACTGGGAAGCTGTGTGGCACACAAGCTGGCCTGCAGATGGGAGTGGGAGTTTTGGATCACAAGACATTGTTTTGTTTAGACTAGAAAATTAGCATCCTAAAACTGACAACAAGACAGAACTGAGGCTGCTTAACTCTTTGCTTCATTTCATCCCCTGCAGCCTGGCTCCAGTTCTCCTTCTGCACCTGAGAAGAAAGGTCAGGGTGAGGTAGGTGCTGGCTGTGTGATTGCCCTTGATGGTGTCTGCTGGGGCTGTTTGCTCAGGGAGAAGCCAGCACAGACAGACAGGAGCAGGTCCAAGGTGAACAAACAACTGCTTAGCCTGAGTTTTCATGCAGGCATAGGTGGTGCTGGTGTCCTGCAGCATTAGCTGGAGCTACACCTGAAGCCCTAGGAGTTTGCAGCCAGGTGGGGTTGGGCTCTGCTGCCAGGCACCCAGGGACAGAACAAGAGGACACAGCCTCAAGCTGTGCCAGGGCAGGCTCAGGCTGGATGTTAGGCAGAAGTTCTTCCCAGAAAGAGAGATTGGCATTGGAATGGGCTGCCTGGGGAGGTGGTGGAGTGCCCATCCCTGGAGATGTTTAAAAGGAGGCTGAATGAGGTGCTTGGTGCCAGGGGTTAGTTAAGAGAAAGTGTTAGGTGATAGGTTGGACTCGATGGTCCCAGAGGTCTTTTCCAACCTGGTTAATTCTGTGATTCTGTGACTTTAGGAAGGGTAGCTGAGAGCAATGTCTTTGAAGGAATCAAAGATGGTGACATCTAGGAGTCAAGGCTGGTTTGTGACACCTCATTCAATCAAGGGAAGTCCTCAGACCTCTCTGCTCTGTCCTGGTGAGTTCTCATCTGGAATACTGCATCCAGTTCTGGTCTACCCAGTTCAAGAAGGACAAGGAACTGCTGGAAGGAGTCCACTAGAGAGGCAGTAAGAGGATGAGGGGCTGGAGCATCTCCCTCATGAGGAAAGGCTGAAGGAGCTAAGACTGTTTAGCCTGGAGAAGAGGAGACTGAGGGGGCAACATGAATGCTGCTCAATATCTAAAGGGTGAGTGTCAGGAGGATGGGGCCAGACTCTTCTTAGTGGTGTCCAGTGATAGGACAAGGGGTAGTGGGCACAAACTGGAATCTAGAAGGTTCCATGTAAAGAGAGCCCTGGAGCAGGCTGCCAGAGAGGTTGTGGAGTGTCCTTCTCTGGAGGCATCAGCAAGCCGCCTGGATGTGTTCCTGGATGATTTGCTCTAGGTGATCCTCCTCTAGCAGGGAATCTGGACTGGGTGATCTCCCTTCCAACCCTTACCATTCTGTGATTGTGTGAACTAACCAGCAATCCTTCCTGCAAATCCTTCACAACAGAACAGTCACAAATGAATTTCAGAAGCCCAGAGAGTCAGAAACATGATGCTGGAACCCAAAGGCAGACTCGATTAGACACCAGGAATCCATCCAGTCCTTCCTGTGCAATGATACAGACACCAAGGGAGAAAAAAAGGGAAATAAGCAAGATGTTAAACCCTTGAAGTAGCATTTTGGACACCTCTCCCTGGAGGTGTTCAAGAGTCAGGTTGGATGAGACCTAGAGCAGCCTGAGCTAGTGGAAAGTGTCCCTGCCCATAGCAGGGGGTTGGAAGTGGATGATACAGCCAGCAGTGTGCCCAGGTGGGCAGCAGAGCCAATGGTATCCTGGCCTGGGTCAGAACAGTGTGGCCAGCAGGACCAGGGAGGTTATTCTGCCACTGTGCCCAACACTGGTCAGGCCACACCTTGAGTGCTGTGTCCAGTTCTGGGCCTCTCAATTCAAGAGAGATGTTGAGGTGCTGGAAGGTGCCCAGAGAAGGGTGACTGGGGGACTTGAGCATCTCCCTTATGGACTGAGAGCCCTGGGGCTGTTTAGTCTGCACAAGAGAAGGCTGAGAGGAGATCTGATGCATGTGTACAAATACCTGAGGGGTGGGTGTCAAGTGGCTGGGGCCAAGCTCTTTTCAGTGCTCACCATCAATAAGCCAAGGAGCAACAGCTGCAAAGTAGAACAGAGAAGGTTTCAGCTCCACATGAGGAGAAACTTCTGTAGAGTGAGGCTGACAGAGCCCTGGAGCAGGCTGCCAGAGAGGTTGTGGAGTCTCCTGCTCTGGAGATTTCCAAACCCACCTGGATGCATTCCTGTGTGAACTACCCTGGGTGATGCTGCCTTGGCAGGGAGGTTGGACTGGATCATCTCTGGAGGTCCTTTGCAACCTCTTAAGTTCTGTGATTCTGTGAAATATTCTTATTTAGATAAAATATTCCACTTTGTAAGCTACCTGGGCAGAGCCTGGATCCTTAATCTGTGAATCAGTTTTCCACACAATGCTGGTAATAAAATTTCAAGCCATCCATTCCAGTATCTGAAGAGGGCCTACAGGAGGGCTGGGGAGGGACTATTGACAAGGTCTTGTGATGACAAGATGAGGAGGAATGTGTTTGAACTTGCAGAGGGGAGATTGAAAGTGGATGTTAGGAAGGAGTGAGGGTGGTGAGACACTGGCACAGGTTACCCAGGGAGGTTGTGGAGCACAGAAGCACCCAACGTGATCAAAGATCACGTTGGGTGCTTCTGTGCTCCACAACCTCCCTGGAGGTGTTCAAGGCCAGGTTGGAGGAGGCCTTGAGTGACCTGAGCTAGTGGGAGGTGTCTCTGCCTATGGCAGGAGGTTGGAACCAGATGATCTTTGAGGTCCCTTCCAACCTTATCATTCTATGATAAGCCCAAAGTTCATTTCCAATTCCCATTTCAAGCTGGATGGAAGTGCTTCTGCTGATCCCCTTTTGGTAAATCCTTGCTTTTGTCACCAACAACAGACTGTAGCATTTACACTACTCAAGAAAGTAAGACAGGCCACCAAAGCTGTTGAGAGCTTTCCTTCAGAGCTGCCCACAACTGGTTGTTGTTTTGCAGTAAATTGGGAGGGAGGGAGCCCAGGCACTGTTTAATCATAGAATCACAGAATGGTAAGGTTGGAAGGGACCTCAAGGATCATCTAGGTCCAACCCCCTGCCATAGGCAGGGACACCTCCCACTAGCACAGCTCACTCAAGGCCTCCTCCAACCTGGCCTTGAACACCTCCAGGGAGGGAGCAGCCACAACCTCCCTGGGCAACCTGTGCCAGTGTCTCACCACCCTCACTGCAAACAATTTCCTCCTAACATCCAGTCTAAATCTTCCCTCTGCCAGTTACTTCTGTGACTGTTCTCTACAGCTCCTCTGTTGCTCTTTACCTGTTTGTGAGCTTCCTGCCTTCAGCAGGAACACCTTGAAGACCTCCAGGGAGGGAGCAGCCACAACCTCCCTGGGCAACCTGTTCCAATCTGCTCCAAACCCAATTTTACACTTATAATCACCAACATCAGACTGTACCATTTGCACCACTTGAGAAAGGAAGCCAGGCTACCAATATTGTTGAGAGCTTTCCTTCAGAACTGCCCAGAACTGGCTGTTGTTTTGCATTAAATTGGGAGGGAGTGAGCCCAGGCACTTTAAGATCTGCTCCAAACCCAATTTTACACTTGTCTTAATCACTGCCAATCAGTTCATCGCACGTACAAAGTGCCATCTGCTCATCCAGTTATCAGATTTCCAAACATAAACTCATTTTGCTCCCAAAGAACAGGCAGAGAGTGCCATGTGTGCTGAGGATTCACACCTACCTCCACCAGCAGGCAGTCCTTTTCCAGAGGAGCCACACGCTGCAGATCTACCGGTGTGTGGCTGCAGAGAGCATGGCAGAGATCAGAAGTCGAGAAGAAATTCTTCCCCAGGAGGGTGAGGAGGCACTGGAACAGGTTGCCCAGAGAATCTGTGGAGGTTTCAAACCTAGAAGTATTCAAATGTAGGTTTTTGAGCAGCCTGGACTAGTGGGAGGTATCCCTGTCCATAGAGGTAGGTGATCTTTAGGGTCCCTCCCAGCCCAAGCCGGTCTGTGATTCTGTGGTATCTCAAACAACAGTGGCATGCCCAAAGTGGCATCAAAAGCAATCAGGACAGCGAGGGTGAGGTCACATCACACATTCTAGTGAGATGGAGGTCTCTAGAAACCACCCAAATTCTTATTCATAGCAGATTATTTTTGCCACTTGTCACTGATCACCACTACCTGAAGGGTGCTTGTAGCCAGGAGGAGGTTGCTTCCTTCTCTCAGGCAAGCAGCACCAGAACAAGAGGACACAGTCTCAAGCTGTGCCAGGGGAAGTTTAGGCTGGAGGTGAGGAGAAAGTTGTTGCCTGAGAGAGTCATTGACTGCTGGAATGGGCTGCCCAGGGAGGTGGTGCAGTCACCGTCCCTGGAGGTGTTCAAGGCAGGTTTGGACGTGGCACTTGGTGCCATGGTCTGGTCTTGAGGGCTGTGGGAATGGGTTGGACTGGATGAGCTTTGAGGTCTCTTCCAACCCTGGTGATGCTGTGAGACTGTGATACTGTCCAAGGGCAGGGGCTGAAGCCACTGGGGCTTCATTGGTGCTGGAGCAGGTCCAGAGCAGGGCAAGGAAGCTGTGAAGGGCCTGGAGAATAAACCTGAAGAGGAGAGACAGAGGGAGCTGGGGATGGTTAGTGTGAAGAAGAGGAGGTTGAGGGCAGAGCTCATTGCTGTCTGCAGCTACCTGAAGGGACATTGTGGAGAGGCTGCTGCTGGGCTCTGCTCACAGATAATACTAACAGAACAAGAGGGAATAGCCACAAGCTGTACCAGGGCAGGGTACAGCTAATGACTGGAAATAAAATTATTTCCTAATGACTGGACATTAAGAAATAATTTTATCATGGAAAGAGTGATCAGGCACTGGAATGTGCTCCCCAGGGAGGGGATGGAGTCATCAACTCTGGATGTGTTTAAGGGTCATTTGGATGTGGTACTTGGGGTTATGGTTCACAGGCTGACAGGATGTCAGGGGTTGGAAGGGACCCAAAGAGCTCATCCAGTCCAACCCCCTACCAGAGCAGGACCAGACAATCCAGCTCAGGTCACACAGAACACATCCAGACAGGCTGGAAAGGCTCCAGAGAAGGAGACTCCACAACCTCTCTGGGCAGCCTGTGCCAGGGCTCTGGGACCCTTACAGGAAAGAAGTTGCCCTTGTGTTGAGCTGGAACCTCCTGTGCTGCAGCTTCCATCCACTGCTCCTTGTCCTATCCCAGGCAGCAGTGAGCAGAACCTGTCCCCCACCCCCACCTCCTGACCCTGTTATAAACATTTATTAGGTGCCCTCTCAGTCTTCTCTTCTCCAGACTAAGCAGTCCCAGGTCCCTCAGCCTCTCCCCATCAGGCAGTGCTCAGTCCCCTCAGCATCCTCATAACCCTCCCCTGGACCCTCTCCAGCAGATCCCTGTCCTTCAGCTGGGGAACCCAAACCTGAAGGCAGTCCTCAAGATGAGGTCTCAGCAGTGCAGAGCAGAGAGACCCTCCCTTGATCTGCTGGACACACTCTGCTTAATGCCCCCCAGGCTCCCATTTGCCTCTTTCCCACCAGGGCACATTGCTGCCCATGGATGTTCTCCAGCAGCACTCCCAGGTCCCTCTCCACAGGCTGCTCTCCAGCAGTCACCTCCCAGCCTGTACTGGTGCAATTTTTCATTCCTCCCCAGTTCAGGGTGCACCTTGCAGAGTAGGGGTATGGGCTGGACTTGGTGATCCTGGGGGGCTTTGCCAGCTTGAGTATTTCTGTGGTTCTGTGATCTCTGCATCCCTGCTCCTTCGGTTTCCCCAAATAAGGCTATGATTGAGCTTTCTCTCTTTTTTTTCCCTTTCTTTCTTTTTTTTCCTTTTTTTTTTTTTTTTTTTTTTCATCCACAGCCTACTTTGAGTATTAGGCAGCAAATTTCAGCTGATTGACTGAAAGAGGGTAGCAGCTAAAAAGGACCAATTCCTCCATCTGTTAATATTTATCAGTGTGACGCTCAGCTCAGCCCCTGCTATTGTGGGACTACAGGAGGAGTTTTGTCAGGGATGGGAACAACTGGAACTGATCTAGTTTATGTTTCAGAACATCTTTGCCAGAAGTTAAACTTGGTAAGGAGACCTGGAGTTTTTTAATTTAGTAATGAGTAATTGCAGTGTGTGGATGTGAAGCACACATAGGTGAGGAGCAAAGAGGGAAGAAACTCCCCCTCGGCTCTTATAAAAGGCTGAACACAAAAGGCTGTGGATGCTGCATCTTGTCTGGAAAGAAGTTAATGGGCATCAGGAATTCCAGTAGTAAAAACCTGAACTGCAAACATATTCTAGCAGCTAAAAAAAACCCACAAAAAAACACCACCTCCACCTGTCCAGATGATTTTCCACCCAGTAACCAACTGGAAGCCAGAGATTCTCTCTGGCAGGAACCCCATTAATACCCTGCTGAAACAAATCTGAGCTGAATTCCAGCTCGGTGGGTAACAATGCTGGCTGCTTTCCCCTTTACTGCTCTGCTATAAAGCCCCAGGAATGAGATTTAGGACTAGCCACCTGCTTGCACATCTCACTGCCAAAACCTGAAAGTATTTCCTTTACTTTTTTATTATCCTTTATTTATTTATTTATATTTTTTATGGGGTCTTTTGTTGTTGTTGTTGTTGTTGCAGATATAATTTCAGGAAAGCTCTCCATGTAATTTTTTTTTTCCTCTTCAATCACATGATAATCCTTGAATTTTTCCCTCCCTCCCCCCCCCTAAAAAAAAATAAAAATCATTTTTTATGTATCAGTCTTATATGACCTACTCAGTGAAGACAAGAGGTGAATGCTGATGTCTCAATTTAGTTTGCTTGCATGTTGAGGGAGCCATGTGGATCACTCAGGAAGAAATAGAAGAGGGCATCTGCATTGCTCCTGCTTGTTCCCTGGGTTCTCCTGTCACAGTCAGCGCTGTCTCATCAAACCTCTCACACTCTGTTGCTCCCTGCTTGGGCCATTATCATTTCCTCACTGCACTGCCCTTAGCACAGATCCAACGGCAGAGGTGAAAGTCAGCCCAAGGGGGCTGAAAGCAGCTTCATGTTTCAAAAGGAAAGAGATAAACAACAGTGTGAATAGCCAAAAGGAGGAGAATTTTAGCCTGAGAGGAAGTGTGATGGTTTGGCTACAACATTGATTAAATCCCCTCTCAGTCTTCTCTTCTCCAGAATAAGCAGTCCCAGGTCCCTCAGCCTCTCCTCACCAGGCAGTGCTCAGTCCCCTCAGCATCCTCATAGCCCTCCCCTGGACTTTCTCCAGCAGATCCCTGTCCTTCAACTGGGGAGCCCAAACCTGAAGGCAGTCCTCAAGATGAGGTCTCAGCAGTGCAGAGTAGAGAGGGAGGAGACCCTCCCTTGATCTGCTGGACACACTCTGCTTAATGCCCCCCAGGCTCCCATTGGCCTCTTGCCCACCAGAGCACATTGTTGCCCATGGATGTTCTCCAGCAGCACTCCCAGGTCCCTCTCCACAGGCTCCTCTCCAGCAGATCACCTCCCAGCCTGTACTGGTGCCGTTTATTCTTCCTCCTCAGTTCAGGGTGCACCTTGCAGAGTAGGGGTATTTCTGGGTGAAAGCTGAAATCCAGCCCCCTCAATGATGTGGCTTTAGTGCTCCTAACTTAGTGGCAAATTAAATTTCCCTTGGAGCTGGCTGTAAGGCTCAAGCATTTCTGTTGTGTGTCTCTCTCTTCATTTCCACTACTAAATGCTGTGTGGATGCAGGAATGTTGCTGATGTGGATGTGAGAGACACTGTGACGCTGCAAACGTAGTAACAAAAGCCCTGATACCCCTGAAAGCCTTTCAGTATGCTGCAGCTCAGAGCTTTCAAGCATTATCTTGAACAGAAGCCTCAAGACTTTTGGTGATTGCTCTCTGCAATGCTAGAAAATTGCTGAGCAGGAAGCCTGGCAGCACAAAATGCTGAAAAAGATTTTCAGAAGTCCAAGCTAAGCTTACGGCAAACTGAAGGACCATCAGAACTGGGACACCTTACAGATTGGCTGAGAGTTGGGGTTCTTCAGCCTGGGGAAGAGAAGGCTCTGGGGAGACATTCTGGTGGCTTTGCAGTGTTTTAAAAGGGCCAGTCAGAAAGCTGGGCACAGTCCTTGCAGCAGGGCCTGTTGTGACAGGACAAGGGGTTGGAGTAAAAGAGGGAGATTTACACTGGACACAAGGAAGAATTTTTACACCAAGGAGTGGTGAGACACTGTCCCAGGCTGCCCAGAGAGGTGGGAGCTGCCCCATGCCTGGCACCATTGCAGGTCAGGTTGTTTGGGGCTCTGAGCAGCCTGCTCTAGCTGCAGATGTCCCTACTGAGTGCAGGGAGGTTGGACTGGATGAGCATTAGAACTCTCTTCCCACTAAAAACATTCCATGATTTTCAAGCACCCAAAGGAAATTAGCACAGAAATATGGAAAAAGTTCGATATGCAGAGCAGCACTGAGTGACTTCAAGAAAGATGTTGAGGTGCTGAAGGTGTCCAGAGAAGGGCAGCAAGGCTGGGGAGGGGCCTGGAGCAGAGCCCTGTGAGGAGAGGCTGAGGGAGCTGGGGGTGTGCAGCCTGCACAAGAGGAGGCTCAGGGCAGAGCTCATTGCTCTCTGCAGCTCCCTGAAGGGAGGTTGTAGCCAGCTGGGGTTGGGCTCTGCTGCCAGGCACCCAGGGACAGAACAAGGGGACACAGACTCAAGCTGTGCCAGGGCAGGTTCAGGCTGGATGTTAGGCAGAAGTTCTTCCTAGCAAGAGTGATTGGCATTGGAATGGGCTGCCCAGGGAGGTGGTGAAGTGCCCATCCCTGGAGGTGTTTAAAGGAGGCTGCATGAGGCACTCAGTGCCATGGGTAAGTGAATGAGAAAGTGTTGGGTGACAGGTTGGACTCGATGGTCCCAGAGGTCTTTTCCAGCCTGCTTAATTCTGTGATTCTGTGCTTCTGTGAAAGGTTCTCCTCAATGACCTGAAAGGTCTTCTCCAGCCTAAATGCTTCTGTGACCATACTCTTCAGGATTATTTCCTGAATAGTTAGGCTTTGCTGAATGCAAAGCTCAGACAGGCACAAACACACAGAATCCCTCACCAGGAATTGCTTTTTCTTTATTACAGACTATGCAGAGGCAAAATGTGATTCCAAAACCATTCCTTCCTAAACCCATAGTCCCAGTGCATGCAGACAATGTAAATAGATGCCAGAACTGAAAGCAACCTGGGTGGCAGATGCCAATGCACACAATGTTCTGAGGATTTGCATTCATGCTGCTGTGCTGGAGCTTGTGGCTGGCAGGGAGCAGCAATGCAAACCTTGTCTCGTTGCAAGAGAGAGACAACACTGGAGCAGGAGCATCCTTCACTCTGGCAGAGTGCTTGGATCCTGGTACCACAGAATCTGAATCATAGAATCAAACAGGTTGGCAGAGACCTCCAAGCTCACCCAGCCCAACTTAGCACCCAGCCCTGGCCAATCAACCAGACCATGGCACTAAGTGCCCCATCCAGGCTTTGCTTCAACACCCCCAGGGATGGGCACTTCACCACCTCCCTGGGCAGCCCATTCCAATGCCAATCACTCTTACTGGCAAGAACTTCTGCCTAACATCCAGCCTGAGCCTGCCCTGGCACAGCTTGAGGCTGTGTCCTCTTGTTCTGTCCCTGGGTGCCTGGCAGCAGAGCCCAACCCCAGCTGGCTACAACCTCCCTTCAGGGAGCTGCAGAGAGCAATGAGCTCTGCCCTGAGCCTCCTCTTGTGCAGGCTGCACACCCCCAGCTCCCTCAGCCTCTCCTCACAGGGCTGTGCCCCAGGCCCCTCCCCAGCCTTACTGCCCTTCTCTGGACACCTTCCAGCACCTCAACATCTCTCTTGAATGGAGGGGCCCAGAACTATCCAATCAGCCCACATCACTTGACCTGGCTCTGTTATGAAAGTGGATAGTTTGTGCTCACATTTCTGCTCACCTGAAGCCACCAGGATAGCTCCCAAGTGCTGGAATGAGCCTCTACTTCCCTGACCTTGTGTGTATAAAGTGAGGCAGGACTCAGAGGAAAGTACTGATAGTGTTTACAGACATGTGCTTGGTTTATTTCCTTCGACCTCTCTTGCCTAGCCCCAAAGGTTGTGTTTTACCATGTTGGAAAGGCTTTAAAATATGCAGATATGGGAATTTGGAAGCCAGAAGAGGTGCTTAGGGAAATAGATGAAAAAAAAAAAATAATAATCAAAACAATTAGTTTGTTTTCTAAGTATAACAGAACATACATGGCCTGCTCTGAGCTGGACCAGCACTGATTCTGCTCAGGACTGGCACTGTCCAGCTCAGGCTCTGCTCTCCAAGGCAGGCAGTGAAGGTCAGAGCAACTTCAACAGAATCACAGAATCATTGAGGCTGGAAAAGACCTCTGAGGTCCTCAGGTCCAGCCTATGACCTAACACCACCACATTGGCTAAACCACGGCACCAAGTGCCACATCAGATCTTCTCTTAAAGACCTCCAGGGATGGTGACTCCACCACCTCCCTGGGCAGTCCATTCCAGTGCCTAATCACCTTTTTTGTGAGGAAGTGCTTGCTAGCACCCAACCTAACCCTGCCCTGGCATAGCTTCAGGCCATGCCCTCTGCCTGTCACAAGTTGCCTGGGAGCAAAGCCTGACCCTCACCTGACTACAGCGTCCTTTTAGGTAGTTGTAGAGAGTGTTAAGGTCCCCTCTAAGCCTCCTCTCCTCCAGGCTGCACAACCCCAGCCCCCTCAGCCTCTCCCCAGCAGCCTTCCCTTCCAGCCCCCTCCCCAGTCTAGTCGCTGTCCTCTGGCCCCACTGCAGCCCCTCAAGATCTCTCTTGCAGTGAGGGTTCAGAGCTGCACACAGAGCTCCAGGCCAGGGGCTCACAGCCAGGGGTTCCTTCTAGCAGGGAAAAGCTGATGGGGAGAGTTCCTGCCAAGGGCTGGGAGCAGAAAGGCTCTGTCTGAGCCTTGTGCTTCTGCAGACTAAGGGCACTGCCACAGCCTGTTCTGCCTTTGATCTCAGTCTGTGTGCTCCTGAATCCAGCTCCAGAACCTGGGTCCCGTCTGCAGCTGAGTCCACCCTGAGACTTACCCAGTGCCTGCCCCCAGCACCAGTGGTGCCATCCTTGCCCTCAGGGGTTGGGTTCCATGCTGGTTTATGTCTCTGTGTCTCTATCCCATGCCATTGTTGTTCTTCCCACCTCAGCTGGGTTAGTTTCCTTCCCGCCCATCAGTCTCTCTCCCTTCTTCCCTTTCTCTTCCCTTTGGGAAGGCAGAGAGTTAATGAGCAGCTTTCCTAGGACAGGGACTGGGGCAGTGAGGTAACTCCTCAGGGTGTAGCTGTGCTGGTCCTTAGCTAACAGAGATACTCATTGGTGACTCCTGCCTTTTTGGTACATCACAGGGTCCAAATCCACAGTCAAGAGTATTGCTAAAGGCCCATCTGTCTCTCTCCCTTCTTCCCATTCCTTTCCCTTAGTGAAGGCAGAGATGTTCATGGAGAGCCTCTGGCTCTTGTCTAGCAGCCAGTCCAGCCCTACCCCTTGGCACTTACACATCTGTCTCAGCTTTGCTAATAACCCCTAAGTCTGTTTTACCTATTTACAAAGCTCTGTAATTTTTAGGCATCAGGATCCTGCTGCATCTGCCCTCTGGAGCCTCCCACTGTGCACCATTCCAGCTCCAACTCTTCTCCTTTTGACTTTATCAGTTCAGAGGGATGTGATAAAGTGCAACACAGTGCCAAAGCACAAACACTGCTTTCTTTACAGCATCTGCCACACTGCTGTGGTGGAGCACTTCAATCAGAGCTGTCTGTCACCAGCAATGTGACAGCAACCTCAGGAGAAAATGAAAAAGAAAATAAAAATAAGAGATTTAGCTGCCCAAACGGAGTCACTCTCTGAATCTGGTCTGGTATAGGTTGCATGTGTTTATGTTTGCAGTGATTCACACTGGCAGAAGCATAGAGAGCTGCCAAAAGCTGTTGGCTGCTCAAAAGTTGTCAGTACTTTGTTCTTTTGTTCCTGCTGTCTATTTTAAAATAAGTCGACCATCATCTTTGTTTTCAACTTGCACTTGAGAGCAGCAGGACAAGAGAGGTGGTATTGCAGTCCCTACAAATACAACCCCAAACAAACCATGGATCTCTTTCCAGCAAGGTTGGAGGAGGCCTGATGCAGTGAAAAGATGAGAGAGAACACTGAACCAGCAGTGTGCCCAGGTGGCCAAGAGGGCCAATGGCATCCTGGCTTGGATTAAATATGCTGTGGCCAGCAGGGGCAGGGAGGGGATTGTCCCCTTGAACTCAGTGATGGTGAGGTCACAGCTTGAGTTCTGTGTTCAGTTTTGGGCACTGCAATGCAAGAGAGATGTGGAGGTGCTGGAGCCAGTGTAGAGCAGGGCAAGGAAGCTGGGAAGGGCCTGGAGAGTAAATCTGATAAGAACAGACTGAGGGAGCTGGGGCTGGTTAGTGTGGAACAGAGGAGGCTGAGGGCAGAGCTCATTGCTGTCTGCAGCTCCTTGGAGGGACATTGTGGAGAGGCTGCTGCTGAGCTCTGCTCACAGGGAACTGGAGACAGAACAAGGGGGAATGGCCTCAAGCTGAGGCTGGGGAGGGTTAGATTGGACAGAAAGTTTTTTTGTGGAGAGAGTGGTCAGGGACTGGAATAAGCTGCCCAGGGAGGTGGTGGAGTCCCCCAGCCTGGCTGTGTTTCAGGGTGATTTGGATGTGGTGCTTGGGGCTGTGGTTTAAGGTGAATCTTGCAGAGCAGAGTTCTAGGTTGGGCTGGGTGCTCCTGAGGGGCTGTGCCAGCCTGGGTGCTTCTGTGTGATTCTGTGAAGCAGTGACTCAAAGGGGTCCTTGAGGCTTGCACTGCTGCCTGTGGTGTCTTCAGGTGTGCTCAGCCTTACCACCTGAGAGCAGAACCATTCTGTTACTCCTGATGTGTTGCCCTTTGCTCTCCATCCTCCTCAGATTGACAGGACTATCCCTCTGCTCATGTATGGCAAGAACTACCTCTCTTCATGCTGGGCTGACACTTCAGGACAAAGAAATCCATCCCTCCCAGGAGAACAAGATGTCCTGTTCAGACAAGGGATTATGGAGTTTGTTTGGTTGGGGGAGACCTCTGAGATCACAGAGTCCATTAACCCAGCACTTCCAGGTCATCACTAAGCCATGTCCTAAGAGCCATCTCCACAAAGCCTTACGGTCACTCAAGTGATGGAGACTCCACCACTTCCCTGGGCAGCCTGTTGAGGCCTTGAAAACTCTTCTTTGTAAAGACATTTTTCCCACATCCAACCTAAACCTTTCCTGCTGCAGCTTGAGGCTGTTTCCTCTCATCCTGTTGTTTGTTCCTTGGGAGAAGAGACCAGCACTCTCCTGGCTCAACTCTCTTCCCTCAAGCTGTGGAGAGCAATGAGGTCTCTCCTCAGCCTCCTTTTCTCCAGGCTAAACAACTCCAGGTCCCTAAGCTGCTCCTCACAAGACCTGTGTTCTAGAACCTTCACCAGCTTCCTTGTCCTTCCTGGGGTGTGCTCCAGCACCTCAGTGTCACATCCTTCCAAAGGTGGATTTAAGGCTCTTAAGCTAGGATGAAGGTCACTATTATAAAAATCTGCTTGGCAGTTAGAAGGGAATGAAAATAAGTTCCCACATGCCACAGCCAGAGGGTGAAGGATGTTGTGAGGTGTTCCTGCAGAAGGAGCTGTTGGAAGGAGATGAACCAGTCATGCAAAATCTCCCTGCACAGCTGTGCCTTCTAAAGTGGTGTGTACAGGACTGCAGGTTAGTAGAGTTTTACTGTTCACAGGGACAATATTGCTATTCTGGGTTGGCAGGATTTTGTGTCCAGAGAAGACAACTTTTTTTATCTCAAAGAGCTTTCTGACAGGTGCCAAACCACAACTCCTGAAAGAGCCTCACAGAGAGTTTCTGTGCTTTGACATCAGTCTCAGCCACGGGGATGTGCAGACTCAGGGTGGAGGGGAAAGAAGCTCAGCCACAGAAATTGAGTTTCTGAAGACTGAAATATTGACAGAGCTGTGAGCTGGCTTCTAAGGTATCGAAAGAACTTTATCCACCTCTGTGTTAAAAATTGGGGAATAAACTGGGGAAAAAGAAAATTCTTCTTAAAGGGTGTTTACAATTCTGAGGGGAAAAGGAAGTTTCCAGTAGACAGGGAATGTGCAAACCTCCAATGGTATGCAGGAGGAGATCATGGAATCATGGAATGGTAAGGTTGGAAGGGACCTCAAGGATCATGAACTTCCAACCCCCTGCCACAGGCAGGGACACCTCCCACTAGCACAGGCCACTCAAGGTCTCCTCCAACCTGGCCTTGAACACCTCCAGGGAGGGAGCAGCCACAACCTCCCTGGGCAACCTGTGCCAGTGTCTCACCACCCTCGCTGCAAACAACTTCCTCCTAACATCCAGTTTACATCTCCCCTCTGACACTTCAAACCCATTCCCCTTGTCCTGGCATTGCAAGACCTTGGCAATAGTCCCTCCCCAGCCTTCCTGGAGCCCCCTTCAGATACTGGAAGGCTACTATCAGGTCTCCTGGAAGCCTTCTCTTCTCCAGGCTGCAGAGCCCCAACTCTCTCAGCCTGTCCTCATTCCGAGCTGCTGCAGCCCTCTGATCATCCTTGTGGCCTCCTCTGGACTGGCTCCAACACCTCCATGTCCTTCCTGTGCTGAGGGTTCCTGAACTGCACCCAGGACTGCAGCTGGGGTCTGAGGAGAGCAGAGTAAAGGGGGAGAATCACCTCCAGATCAGGCAATCAGAAAGGCAGTTTGCCACAACTGCCCATGTTAGGTAAACTCAGGCCTTACTTTTACCTTTTTAGGGCACAAACAAGTGTATAAAACCGTGAGGGTACTCTGTTTACAAGTTGGGAGGGACACGGCGGCCCCAGGCCTTCTGTCCTCCTTCCTGCAGTTGCTTCTCCCAACAGCAGAGAGAGAAGCAGAGCAGAAAACATTTCTGGGCAAACCAGGATATGTTTAGGACTATTTTGGCCTTCCAAGACAATCTTCTTAGCTATTTCTGAAGAGCTCATGAAAAGTGTTAAATCTGTCTGTCATTAGAAGAAATTTTCACAGCAGGTCCCAGAGAGGGTAAGAGAAGTGCAACCACAATTAAGCACAATGAGGGAGAGATGGAGAGGACATGGCCATGGGAGAACAGAGCAGTATCAGACACATCAGCTAAGGCATCATCTCTGCAGCCAAGGCAATGTGGTGATAAGATGTGAGTGGAAAACCTGAGAAATCTCTCATAAAAAAGTAATATCTGAGCCATTTATCTCACAATCAAGGGTGACAAAAGCTTTTGCTTCACTCTGAGACAAAAAGCATTAGCTGAGGTTTCTAAGAGCTGCTTAGCTGGAAACCTGACCAGTCTTGAAGAGGCTGTGAAGTGAAGATTACAGTAAGCTGTGGTTCAGATTAGGTGAAATCATCAGAGATAATCAAAGCAGAGCTCTCCACAGACAGAAATTCCACAGAGATGCTGTGGGAGTACAGAGAGAAGCAGCAGGACCTGCCCTGTGGCCACGAAGCAAACCATCAATTCTCTAACTTGTGCTCCATCCCAAAGAAGAAGGCTGCTGACAGAGACTGGATCCACATCCTAGCACTGCTGCTTTTAACTGTTGGCATCAGTGCAGCCTTGGTAAAGTTGCAGCAAGGTGAGAGGTGCACTGGGGGAAGGAGATTAGGAAACCTTTCTGTGTTGCAGGAGTGCTCAAGGATTGGGACAGGCTGCCCATGGAGGTGGTGGACTCTTGTGGGGACATGGAGCTTGGGGACATGGTTGAATGGCCATGGTGGGGTTAGACTTGATGACCTTAGGGGTCCTGTCCAACCTTAATGATTGTGATGTTGGTTTTTGGGAGATGTTTCACAGAATCACAGAATGAAAGGGGTTGGAAGGGACCTCCAGACATCATCCAGGCAACCTCCCTGGCAGAGGAGGATAACCAGGGCAGGGCATACAGGAACACATCCAGGTAGGGTTGGAAAGTCTCCAGAGCAGGAGACTCCACAACCTCTCTGGGCAGCGTGCTCCAGGCTCCAGCACCCTCACTATAAAGAAGTTTCTCCTCATGTGGAGTTGAAACCTCCTCTGTTCCAGTTTGTGTCCACTGCTCCTTGGCTTATTGCTGCTGACCAACCAAAAGAGCTTGGCCCCAGGCACTGCCCCCACCCCTCAGATACCACTGAGGTGACATGTTCTGCAAGTGGGCATCACCACTGGGCTGCCTAATGGAGCCATAACTCCCCAGCTACAGCAGACACTGATGCAGCTAGGATGAAAAGTGCAGCTTAGCACTTGTAATTTATTGTTATTATCTGCTAACAATAAAGTCTTCCTCATTAACAATAACTTTCCCTATTTTTTAACTGGTAATAGATGAACCTTTCTCCTTTTTTCCTTTCCCATGCAGTGTGTTATGAGTGTCCTTGCTGACATTTAATGTGGTCTCTTTATCAGTTTAATGTCTTTTCTGCTTAGCCTTGCAGCAGGCTGTGTTGGGCTTTCCCACCTCAGGGCTCAGGATGATGTACAGCATTTTACTCCAAGCAAACAAACCATCTTTAGGGAAGTGCCACATTTACAATTCCCTCCCTTTGACTGCTGTAGCTCAGCTGTATGTAGGCTCTGCCCTGATGAGGCCAGAGCTAAAGTACTGTGCCCAGTTCTGAGCCACTGGGTTCAAGAAGGATCTCAGGAAAATGCTTGAGAGCAGGAAACTACTGCGTGGAGTTCTGGAGTCCCCCAGCACACAAAGAACATTGAACTGTTTGTGCAAGCCCAGAGGAGGCCATGAAGATGCTCAGAGGGCTCAGGTTTAATCCCCAGCTAAACAGTTCTTGCAAGGATCTCTTTGATCTCATTCTGTGCTTCTGTGCTCTACAACCTCCCTGGAGGTGTTCAGGACCATGTTGGACGAGTCCTTGAGCAACCTATTCCAGTGGGAGGTGTCCCTGCCTATGACACAGGGCGGCTGGAACTGACTGAGCTTTGAGGTTCCTTCCAACCTAAACGACTCTATGAGAGAGTCCATTCCAGAGCCCCCAAGTTGCTGCAGGCAGTGGAACATCTCCTGTGAGCAGAGGATGAAGGATCTGGGGCTCAGAGTTTGGAGCAGAGGAGCCTGAGGGTTACCCTCATTCATGGAATCTGAAGGAACTCAGACTGTGCACATCTTAATTGCTCAAAATTCATCTTCTGCAAAGCTTAAGAGATGCCAATAGGTTGAATCTCTTTGGATTTCAAAGAACCTGGAGTAATTTTAATTCCTGTTGCACTTAGTAACGTTTAAATTGACTGACCTTTACCAACTCCTGGGGAAATCAACAGGAGGAATAATCATTGTACTACTGCCTTTGAAAGATGAAGAGGCCATCTGAGTTCTGGGCTGCAGCCAGAGCAGTGTGGGCAGCAGGGCAAGGGAGGGGATTCTGCACCTTTACTCTGCTCTCTTCAGACCCCACCTGCAGTCCTGGGTGCAGTTCTGGAGCCTCCAGCACAGGAAGGACATGGGAGTGTTTGAGCCAGTGCAGAGGAGGCCACCAAGATGCTGAGAGGGCTGCAGCAGCTCTGCTGTGAGGACAGGCTGAGAGAGTTGGGGCTCTGCAGT
>VWZE01023724.1:40638-54593 GCA_013396675.1 Eubucco bourcierii
GAGAAGGCTTCCGGGAGGCAGGAACAGGTTGTGCAGGGAGGTTGTGGAGTCTCCCTCCCTTTAGATAATCCAAACCCACCTGGATGTGTTCCTGTGTGATCTGCTGTAGGAGATCCTGCTCTGGCAGGGGGTTGGACCGGATGAGCTGTGGAGGTGCCTTCAAGCCCCTGACAATCTGTGATTCTGTGAAGTCACAAGCAGACTTCCTGAGGATTGCCATCAGTTATAATCCTCAGCATCCTGGTGTGCCATTATTGCTTCTTTGCCCTCTCCTCACTTTAGCTTAAACCTCTACAGAGAATAACCTCATTGGGAAGCAGTTTTATCTCCTGCCTACAAAGTGTTTTATGCCCTTTTGACACGGTGCTCTTAATGCTCAACCCAGCCCTCCTGCAAACTGTTGCAAGGTCTAAGAAAGGAAAAAGGAAGGGGGGAAAAAGTGCATTAGAGAGAATGAGCAATGTGAAAGACTAAAGGCTGTGATGAGCAGCTTCATTCTTCCTGCAAATGCCCCTTGAACCTTGGGAGGAAAGCCCTGCTCGGGCTGTTGATACCCATGGGTAGCTGCTCTGATAAAGCAAGAATAAGAACCATCAAGTATTATGGCTGATCACACCTAAAAGAGCAGCTACACTTGAAAACAATTAAGAGTAAATAAAGAAAAGAAAGGGTCACAGACCTCCTCTGCTCCTTACAGGGCATGCAGAAGGATTCCTGTGGGGCTGGCTGTGGCTGGGGTGCCGGCTGACATGCAAGGTAAGCAAGGAGAGTGACCCTAATGACACAGTGCAGGCAGAAATCATTCAGCTCCATGTGAAGGGAAAAGCAGCAAAGAGATAAAACCCCCAGCTGAGTGGCACAGGAGTAGAAATGGAAAGCAGCAGCAGTGTGATTTTATTTCTGCCTAAAACTTTGGGCTTAGCGATGAAGGTGTCAGCCACAAGCAGCCTCCCTCGTGCCTATCTTGTCAGCTTATGTGGCTCAAGCAGGTGCAACCTGCCCAAGGCTCTAAGCTAGAATCATTCCATTTTGAGGTGCTAGGTTAGAATCATAGAATCATTTTGATTGGAAAAGACATCTAAGATCATCAAGTTTAGCCATCAACCCCATACAGGCACAGCCACTAAACCCAAGGTGCCCTGTCTGCCTGGGTGTTGAGCACTTCCAGCTATGGTGACTCCACCAGTTCCCTGGGCAGCCTGCTCCACTGCTCACTGCTATGCTCAACCTTCATTGATTTGTTTTTTGTTGCTGTTTTATTGCAGATACCAATTTACCAGATGGAACAACTGGTGGCAGTGACATATGTGTCTGTGACATGAGCCTACAATGGGGGCAAGGACAAAGGCAACATCACTTTGCTGCAAGCTGCCTACTACTGTGTTTTCCTGGGTGATGAAGTGTTAACTGCTACCAATACTCTCAAATCATGGAATATAGAATCACAGAATGGTAAGGTTGGAAGGGACCTCAAAGATCATCCAGTTCCAACCCCCTGCCATAGGCAGGGACACCTCCCACTAGTACAGGTTACTCAAGGTCTCAACCAACCTGGCCTTGAACACCTCCAGGGTGGTTGTGGAGCACAGAAGCACAGAATCAAAGATCACATTGGGTGCTTCTGTGCTCCAAAGCCTCCCTGGGCAACCTGTGCCAGTGTCTCACCACCCTCACTGTAAACAACTTCCTCCTAACATCCACTTTCAATCTCCCCTCTGACACTTCAAACCCATTCCTCCTCATCCTGTCATTGCCAGACCTTGTCAGTTGTCCCTCCTCAGCCCCCTTCTGATCCTGCAAGGCCACTCCAAGCTCTCCTGGAAGCCTTCTCCTCTCCAGGCTGCAGAGCCCCAACTCTCTCAGCCTGTCCTAACAGCAGAGCTGCTGCAGCCCTCTCAGCATCTTGGTGGCCTCCTCTGCACTGGCTCCAACACTTCTATGTCCTTCCTGTGCTGGGGGCTCCAGAAGTGCACCCAGGACTGCAGGTGGTGTCTGAGGAGAGCAGAGCCAAGGGGCACAATCCCCTCCCTTGCCCTGCTGCCCACACTGCTCTTGCTGCAGCCCAGCACACAGTTGCTGTCTGGGCTGCACTCACACTGCAGCCTCATCTGGAGCTTTTCCTCACCCCAGACCCCCAGGGCCTGTTCCTCAGGGCTGCTCTCAGCCATTCCCCACCCAGCCTGGATTTTTGCTTGGGATTGTGCCTACCCAGGCACTCCATAACCTGCATTGGAGTTTTGTTTCCAGCTGAAATGTCTTCCTTTTCAGTATCAAATGCTTGAATAAGTCAATCCATGTCCTACAGGCATCTCTGGCATCACACTGGTAAGTGAACCCCCAAGCGTTCTGCAGTCCCTCGCTGTTCGCACTCCTCACGAGTAAGATCATAATGCAAGCAGCTGCTGCCTGCAGCAAATCAGAGCTTCCTGTACACTTTGCTGCTGCAGACACCTCAAACTCCACTTTGCTGACACTGTCTGCTAGTGTTAGCACAGCCCTAACATGCCCCTCAATCTTTTGTGATCTCTTCCCATCCAAGACCAGTTACGTATATCCCTACCGAACTTTCCTGGATGTTTGCTGCTGGCTGAATCTGAAGGGTGGAAAGGAGAACATTGCAGACACATGAGTCAAAAGGAAGTGTTGGTGTGGGGACACAAACCTCTTTTCAGCCTGTCTGGTGTTAAAAACCTTAATTCTTCCCAACCATTGCCTCTCCATCTTGCTCTAAAAAGGCTTTTCCATTATAGAGCAATCCAGACCACAAACGCTTCTGTTGGCTTATTGGTCTTCTGGTGAATCAGGCCTTTTCTTCACCTTGAGAATCCCATTCTGGACAGATAGCACAACTGAAGTGCTGTGACATGAACATTTGGAGGCACATTCCCTTAGCCATACCTTTCTGCATTAGGGAGGAAGAGATAAATTTTTAATCTTCTGTTTTTAATGAAGATTAAAGGAGGAGTTCTGCTCCGCTCGCCTTGGCGCACCGCACGCTTTAATGTGTATTGATTTGTATAAATGTCTCATTTAGAGCACATTTTTCTTAGTATTAATGGCTCCTGGAGAGATAAGAGCAGTCCTCCTGTAATGCTGCCAAACTTGCTGGTCAGAGTTGAAGAACCCATTGCTTTGCTCTCAGATGAGAAAGGAAGACAGAGAGACAACTCCTAAGGCTGGGATATCAAAGGGTCCATGCACGATGTGGGATTCAGGAGCCAGCACCAAGCTCTACCTTGGACTGACTACAAGTGGGAATTTGGTGTCCATTTGTGAAGGTTTAGGAGTTCCCTGCCCCCTCCACACTTTGTAAAATCCCCCAGCCTAGACTCAACCAGCTGGAATTAAGGACTGGATCTCTGTTTACAGCTCAGCACAATGTCCAAGCAGAGATACACACAACAGACAGGAATAGTTACAGACATAGACAAGTAAAAGGCACTACAGAAACACAATTCCCCTCCCAGCAACCAGAGTGCCCAGGATGGGTTCCCAACCACCCTTCCACTTCTTCCCACCCCTATACCTTACCCCAGGGTCTGCCTTACACACAAGATGAGTTTGGAGGATCAGCCAGGGGGGTTAGAAGCAGAGTGGTTAGTTGGGTTAGCAGAGAGGCCAGAAGGGAGATTTAGACTGGATGTTAGGAGGAAGTTGTTTGCAGTGAGGGTGGTGAGACACTGGCACAGGTTGCCCAGGGAGGTTGTGGCTGCTCCCTCCCCGGAGGGGTTCAAGGCCAGGTTGGAGGAGGCCTTGAGTGTCCTGTACTAGTGGGAGGGGTCCCTGCCTATGGTAGGGGGTTGGAACTGGATGATCCTTGAGGTCCCTTCCAACCTTCCCATTCTATGATTCTAATTCCTGATGGCAAGGACAGCTCAGCAATGGTTTAATAAAGTTACACAACTCTGTCTGCCATGGGTATAATCTCCCAGCAGAGTGACACTTAGGAGAACTGTGATTGATGTTTCTCCAATATTCCAGCTGCTGTGAGACTCGAGGGCTTCCCTTGCTGAGCAAGAAGCATCTTCATCTTCCATGTCAGACTGCAGAGTCCTCAGTATGTGATGGGCAACCTCGTGCTCACCTATTCTGCAAAGGATGTGAATGCTCAAGACACTCCTTTGCTTCCTCCAGCAGACGAAATCCTTTCAGGTGCACCTGAACTTCCCCAGGGATCTGGCTACCTGCAATCAAAATGAGTCAAAGCCTGTTTGCAAAAGCTGTTCTCTTCCTAGGCTGCCCTCTCCTACCATAAAGACTCAAAGCCATTAGAGCTGCAACCAATACATCCTGAGCTATCCAGCAGTACCCGTGCCTGTCACCACAGTGAGATCAGCTGGGGCACAAATTGCCCATTTGCAATCTGACCTCTGCCTGTTGTTTCATTTTTCACCCAAGCAATGCAATTACAAATCAATGATGCTCTTTTTCCAGACACTTTTAAATGGACTTGACCATCTACACCCTTAATGACCATCTCCTGAAAGGCACCATCCCTTCTTCTCTGGCAACAGATGTGTAGCAGAGCCACAGGGTATGGAAGTGCAAATGGAGCACAAAGTGCAATGTTCTAGAGAGAAAAATCAGGGAAACTGAGATGTGCAACACTTGCCAGCAGGGCAAGGAAAGATTCTACCCCTTGACTCTGCTCTGCTCAGACTTCACCTCCAATCCTGCCTCCAGCTCTGCTGTCCCCAGAAGAAGAAGGACACAGAGCTGCTAGAGTGAGGCTAGAGGAGACCACAAAGTTGTTGCTGGAGCAGCTCTGCTATAAGGACAGGCTGAGAGAGCTGAGGGTGTGCAGCCTGGGGAAGAGACGCAGCTGGAACTGTGTCACTCCCTCTGAGCAGCCCTGAAGAACCAAAGCCCACCAAAAGAGATGAATCTCTACAGTGATGGTTTGGTGCCACTGCTCCTGCTCCAGATGGCTCTAAAGTGAGGGAATTACAGGGCACAGCCACAATTCTTCATGGCTGTTAAACATTTCAAAAGGGTGCTTGGCAGGTCAGGCTGTAGGCTTCTTGCCTAGAGAAGAGAACGATCCAGGGGGAGCTCAGAGATGCCTGAAGGGAGCCTGCAGGAAGGCTGCAGAGAGACTTTTGCTGAGGGGGTCTGAGACAGGCCAAGGGGGAATGGTTTGGAGCTGAGGCAGAGCAGGCTGAGAGTGGAGCTGAGGAAGAAGTTGTTGAGTGTGAGGGTGCTGAGAGTGTGGCACAGGCTGCCCAGGGAGGCTGTGGCTGCCTCCTTGCTGGGGGTGTTGCAGGCCAGGCTGGCTGAGGCCTTGAGCAGCTGAGTGTGGCTGAGAGGTGTCCCTGGGCATGGAGGGGAGGTTGGAGCAGAGGAGCTCTGAGCTCCCTTCCAACCTGAGCCAGTCTCTGATTCTGTGATGATAATGAGTTTATGGGATTGAGACCTGGGTAGTCAAAGGAAGAAGGGTTCCCATCAAAGCCATCCTTCCACACAAAAAAATCAGCCTCCTCCTTGAAATTCTGACAGCATTTAACTTGGGATGGAAACGAGGGAACTTTTTCATTGTAATTCTTAGAGATAACAATGCAAACAAAGATGCTCCAAGGGCTGGAGCAGCTCTGCTGTGAGCACAGCCTGCGGGAACAGGAGTTATTCAGCTGGAAAAGAGAAGGCTCCAGGAGGACCTCAGAGCTGCCTGCCAGTGCCTGAAGGCATCCTGTAGGAAGGCTGCAGAGAGACTTTTCCAGAGGGTATCTAAAGACAGGACAAAGGGGAATGGATTTAAACTGAAGCAGAATAGGTTTAGATTGGATCTTAGGAAGAAATTCCTCACCACGAGAGTGGTAAGACTCTGGAATGGGTTGCACAGGCAGGCTGTGGATGTCCCTTTCCTGGAGATGTTCAAGACCAGGTTGGATGAGACCTTGAGTAATTTGGGCTAGTTGAGAAGTGTCCCTGCCCACGGCAGGGAGGTTGGATTAGATGATCTCTGAATCCTTTTGCAACCTGAGCTGTTCTATTGTTCTATGATGCTGTCTGAGGTGGGAATGACATAGATAAGGTCAACTCATCTTCATGGACCTGTGGTCCAAGCCAAGGGAAGCAGTGGAGCACGTGCCTCATTTTAAGTATAATTGCCTGAAGTAACTGAAAATGCACACCTGCCTAAGTGCCTGCATGGCTCCATGCCTAATGAAATATTAATCACTAATGGTAGGCAGCCATGGCACCCAGGAGCTCCTATTTGTGCTGAATTGAATCACATCATAATTAAGGTACCCATAATCAGCTGCAGCAGTGTGTCTGTCACTGTTCTCTGAATCAGCACCTTTCAAGAGTGCTGCACCTCCAGTGAAACATTCCTGCCTCTAATTAACCTTGTGAGTGATTTTGTTTTGTAAAGCACCTGCAGTGGGCACGGTGACCGCTGGCAGCAGCAGGCTCCTGAGGCGGAACTTGGTCTTTGCTCCCAGTGCCAGAGGAAGGCAGAGCTGCAGCATCAGGGGGAGGTGTTCACAGCTGAAAGGCAAGACTGACTTAAACCACCCCAAATGATACAGTTAGTGATTATGCTGTGCATGGCACTGGTAGTAAACCTATACACTGCATGGGGGGGTTAGGCTCCTTCTACTGCCTGATGGAGTCCTGTATGCACTTCTGGAGCCCCCAGCACAGGAAGGCCATGGAAGTGTTGGAGGCAGTGCAGAGGAGGCCACCAAGATGCTGAGAGGGCTGCAGCAGCTCTGCTGTGAGGACAGGCTGAGAGAGTTGGGGCTCTGCAGCCTGCAGAGGAGAAGGCTTCCAGGAGGCCTTAGAGTAACCTTGCAGGATCTGAAGGTGGCTCCAGGAAGGCTGGGGAGGGACTATTGACAAGGTCTTAACAATGCCAGGACAAGGGGAATGGGTTTGAACAGTCAGAGGGGAGATTGAAAGTGGATGTTAGGAGGAAGTTGTTTGGAGTGAGGGTGGTGAGACACTGGCACAGGTTGCCCAGGGAGGTTGTGGCTGCTCCCTCCCTGGAGGGGTTCAAGGCCAGGTTGGAAGAGGCCTTGAGTACCCTGTGCTAGTGGGAGGTGTCCCTGCCTATGGCAGGGGGTTGGAACTGGATGATCCTTGAGGTCCCTTCCAACCTTCCCATTCTATGATTCTATGGAATTCAGAAGTGTAGCAAAGGTTTTCACACCTCACTCACAGGATCACAGAATGTTTTGGGTTGGAAGACACTGATTGGAATATTCTAATGAGAGAAATTAGATCATTGGTCGTAAAAAGAAACTGATGCTGAAGTCTGCATCATTCATTGGGTTGCTAAAGGGGACAAAAAGCCAAAATGTAAACAATTTGTCCCTCTTTTGTCTTCTTTGCTCCTAAGCAGTGGATCTATTTGCTTCCTCTTCACTCTGCTCTAGCACCTTCCACTAACAGATATCAAGCAGAATTTGCTGCTTGTTTTGGTTTCTGCCTGTGAAATAAGAGAAAGAGAGAGGCTTTGAGCTCCTTCTGGGCAGTTTCTTTGTCCAGGAGGGAATTTGGCTTTCTGTGCTGTTTCTAATTTATATATATAATGGTAAATACTTGTAAATATCTCGTGTATATATGCTTGCAAATTTGGCTTTGCTGTAAATAGAGCTTTAGCTTACTTCCAGCTGCCTCAGCTGGGTTGGTAATTTGCAATAGTTGAGAGGGGAGGTGGGGAGGAAGTTCCTAACCCACCACAGAGACTCCAGAACCTCGTTGGGCAGACTGCTCCAGGCCTCCCCCACACTCACACCACCGAAGTTTCTCCTCCTGTTCAGCGTGGAACATCCTGGGTTCCACTTTGTGCCTTTTGCCCCTTGCTCTGACACTGAAAAGAGTCTGGCCCCTGCCTCTTGCTTCTCACCCTTTAGCTCTTGCTGAGCATTGCCCAGATCCCTTCTGACTCTGCTCTTCTGCAGGCTCTCAGCCCCAGGGCTCTCAGCCTTTGCTCCTCATAGAGCTACTCCAGTTCCTCAGCAGCTTTGTAGCCTCTGCTGGGACCTGTTAAGCATCAGAGGTGTTAATTGTTCCATGAAACAGAGGGGAATTGCTGCAGTAAGGAGTGACAAGAGAGCCAGAACTCAGCGTTCCCCACAGCAAGGATTTCCCTCGGTGAGGCTGCTTTGTACACTACTCCCTTTTCTTACAGGATAATAATGGCAATTCTGAAAGAAACCTTTTTTTTTTTCTCTGTATTTTGCAGATAGGACTAAAATATATTAACAAATTTATCATAAACCCAAATTGACCAGAGTAGGAAGTGGAGCCAGATCTTATTTGGAGCCCTTCTTTGCTCGGTATTACGACAATCACTGCTCCTGCAGTGCTCCTCTGGTTGAGCTGAGGCTGCTGCTGCTGGGCTCTCGGTTTCACAGCTCACAAGTGGAGGAGTCAGATGTTTTCCACGAGGTTTTCACATGTCACAGGTATTTTTTAATTAGGCTGGAACACCTTGCAGATGAAATATTGCACTGTGGTCAGATTCATTCCTCCCAAATGGGGCCAGTTTTGCTCGCTATGATTTCTGATGTGTGCAGGCAGCGCCTGCCAAAGCAAAGACTGATGAGAGCTTGGACGTGTGTTGTATCTTGAGTAATCTGCTCATTCATCTCAATCTGGCAGAGCATTTGGGTTTAGAAAGATGAGAGCTTGGACAAGAGAACCTGATGAAAATAAGCTTTCACTGCACTGCAGAAAACAAACTCTTTCCTGAGGAGCGTTGCTGATGTTGCTGCTTTCGAGCGTTGATTTTCTTAGAAGAGGAAACAATTCAGGACTCTTACCTGCTTTTAATCACCTTCCCCAAATAAAGAACATCTTAAGCATGATGTGACCCAGGCACCCTGGGCTCTCTGCACAATAAATCCACCCTGCACAGACAGTGATGAGGGTCTGATGCACCAGCTGTCAGGCACTGCCCAGCCCAGCCAGACTCAGCTGTGATGCTGGGAGTGGAGGGGGGACGATGACACGACTGGCTCTGGTGGGGCTTGGTGCAGCATGCCAATGTGCAGAGCACTGCCTGACTGGTGAAGGGAGGATTTCCAGTTGGACTCAGGAGTGATGGGTAGCAGATGAGGCAAATGCAAGGCACACCTGTTAGCTCAGGGAGGGAGGACTGAAGCTGGCACCATAAGGCGTCACCAGATGAGTCACTGGAACGCGAAGCAAGCAACGGCATTAAAGGAAAAGGCTGAATTCTGCCTTCAGATCTGCCAGCTACACAAGAATGTTTAATATTTGTCATTCTCTCCAGCAGGACAGTGACTCATTTAGATCAGGATTCTTTCATAATTCATCTCCAAGTACATTACAAAAGGAGCTCTCAAACAAAGAAGGCAGTGAGGGAGAGTTGAAAGGAGACAACGCTCCAAAGGAGCGCTCAGCTGCCGAGGCTCCCTCAGACACTGTCAGCCTGTGTATAAATAGAGCCTGCAGGGAGGTGTGAGCAGCCATGCCTGGGCAGCTGGGAGAACACCTTGGAGTTTATGCAGGTGCAGAACTAAGCTGCTGCAACATGGAGTACCCAAGTGGGTGACCAGCACTGGGCTGGAGAGCAGGCAAGCTGTCTGGGGACAGAAAGCCCAGGAGTGAGGTCACAGAAGCACAGAATGCTCTGGGTTGGAAGGGACCTCCAAAGCTCATCCAGACCAACCCCCTCTGCACTCAGCAGGGGCATCCTCAACTAGAGCAGGCTGCCCACAGCTCCGTCCAGCCTCACCTTGAATATCACCATGAAGGGGGCCCCAGCCACTTGCCTGGGCAACCTGTTGCAGTGTTCTGGGTCTGTAGAAAGGTCCTCAGGGTGGTAGTTTGGACACTACAGAGTGCGAGGGCAAGGGGCAAACCCTCCGGGAGGAGGTTAGCATTTATCATAGAATCATAGAATCATAATCATAGAATGGGTAAGGTTGGAAGGGACATCAAGGATCAGCCAGTTCCAATCCCCTACCACAGGCAGGGACACCTCCCACTAGTACAGGGTACTCAAGGCCTCCTCCAACCTGGCCTGGAACATCTACAGGGAGGGAGCAGCCACAACCTCCCTGGGCAACCTGTGCCAGTGTCTCACCACCCTCACTGCAAACAACTTTCTCCTAACATCCACTTTCAATCTCCCCTCTGACACTTCAAACCCATTGCCCCTTGTCCTGGCATTGTTAAGACTTTGTCAATAGTCCCTCCCCAGCCTTCCTGGAGCCACCTTCAGATCCTGGAAGGTTACTCTAAGGTCTCCTGGAAGCCTTCTCCTCTGCAGGCTGCAGAGCCCCAACTCTCTCAGCCTGTCCTCACAGCAGAGCTGCTGCAGCCCTCTCAGCATCTTGGTGGCCTCCTCTGCACTGGCTCCAACACTTCCATGTCCTTCCTGTGCTGGGGGCTCCAGAAATGCAGCCAGGACTGCAGCTGGGGTCTGAGGAGAGCAGAGCCAAGGGGCACAACCCCCTCCCTTGCCCTGCTGCCCACACTGCTCTTGCTGCAGCCCAGGACTTGGTTGGCTGTCTGGGCTGCATGCACAGACATCATGTTTCCTTTGTCTTTACAATCAATCTCAGGGAAGGATTTGGGTTCCTGTTCTTAGTGAACCTTCTTTCTAACTACCTGAACAATATGAACCATAAATACAAGCCCTGGCAGAACCCACACAGCCTCAAAAAACCCTAGAATGTTTTAAAGCTGTGAGTCAGATTCTTGTTTTCATTTCCCAGACAGAAATCATTTGTTACTCAGAGTTAAAATACTTCCTTTACAAATGCATTCAGGCTTTGTGTTAGGGCAGCAGCCACACAAATGGCAGTTTGAGATATCCAGCTGTGAGGAAGCTACTGACCTACCTTAGATCATCTCTGTCGTGTTTCAGAGCTTTCAAGTATCATCTAGAATGAAATAGGTCAGAAATAAATGGTCTGGGAAAACATTTAAGAATGCTGCAAAATCAATTGAGCACAAAAAAAAAAAAAAATTAAATAAATAAAAAGGTAGCCTTTTGTGATGTCTAACAGTGCTGAAGTGGAATTCCTGCTTTGATTCAAAATAATGATGATCAGCCAGAAACATCTTCTAGCACAAAGTGAGTTAATGAAGGCCATCAGTGGAGGGGGGTCAAAATACCTTAAGCTCCCTTTGGCAGAGATCCTGGAAAGGTTAATTAATGAAAGAGAAATGGAAATCCACCTCCAACCTACCCTCTGTCTGCTACATTTCTGCCACATGTGTATGAACAAGGAGCTCCTGGGAGCCTGGTGTGGATGGAAGTGCTGCTAGCAAAGGGCTGATAATAATAATGCCATCTAGGTCATCAAACTGCCTTGGTCTCCAGAAGGTTGGCAGAGATCCCTGACAAGAAAAGCTCACATGGATTATTTTAGGAGCCAAATGAACTGTGGACAACTCGTGCCTGTGGAAATTGTGTTATTACAGGATTTAGAGTATTAGTGCCTCTGAAAAACCCAATCCACTCACAGGCTTGTCCTGCTCTGAGCTGGGCCAGCACCAGTCCCACTCAGGGTTGGTTCTGCTCAGGGTTGGCACTGCCCAGCTCAGGCTCTGCTCACTCAGGCACTTGCTGAAGCTCAGGGCAGCTTTGCACAGCCAGGGGCTGCTGCTAGCAGGGAGAAGCTGATGGCAGAGCTCTGCCAAGGCCTGGGGGGTACAAAGGTTCTGCCTGGTACTTGCTCCTCTGCACACCAAGGGCACTGCCAGAGCTTGGGGAGCAGGAAGGCAGAGGTGGATGCAGTGGGGAGGAGCAGCTAGGACAGGGACCCACAAGGGATTACAGCCCCTGGATGGCATCTGCAGGAGCAAGCTGAGGGATCCTCAGGGTCAAGCCTCTTCTTCTCTGGCTGCTGTCCCAGGAGGACTCTGTCCCTTCTACATTCCAGCCCCATATCTGTGTTCCTCAATCCATCTCCAGAATCCAGTTCCCTTCTGCTGTTGAGTGCAGTGTGTGACTTGTCCAGTGCTTTCCCCCAGCATCAGTGGTGCCAGTGGTGCTATCCTTGCCCTTAGGGGTTGGGTTCCATGTTGGTTTGTGTCTCTGTCCCATGGCATTGTCCTTCTTTCCACCCCACCCAGCTAAGCTTCTTCCCCAACCCATCAGTCTCTCTCCCTTCTTCCCTTTCTCTTCCCTTTGGAAAGGCAGAGAGGTTCTCAAGGAACCTGTCTTATTTGTTGTGTGCCCTGGATGGGTAAACCAGCATGGAACATCAGACAGCATCTGCAGCCCTGTCACCAAACAGCCTCTCTCACACCACATCTCATCTGTGAAACTCATCTGATTCTCAGTGAAAATTCATCAGATTCTCAGTGAAAATTCATCTGATTCTCAATGAAAATTCATCTGATTCTGAATGAAAATTCATCTGATTCTCAGTGAAAATTCATCTGATTCTCAGTGAAAATTCATCTGATTCTGAATGAAAATTCATCTGATTCTCAGTGAAAATTCATCTGATTCTGAATGAAAATTCATCTGATTCTCAGTGAAAATTCATCTGATTCTCACTGAAAATTCATCTGATTCTCAATGAAAATTCATCTGATTCTCAATGAAAATTCATCTGATTCTGAATGAAAATTCATCTGATTCTCAGTGAAAATTCATCTGATTCTCAGTGAAAATTCATCTGATTCTGAATGAAAATTCATCTGATTCTCAATGAAAATTCATCTGATTCTCAGTGAAAATTCATCTGATTCTTAATGAAAATTCTTCTGATTCTCAGTGAAAATTCACCTGATTCTCTGAGACAAATGATATCACTTCTCCTGCCTTCCTTAGGAGGACAGCTACAACACAGCAGCAACAACCAATCTGCCCCGAGTCCATCTTCCCCTGGCATGAACCCCTGCTGCATGGCCCAGGCTGGGCACAGGGAGCAGAGAGCTGCGTGCAGATGGCTCCAGCATGCTGCGGTGATCTCCTTCCGAAGGGAAGGCAGCAGCGGCGTTCACCTGGAGGCTGACTCCCTACCTGGCTCATTTCCTTCCTCCCTGTGTCAGCTCTGGGTTGCTGGTGATGTTTGTTGTTTGGGCTGACAGACTTCACCTCCTGTGCCCAGCTCCCTTTATCCCTCTGCTGCCAGCCGATCCCGCTGCGGACGCTGCCATTATCCAGATAAATGTCTAATCCCTTTCTGAACCCCACTAAGCTCCTGGCTTCCCTCAGCTCTCCTGGGACTTAATTCCACAGGTTAATTATGCATTTGTGTAAATACTTATTTTCCTTAATGGTTTTAATTCTGCTGCCTTTGGGTTTCATTACAAGTCCCCTGGTTCTTGTACGGTAAGAAAGGCTAAGTGGAAGTGCCAGATTTACCTCCTGCCTCTGCAATTCATTAGTTGTGTTTCCCCAGCCTGTGCCCTCTTTATGTCGCCTCTCCGCACTAAACCATCCCAGAGTTTTAATTCTTTCTCCACACAGAAGCCTCTCAAGCCATTTGCCATAATTAAAACAATTAATTTTGAGGAAAAAAAAATAAAAAATTGCAGAGTGCTACCCAGAGAAAGGGATGAGGAACAAACTAAAGCTGCCTCCATCTACTGGGGCTTTCTGCAGGCCCTCCACTGCTCACTCATCCACTCACAGCCCTTCTGCTCTTAGGCTATCCAGCTAATAATATTTAAGAGCTTTAATAATCCTGTAAATTGCAATGAATGCCTTTAATTTATTGAGAGGTTTCCTGAGCAGCTCTGCTGGGTTGGAATTTGTGACCACGAGAGTTCCAAGTTGTGCGTTTTACTTCCCTGCCTAAACCTGAGAGCCTGTGCTAATTGTGGGCACTAAGCTGAGAAGAAGAAAACTGGAAGGAAAAAAATGTCTCACCCCTGCAGTAACCTTTGGGTACAGCACTAAAAACCACACAGTTACTTATGTGACAGCGAGACACAGCCTTTCTGGAGCTGAGCTTTAGTCCTTTAGTTCACGTTCCACCTGAACAGGAGAAGCTTCTTTGGTGTGAGGGTGCTGG
>VWZE01023725.1:2323-16703 GCA_013396675.1 Eubucco bourcierii
CTCAAAGGCACTGAGATCTTTGCTCTAATGTGACAGAAAACTGAGCACAATCCCAGGAGAGACACACTAAGAAGTGAGGTTGTTCTCTGTAAACATGAAAGCAGTAGAGAGATGCACTTGTCCCCAGTTAGCAGGAGACCCTACTTCACTCTGTGCTGGTTGGTGTTACCTATGTTTGTGTTCTCATTCTTGTACATCTCAGCAAGCCTATGAGTGAAGCAGACATCACCACTGTTTGCTTTTTCATTAAAATATTCCAACTAGCCTCAAACCAGCACATCACCCTACTTTGGTACAGTTGTGGTGGGGTTTTCCAAGCTCAGGTGCCTGCCTGCTCTCAGGTCCCCAAGGAGCTGCTCTGCCCCTTTGTGCCTGAGCATGACCATCCTCAGGGCTGTGTAAGGCAGGCAGGGGAAGCAGCAGCTGGATCCACCAGCATCCACACAGGCGTGCAAATCGAGCAAGTGTTTGGTCCGGAGGCCATCCTCCCAGCAGCAGTTGGCTTGCTCCTGATAGAGACAGAACATATGCTCCACTCCATACATCTTACCCTGTGATTTTATTACCCCAATTCACTCTGCCTACAGTAGTGAGAATGGGTCCTCAAACAGGCACTCTTTACCTAATTATAATTGCAGTGAGCCCACAAAAATGTTTAGGAAAGCTGAGGGTCAGTATTGCATTAAACCCTTGTCAGAGAACAGGTAGTGTAACAGCCAGGGAAGGTGAGAGCTCTGAGCTAGCCAATGGCTAAAATATTGCAAGGATCCCTTGAGAAATATAAAGTACTCTTCAGATGCTCTGTCATGGAAAAATAGAAGAGTGTGGAAAACACAGGAAGGCATGGTACCAAAGGGTCAGGAAACATGGAAATAACTCTCTGAGGTCTCATACAACACCCACAAGTGAGCAGCATTCCTCAGCACTTGCACATGCCTAGACTATTAGTCTTGCTACAGTAAAATGTACATTTCTGTTGAAAGCAAACTGACAGTGCTTGGGCTTACCCTTGCATTGCTTTGCCACACAGAAAAGGCTGGAGCAAAGACCAGCCCTTCACTCAATCAGACAGCCAGAAAGGCAATCCCATGAGGTATAGATAAGAAATACCTATGTATCTCTGGACAGCCCTAATATTCTTCAGGAACCTGGTTTCAGTATTAGTTAATGATTTCTTTCATACCCTAAACATGCAGGATGGTTCCCATAAAACAAGGCAGGACTGCAGTCACTGAAGCCATCCTGCCATGGTGCCTGTGCCAAAGAGCCATGATTCTCTCATCATGAGCTGTGTGAGGCAAGCACTGCAGCCCCACACTCCTACTTTATCTGTAGAGAAAGCCCTGCAGGAGCAACCTAAGAATCACAGAATCATAGAATGGTAAGGTTGGAAGGAACCTGTGACAGTTTGGGAGTTCCCTGCCCCCCCACACTTTGTGAACTGACCCAGACTAGAACTCAACCGGCTGGAAGTTAAGTGATGAAGCTCTATTTACAGCTCAGCACAATGTACAGCAGATATTTACACTACAGACAGAATATTTACAGAAATATACAAGTAAAAAGTAATACAACAACACAACCCCCCTCCCAGAAATCAGAGACCCCAGGAGGGGCTCCCAACCACCCTTCCACCTTCTACCCACCCCTGTACCTTACCCCAAGGTTAGCTTTACGTGTAAGGTAAATTAGGAGGATCAGGGGGTTAGAAGAAAAGTGGTTAGTGAAAATTAATTGGCAGAGGAGTTAGAGCCCAGAAGCTGCTAGATTGCCCCAGCAGCTGCTGTTCCAGCAAGAGTCAGGCAGAGACTCACTTATCTATTGTTTTGGTTATTGTTCCCAAACAGTTTCTTAGCAAGCCTATGAGTGCAGTAGACATCATGATGTTTTCCTTTCACAGCCTATAGTGTAATTTTCTCTATTAAAATATTCTAATTAGCCTCAAACCAGCACAGAACCTCAAAGATCATCCAGTTCCAACCCCCTGCCATAGGAAGGGACACCTCACACTACAACAGGTCACTCAAGGCCTCGTCCAGCCTTGAACACCTCCAGAGAGGTTGTGGAGCACAGAAACACAGAACATGATCAAAGATCACATTCTGTGCTTCTGTGCTCCACAACCTCCCTGGGCAACCTGTGCCAGTGTCTCAACACCCTCACTGCAAACAACTTCCTCCTCACATCCAGTTTCAATCTCCCCTCTGCCAGTTCAAACCCATTGCCCCTAGTCCTGTCATTACAAGACCTTGTCAATAGTCCCTCCTCAGCCTTCCTGTAGCCCTTTTCAGATCCTGGAAGGCTACTCTAAGGTCTCCTGGAAGCCTTTTTTTTGAATTTGTTGACTTCACTCTATGGAGATGGAGAATTCTGGCCTGGAAACACATGCTTGATATTAGCGGCAATCTATCTTGTTTTGTCTCCCCAGGCTGGATTAGCAGGACAAGTGTCCTGAGTCCAACACCAGCCATCCACAGCCTGTATCTCCCTTTATGTGTGCAAGTGCACAAACCTGCCATTCTTTTGCAGATCTCCTTGCTGAGGCCCAATCTCTGTTCTGCAACTTGGCATGACGGCAGCATACCAAGTAGGAGGTTTTGGCTTGTGTGTAGAATTTGGAGAGCGGTTTTGTAGTAAGTTGCTATACTTTTTGGCTTGTAAGCCCTGGGAGCATATGGCCCATTGCTTGCAAAATGTTGATATTTTAAAATTGGGGGAGGAATAGAGCATGGCACATTTATTTTACTTCTTTAGTGCCACTATTTTTTTTATTTTTTTTTTTATGCCAAAACCTTCCCTGCCACACCATTCTGGATCATGCTGTTCTAGTCATCTTTAAAGTGAACACTTTGCTAGATGAAAAGTGGATGACATAAGATAGCCCCCTAACAACCCTGAGAAAAACTGCTTTCATCTACTCAATCTCCAGTCCAGAGGGACCTGGACAGGCTGCAGAAGTGGGTCCAGGCCAATCTCATGAGATTCAACAAGGCCAAGTGTAAAGTACTGCACCTGGGTAGGCACAATCCCAAGCACAAATACAGGCTGGGTGGTGAATGGCTGAGAGTAACCCTGAGGAAAAAGACCTTGGAGTCTGGGTTGATGAAAAGCTCAACATGAGCCTGCAGTGTGCACATGCAGTCCAGACAGCAACCAAGTGCTGGGCTGCATCAAGAGAAGCGTGGCCAGCAGGGCAAGGGAGGGGATTCTGCCCCTTTGCTCTGCTCTTGTCTCTTGTCAATAAGAAATGCTGGGAATTAATAGCTAAATTGAGTGACCAGTTGGGCTACTTCTCTGCAATCCTGAACTCTTTGCAGCTGGTCTCACTCGTAATTTAAACAAACATCTCCTCTTTTCCAAGCAATCAAAACTTTATGGACTGTTATTTCCTTCCTCTCGACTTCCCAAGAGCTAACACCAGCACACTTGAGATGCTGCAGACTTATCACTTCCAACTTGAACTAGTGGTAGGCTTGAACAGGGAGATGTCAGGAAATTAAATAGACTTCTTAGGTACAGAGAGAAGAACAGCGTTAAACCAAGCACATCTCTGCTGTAGCATCTGTCAAATACTACCTGAAATATTTTTTTGTGTGTGTGTACATTCTCCAAGCCATTTAATAACACCAAAAAGTACAATATTTTGGGTTTGGGGAAAGTTAATAAAGCAGTAGATGAAAGTGATCAGTAAGATATTCATTTACTTGAATTTTCAAGTAGCTTTTCAATTTAGCTTTTACTAAATTCCCCCACAAAAATACTATTAAGATAAATAATCATGGGGTGAAGTATTTGAAAATGATTAGAAATGGGTTAAGTGACAGAAAACAAAGGGCCATTAAAAGAGAGGAGCTTTTAAGAATGGAAAGAGGTTAATGATAGGGTACATTATCCTCTGTGCTGGGACCACTTTTATTGACTGTGCATGTGAATGACTCAAAGGAGACAATGCAGCAGGATTGGGGATACTTGTGTGATGCTGTCATATTTTTATGAGCCTGGTTCTGTCATCCTTACTCACAAATAAACCCACTAAACCTAGGGGGGCTGTGTGTAAAAGTTAGTTGTGTAACCCCTGCAGTGCTTGCTTGCACAAATTGACTTTTAGTTAATAATAATCATGACAGAGTGTGAGGAACTCCAGATGTATTGCTGTGGCAAATTGAGAAGCACAATAGCCACAATAGCAAGTTAGTTAAGGATTACTCGGGCAAGCCTTATCATCAAACTTCCCTAAGTCTTTCCATATGACACCAAGCTGTGTGGCACAGTCAACTTGCTAGAGGGCAGGGATCCATACAGAGGGACCTGGACAGGCTGCAGAGTTGTGCCCAGGCCAACCTCAGGACATTCAACAAGGCCAAGTGTAAGGTCCTGCACCTGGGTAGGCACAATCCCAAGTACAACTCCAGGCTGGGTGGGGAATGGCTGAGAGCAGCCCTGAGGAACAGGCCCTGGGGGTCTGGGGTGATGCAAAGCTCAATATGAGGCTGCAGTGTGAGTGCAGCCCAGACAGCAACTGTGTGCTGGGCTGCAGCAAGAGCAGTGTGGGCAGCAGGGCAGGGCAAGGGATTCTGCCCCTTTGCTCTGCTCTTGTCAGACTCCGCCTGGAGTCCTGTGTGCAGTTCTGGAGCCCTCAGCACAGGAAGGACATGGAAGTGTTGGAGCGGGTCCAGAGCAGGCCACAAAGATGCTCAGAGGGCTGCAGCAGTTCTGCTGTGAGGACAGACTGAGAGAGTTGGGGCTCTGCAGCCTGCAGAAGAGAAGGCTTCCAGGAGACCTTACAGTAGCCTTCCAGGATCTGAAGGGGGTTACAGAAAGGCTGGGGAGGTACTGTTGACAAGGTCTTATAATGACAGAATGAGGGGCAGTGTGTTTGAACTGGTAGAGGGGAGATTGAATCTGGATGTTAGGAGGAAGTTGTTTGCAGTGAGGGTGGTGAGACACTGGCACAGGTTGCCCAGGGAGGTTATGGCTGCTCCCTCCCTGGAGATGTTGAAGGTCAGGTTGGAGGAGACCTTGAATGACCTGTACTAGTGGGAGGGGTCCCTGCATGTGGCAGAGGGTTGGAACTAGATGATCTTTGAGGTCCCTTCCAACCTTAGCATTCTATGATTTTATGATTCTATGATATACACACACACATCATACACCTGTGGGGTCTTTTAGGTAGAGAAAAGGAGGATTCACATAAAGTAAACCATGATGGGCCCAGTTAAACCCACCTTAATTACTCTGAACAATTGTTTAACGTGCAAATATCTATTTACTTCAGTGGGTTACATATGGATGCAAGAATAAAAGAATCACCACTTAGTGTCACCTCATAGAACAGAAGTTAACACCTGAGAAACAGGATGACTATACTGAAAAATAGACTGTGCAATACCAGAGCATGCTGTTAAGACATTATGGGGTTTTTTTAAAGTCCTTCCTCTATTTTTCTCTCTGTTTCCTGAAAGAGATTTTATGTTGGAAAAATGTCCAGAAGAAATAACCCAATGCTCAGAGATAATAGTGACACATGAGATCTCATCTTTGTGGAATATCTCTCTGTCATAGTGGCAGAAGCCTTATCCTTAGAGAAGCACTAGCAAGATCTTGACTGAGAAACTCAACATGATGGACAGGGAAACCCATTCACTGAACAGTTAGCATATGCTATATCCTGCAGGAATGTAGCCCTTCTATTATCTGATGGCTCTTGCCGCAGCAGATACCAAATCAAAGATGTCTTGGATTAGCTGGAGAAAAAAAGAAAGGGAGATGCTTTGTCATTAAGCAGCCTAGGGTGGGTATTTTTCCATAACCTGATTTGCAGGCTGCCTACACCTAATACATTCAGGGATGAACTCAGGGAGTCTGAACAGCCTTCCTGCCCATGCCACTGGCTCATGCCGTGGCCTTTAGCAGGTAGTTTCAGTGCTCGCAGCCTCCATGTCCTCCTAACACACTCACCAAGCTGTTATGAGGCCTAATTAATTACATTGCAGTAGTGGCTCATTTACCAGACCTGAAGATTCCTGAACAAAGAGCACCAGAAAAATTCAAACTATTGTGCTATTTTCAAGTGTAAGACACTAATGACTTCAGCAGCTTTTCACTGCTCACTGGGCAGCCAGTGAGTGGTTGGAACTGACAGCTTCTGGCTGCCTTATTACCACTCCTATGCCCATAGAAATGGATGACAGAGCTGCAGAAACAACAGGGAAGTTTAAAATATACAGCTTTGCTCCATAATAGCAAACAAATAGTCACAGCAGAAGACACCAATTTCAACATAAGAATTAAAAAAACACTTCCCAGCATTCGCTTCCTTTCCACACAACTCTTGTAAGGGAAGCAAAGAGCAAGGAGGAGACGCTGCAGCCTCGAGGAGATGCTGCAGCTTCAGTGTGACATGCAGCCAGGCCTAGGAAGGAGGAAAGCAGCAGCTGCTCAGGAGCACAGCACTGCAGCATGAGGCAGGAAGCAAAGATAAGGATGCCTGATTGAAGCCCTCGCCTCAGTGGAATTATCTAGTGTGGAATTTGGCCCCCGAAAGGCACTTCACACTCTTGCTTTTTGCAAAAGCCTTACTGATGGTGTTCTACTTACTAATGTTGGGAAAGAAAAGTGAGTTTCAAGCCAGCAGAACCTGCAGATGCACAGCTGAGTAGCTCTGGCCACATACATGAATCATAGAATCATAGAATGATAAGGTTGGACCTCAAAGATTGTCTAGTTCCAACCCCCTACTACAGGCAGGGACACCTCCCACTAGTACAGGTCACTCAAGGCCTCATCCAACTGACCTTGAGCACCTCCAGGGAGGTTGTGGAACAGAGAAGCACAGAATGTGATCTTTGATCACATTCTGTGCTTCTGTGCTCCACAACCTCCCTGGGCAACCTGTGCCAGTGTCTCACCACCCTCACTGCAAACAACTCCCTCCTAACATCCAGCTTCAATCTCCCCTCTGCCACTTTAAACCCATTGCCCCTGGTCCTGTCATGGCAAGACTTTATAAATAACCCCTCCCCAGCCTTCCTGTAGGCCCCCTTCAGATACTGGAAGGCTACTATCAGGTCTCCTCAAAGCCTTCTCTTCTCCGGGCTGAGAAGACTTTCAAACTCCAAGCCTGGAAATCATGCCCTTATTGATTTTTGTCTCTGTAGAAGTAGGACTGAGAACCTTCAGAATGCAGAATCATCTAAATTATCCCTGGCATTTGGCTATTCAAATTGTTCATTCACTCTCCACCCTCTTCATTCGCTACTATGGATCAACTGTGTAAACAAGACAGTAGTTGAGTTTCCATCCTCTCCCCTCCTTCCTGAGTGTTACACTTCCCATAAGGCTTTCACAGAGCAGGGCTGTGCAAAAGATATGCATCTTGTAGTACAATTGAATCAAGGTTGTTAAGCACTAATAATGTATCTCTGGAGTCCAGATGTTTGATCCATGCAGCAATATGCAGGAGAAGGGCAGCCCTTGCTTGCACAGCACCAGGCACACACAATCAGTCACCACGTTGGCCAGCACACAGGGAGTCTAGGGGTGTTACAGGTGCAGCTGCTACTGACCCAGGAGCTACAAGGGATCAAACAGCTTCCCCTCATTACTGTATCTCATCCACCAACACCCCTTCCATAGACCAGGCACTCTGTGTATACCACCAGGCTCTTTCATGACTTCCTTTGTAGTTTTCCATTACTAGTGCTGCCTCATGTTCATTTTCTATCATCCTCCTATTATTCTCCTGGCTGAAAATTTGTTAACCCTTCCTTTTAATTTATTTGCTTCTCTCTGTGATCACAGGCAACAAGGATGAGACCCCAAAGGCTCAATCCACAGAGGGTTAAATTAATTTTCCCTGCACACATACAGCTCACTACTTCTTAATTTATTAAATGCAAACTAGACAGATAACCAATATAGGAGATCCAAAGGCTGCATCTGAGCTATTGGACACAGAATATTCCTTCAGGTCTTGGTACTCTCCCAGGCTGCACTGCCTCTGCAGAAATCAAGAGTCTTGAGTGCACAGCAGAACTGGAGAGGCAGCAGCCCCTGAACAAGGAGGAACTGTGACCCTGCATGCTGCCATGGCCTGGACCCCTAAGTTTAGACAAGAACCACAGGACTACCCTTAAGCAGGTGAAAGAACAATAATATCAGAGGAGTGTCCTAAGCATGAATTACAGTAACAGTCAAAGGTAGGTATCATAGAATCATAGAATGGTAAGGTTGGAAGGGACCTCAAGGATCATCTAGTTCCAACCCCCTGCCATAGGCAGGGACACCTCCCACTAGTACAGGGCACTCAAGGCCTCCTCCAACCTGGCCTTGAACACCTCCAGGGAGGGAGCAGCCACAACCTCCCCGCGCAACCTGTGCCAGTGTCTCATCACCCTCACTGTAAACAACTTCCTCCTAACATCGAGATTCAATCTCCCCTCTGCCAGTTCAAACCCATTGCCCCTTGTCCTGTCATTGCAAGACCTTGTCAATAGTCCCTCCCCAGCCTTCCTGTAGGCCCCTTTCAGATACTGGAAGGCTACTGTAAGGTCTCCTGGAAACCTTCTCTTCTCCAGGCTGCAGAGCCCCAACTCTCTCAGCCTGTCCTCATAGCAGAGCTGCTGCAGCCCTCTGATCATCTTCACAGCCCTCCTCTGGACCAGCTCCAACAGTTCCATGTCCTTCCTGAGCTGGGTTCTCCAGAACTGCACACAGTATTGGACTTTGATGGGCAAATCCTCTGGACTTTCAGATTTCCCTCCCTTGTAGGCTTTGAACCTGTTCTGGTGCCCATCTTACCCCTGGTGGATGACACTGGTACCTCAGTGGGGTTATTCGCATGGAGAAAAATGTGTCTCAGGCTGTATTTACCAAATTGGAGCCTACTTGGTAAAAGATTGAGGCTTCTTGTATTGGAAAGCTGTCACTCATTACATAAGTGGGAGTAAGAAGTTCCCAACGGTCACCTTCAGCTTCCTAACACAATAGCTCTGTTACAATAGTCCTTGGCTCCTCTTCACATTTATCTTCACATCTCGGAGACAATTGTCACAATACATTTTTCCTGTTGGGCTGTCAATGTGGTGAAAGAAAAAACAAAGCCCGTGTGTTACATCACTTCTGACTGGCACTATGTATGTGACTGATCACTACTGGAAAATCTAAAACCCAGATCAAAATCACTAGGCTTTTTCTAACACTTAAAATGAACCATGTTGTAAAGGAAACCTGCAATAATGAGATAATAAGAATTGAAAATAAATACTTCACATGTTTTTGAGCAAGCAAAGCAGCAGGAAAACACTGCTGAAACAGGTATTTAAATCCTATTATTTGAAGGTTAGCATTTTCTTGGTCCTGATATGTGGTTTGCTTGGAGGAACACTAGTTGTTTTGGTTTGGTTTTTTAATATATTAATTTTAGATGTAGTATATTTAGATCTAGAATCCCTGAATATCATAAAATTACAGGACACCAACTGGTACATAAAATAATAGTCCTGAGAGCTGCTTTCCAAAACATTTAACAAGCATCCATCAAAGCAGCAGATCAGTTTCCAATGTACATCAAAAGAAACAAGGCTCATACTTTAGGAAGGAATTTGAAAATGCTAATGTCTAATACTAGTTAAAACTATCAATTGTAAGGGGATCGGAGAGATGATTGTTTCTAAAGCTAAAAATTATTCTAGATAGACCAGACAATGAGAGGAAAAGTGACTTAGTAACATTCATGCCTGATGGTGTCTTCCTTTTCCTCCTCCAGCTGAAGCTTGGGACAGCTGTTTGTCTTTAAATGCTGAAATACAAGGACACAAAAAGGTCACAGGAAAACATCTCCTGTGCAAACTAGAAATAGGACTGTCCTTTTTCCAGTTAAAAAAATGCCTGTGTGAATGTCAGTCTTATGAAGGAGACAGGACTAACTGAAGTGGAAACAGGAGTCTTCTCCTCAGGCATAGATTAGGTGGTAGCTTCTTGCCAAGGTGACACTAGTGCTGGCTGAGATGAAGCATCCACCTATTCTGTACTGATGCCCTTGTCCACTTAGTTCCCTGCTAGGGAACTGCACCTTACATGATGATATGTCTTTTGGGAACTATTTCCCATCAGCTACCACTAGCCTGAGCTGCATGTTAGTATACAGCATGTTCAGAGCATCACAGAATTGTTGAGGTGAGAAGAGAACACATCCCAAGCCCATGCTCAAAGCATGGCCAGCAAGAGCACATTACAGAGAACTGTGTTCAGTGGGTTTTGAGTATGTCCACAGACAGACACTTCAATGCCTTACTAAGCACCCTGTCACAGTATTTCACAGCCCTCACAGTAAACATGATGTTTTCTTCTGTTTGAATGGAATTTCTTGCATTTCAGAGTGTGCCCATTGCTGCTTCTCTCATCCCTGGGGACCCCTGAGAAGCATGTCTTCATCTTCTCTACTTCTCTTCATCAGTTATTTAGATACATTGATACAATCCCTCTTCTCTGGGATGAAAATGCCCAGTTTTGTCTGTCTCTCCTCTATATGGTAGACACTCCAGTCCCTTTATCATCTTCTTGACTGTTTGTTGGACTTGTTCCAATATCTTTATGGCTCTGGTGTACTGAAGCATGTCCCTGAAGAGGCTGAACTCACTTTCCTGAAGCCTTGGGATTTAATTATGCTTTTTTCTGTTAGTCCCTTCCCTCAGCATTCTAAACTCTACCGTCTTACAGTCACTACAGCCAAGTCTGCCCTGACCTTCACCTATGTGACAGTTCTTCTTTGCTTTAAATCTGAGGTCCAGTTGAGTGCCTCCTTTTGTTGAGCTCCTCAATTACCTGTGCCAGGAAGTTGTCATCATTGCATTTCAGAAACCTCCTGAATTGCTTGTACCCTGCTGTACTGTTCTTCCAACAGATATCAGGGTGGTCAAGTCTCCCATGAGGACCAGAACCTGCAAACATCAGGTTTCTTACAGTTGTCCAAAGTTTGCCCCATATACTTCTTCCTGATCACACAGTCTGCAGCAGGCACCCATCATGATGTTGCCCATGTTGATTTGACTGCTAATCCTGTCTCATCTGGTTTATCACCCATGCCCAGGCACACCTCCATGCACCCCTGCTGCTTTTTCACATGAAAGGCCATGACAGTCTCCCCTTCCTTCAGGGCCAAGGCAGCACTGCAGTCAGATGAGCTATCCACCCATTTATCTCTGGCACTCCAAGGAGGCTGCAGTTCAGTCACTGCACGCACATCACCAGTTACTCCTGTTTGCTTGCTAAGCTGCATGTCTTACATGTGCATGTCTAAAGGTACTTCAGAGAGCCACCCAGCCACACTGTTTTGCAAGAAGTGGGACAGCCTGCCCCACCATTATGTTATCTCAGCACTTTCTGGTTCCATGCATTAGAGGTTGGGCCCCTTTAGTCCTGTTTCACGGACACAAAGTCTGTTCTGCCCACAACACCCTACACCACTCCTTGTGCCTGTGCTTTACTTCCCACTCCCACTAGCGCCACAACTTTGCTATTGTTATGATCTTAGTTTTCCTTAAGCAGATACAGAAGAAACTTTTGCCCAGAAATGCAATTTCCCTCATCACTGACCGTGTCAGCCTTCACCTATTTTCCTTCAGCACTTCCCCTCGTGTTACACACAAAGGTTCAACTATGGGTCCTTATGTTTAGAGCTGCTCTCTTCCTTGCATCTCCAACCATCTCTTTCTAGTATCCTTCCTTTCTTGGTCATGTACCAGACTCTCTGCACGGTTTCTGCCTTTATCTCCACAAGTGTCTGTTTCTGGTTTCTTTCCCAGTGCTCTTTAGACTCCAGGACAACCTTCCAAGTTGGCCGTTCTCTGAAAATTCAAATGCCTCCTTAAAACACACTTCTAAAAGCTTTTCTGAAATGAACCTTCCTACCATCCTAATGCTAGCCTGCTGCCACAAGCCTTTATCCACATCCTTATCACAGGTCAATTCCAACAGACACCAGGCTCTGTGATATCAATGATATGCCATTTCCTTACCAGGCAATGAAGACTTCATTTAAAGCTTTCCCTTCACCCCAACCTCACTCCCATTTGTTTTGTAATAGCTTATACCCCTTTAACAGCAGCAAAGTTATTTCTGGTTTGCACTATTGTGACTTGTGATCAAAACCAGGCCTATTGCCTATCTCTAGATATAAAAAACAATGGCCCACTAAAAGATTTCACAATACTTTATTTTTAAATATCTGCCACGAAAGCATGCTATTCACTTACAAATTATTAAAGCTAGGCTGTGGTAGCATCTGAAAGGACTAAGAAGGTCAATTAGATTGGTCCTTATAACCCCAAGAGTGATTACCAACAGCCATCAGCACACTGTAACTGCTTGTTGAGCTAGTGAGTCAGAGAGCAATAAGGACTTTTAAGCAGCCAGCAAAAGCACTCAGATTCTTCTATAGGAGAAGTTTATTACAGAGCTCAGCATCTGTGTCTTGCAGCTGCCAAGTGTCCTCCATGTGTTGTTACAGCTGCTGATTCTGCTGTTAAGGAAGAGGGAGCAGAAGGATGAAAAGAGGCAGCGTCAGGAATGTTCAGTTGCTGTAAAACGCTGCCAAGCAGATATTCACTTTATCTGAGTGCACAAACTAAGCCATCTAAACATGTGAGCTCACGGCTCTCTGCCGGCTGGTCTCACACTACAGAGGAACCATGTGACAAAGCCTCTAGACACTTTTCAAACTACTCCAAATACAGGATCTGCTGAAACCCTGAAGTAGCATACCCAGTTATATCAGTTTGGTGACATGACAGCCTCTGACTTGTGAGGCCTGACGAGAAGAGAAGCAGGAGGCTTTGAGGAAAGCCAAAGCGAGTGGAAGCAAACTCCCTGCTTCACGGGCAAGATGGTGAGGTGCTCCTCAGTGTCAGCTCGTAGACATATTTTTAGGTACTGTCACAGCCCAATTCCACTTAATGCTACAAAAACAACTCTGAAGTATGCTGTCATACAAGAGCACTGTCACTGCTTCATGCACTAAGCACACAGCTAAATTTCTAGAGGTCTAAGCGGCCCTTCATGTCTTAGTGCCTATGGGCACACAAGTTCCTGCCACAGAAATCACACTGCCCTCCAGCAGTGAATGATCAATTAATCACTGCTAATTTTGGAAGCCAAGAGACCACTATTGTGACCTTAAAGCAAGATACTGCATTAGCCCTACAGCAGCCACACTTTCATTGCCAGACTGTAAATGCATCCCAAAGGATTTGGATAGTTTGAACTTGTATTGATCCATGGTACCACCAGACATAAATAGGATCACTGGATCGTTGGGTGATTCAAGTTGCAGGGTCTCTCTGGAGCACATCTAGTCTAAACCACTTGCTCACACTTAACTGTTCTCAAATGAGAACCATTTCCTGTGATCCCAGATATAAGCAAGCGGCATTGATCTCATCTAGCTCATAGTAAGCAGCTCATCAGGCATTTCTTGGCCCCATTGGGAGGTGAAAAGAAAATGTATCTATATGTGGGCTAGGCCTTTTTGCAGGGACCAGCACACACTGAGCACAGCTTTGTAAGACTTCTGAGAAGACCTCCCTCTTTCCTGTTGCTGTCTGAAGTCAAGCTGAGGCCATTTAAGTTAAACACCTAAAGGCCCTCTGTGAGCCATGACCTAGAAAACCCAAAGACAGATTAAAACCAAGGAACATAGCCCAGCCTTGAAGGCAACTGACAAGCAAAGAGTGTTCTTGGCAGAATGTCTGCAGAAATACAGAGGACAAAAGTGAGGGCTAGCAATTTTCTTAACCTCAGTTTTAGGTTCTGGACTGTCTTTTTTGTTAGAAGTGTACACTGCCCCAGTTTTCAGATGAACATAAGGGGAAATGTAGTCCCATGGTCATGCAGCTGCCTCTTTCTGCCAGGCACATCTCTACTGTCCATCCTTAACCACTCTGGCCTCAAATCTAGCCTGTAGCTCTGAACAGCAAGCAGAAAGCTGTGTCATGCTCCAGAGGCAAGCACCTCTTTGGGCATTCAGAGTTATGTCTAAGCCCAGGAATGCACCCAGTACTGCCCTTGCCTCCTCTGCTTATATCTATCATCTCTGATGTCTCATTGCCCCCTTGGGAACTTTTACTGCCCTTGAATGCCAGTGATTAGCCTACCTGTGGAAAGGACCAAGGGCACAATACTTATAGAATCATAGAATCATAGAAGGTTGGAAGGGACCTCAAGGATCATCTAGTTCCAACCCCGTGCCATAGGCAGGGACACCTCCCACTAGTACAGGTCACTCAAGGTCTCCTCCAACCTGGCCTTGAACACCTCCAGGGAGGGAGCAGCCACAACCTCCCTGGGCAACCTGTGCCAGTGCCTCACCACCCTCACTGGAAAC
>VWZE01023725.1:21824-41573 GCA_013396675.1 Eubucco bourcierii
AAAGGGGCAGAATCCCCTCCCTTGCCCTGCTGGCCATGCTGCTCTTGATGCAATCCAGGACTCAGTTGCTGTCTGGGCTGCATGTGCACACTGCAGGCTCATGTTGAGCTTTTCATCAACCCAGACTCCAAGGTCCTTTTCCTCAGGGCTGCTCTCAGCCATTCACCACCCAGCCTGGAGTTGTGCTTGGGATTGTGCCTACCCAGGTGCAGGACCTTGCACTTGGCCTTGTTGAATCTCATGAGGACCTTACAGGTCTTGTTGAATGTCATGAGATTGGCCTGGGCCCACCTCTCCAGCCTGTCCAGGTCCCTCTGGATGGATCCCTGCCCTCTAGCAAGTCAACTGCGCCACACAGCTTGGTGTCATCTGCAAACTTGCTGAGGGTGCACTGATTCCTGTGTCCATGTCACTGACAAAGATGTTAAACAGCACTGGTTGTTTAATGTAATGTATCCCATTACTAATCAACTGCCTTCCACCTCACTATCCCTCAGTGAATGACAGCATACATAATTCCAGGAAAAAAGACTGTGGTACTCAAGAAATTCTCAGTATGTTTACAGCCTCCACATCCAAATCTCAAGCCAACACTGCTGGTTAGGAGATGTACAACACGTCAAAACTTATCTGACAGAAAGGACACAGGGAAAAAAAGGGAAGCAAGAGCAGAAGAAAAAAAGAGATCATGACAGAAACACAGCCCAGGAATTCTTTCATATTTACAACTGCTGAAGAAGAAAAACAAAAGTGAGAGAATGACAGCATTGCCATAAAAACTGAACTAGTAAATAAATAGTACAATCATCAGGTCCTTTGAAAGCAAACTTCCCACCTGGGAAGTTTTCTTTTTCTCCACATCAGCTGGCACAAAGAAGCCAGAATTTGTCCCTAAGAGATTCATTATCCAATTTCTTTTTCAGATACACTTCCATAAAGGCGACATCAATCCCAGAAGAACAATAGTTCATCAAGGAATTTCAGTGACTGCGGGATAAACTCAGCGTGGGGTGGTCAGCGGAACGTTGCGCGGGAGCACTGTGAGCACTGCGCTGTTCAGCTGTGAAGGCTCACGCTTTGATGGAGGTGACAGCTCTGCTGTGAGCACAGGCTGAGAGAGTTGGGGCTCTGCAGCCTGGAGAAGAGAAGGCTTCAAGGAGACCTTAGAGTAGCCTTACAATATCTGAAAGGGGCCCACAGGAAGGTTGGGGAGGGACAATTGTGATGGTTTGGGAGTTACCCACTCACCCCACACTTTGTAAAATCCCCCGGACTAGACTCAGCCAGCTGGAAGTTAAGGACTGAAGCTCTATTTACAGCTCAGCACAATGTACAAGCAAAGATATACACTACAGACAGGAATAGTTACAGAAATATACAAGTTAAAGGTAATACAGCAACACAACTCCCCTCCCAGAAATCAGAGACCCCAGGAGGGGCTCCCAACCACCCTTCCACCTTCTCCCCACCCCTGTACCTTACCCCAAGGTTTGCCTTACACGCAAGGTGATTTTGGAGGATGGGCCAGGGGGGTTAGAAGGAAAGTGGTTAGTGAGGTTACTCAGCAGAGAGGAGAAAAGCCAGAAGCTGCTAGACAGCCTGAGAGTGTCTGTGCCCCAGAGACTGTCTGCAAGCCCAAGTGGCTTATCTTTGGTTTGTATTCTTTCTCTTAAACATCTCAGCAAGCCTATGAGTGAAGTAGACATCACCATTGTTTTCCCTTTCACGGCCTATAGTATAATTTTCTCCATTAAAATATTCTAATTAGCCTCCAACCAGCAGAACTATATACAAAGTCTTGTAATGACAAGACAAGAGGTAACAGGTTTAAACTGGCAGAAGGGAGATTTAGACTGGATGTTAGGAGGAAGTTCTTTACAGTGAGGGTGGTGAGGCACTGGCACAGGTTGCCCAGGGAGGTTGTGGCTACTCCCTCCCTGGAGGGGTTCAAGGCCAGGTTGGAGGAGGTCTTGAGTAACCTGTACTAGTGGGAGGTGTCCCTGCCTATGGCAGGGGGTTGGAACTAGATGATCCTTGAGGTCCCTTCCAACCTTACCATTCTATGATTCTATGATTCTATGACCTTTTTCTGAAAGTTTCAGTGTTAGGGCTCCCAATGACAACACACAGCACTACTGAGAATGTGACCCCACATTCTCCTGGTGGTCACTCAAGGCAGAAAACCCCAAAATGCATCTGCTCCCTGAGTGTCTGCAACCTCTGCATTCTATGTTTTAGACACCAGAGAAGCTGTTTAGAGATAAGTTAGCTCTTGGACTCTGCCTACTGTTGAAAGGCACACACATACCCTTGCATATCTCTATCATATTATTTGGTCATGGGAGAAAATGCCCTCTTTGGAAATCTATTCAGCTGTCAAATCAACCCCTTTATCTGGTTTCATACTGTTAGCTGAGAAGACAAGGACCCCCCATCAACCCAATTTGGTGTTAACTGATACAGCTTTCATCAGGTTTTTTTCTGAACTCAGAAGAGACCCGAAAGCCAGATCTTTGGGGGCTTTCCAAATGAGGTCCAAAAAACCTCACTTGGCAAAACACTTTGTGTGGAGATGTATTCAAATGTGCAGAAATGTCCCCATAAGTGAAATGACACCATGAAGTGAAATGGTGGGTGCAAAACGATTGGCCTGGGCTGCATACATAAGGCAGCACAATCACAACTGTGTTCTGGGTTTGCCTTCCAGCCTAAACTGGATTCTTTAGGGAGAGCAATAAAAAGCTGTTAGCACGTTCATATTTTTCTTATCTAAGCCCTTGGATACCAACAGCCATAGGAAAAGACAGCCAGGTAAAAAGTACAATTTTCTACTACTGGATTTGATTCCTAAATTAATCCAAAATATAATAAAGTGCTGCTTTAAAGGTGGCTAAGGAATCGTTGCAGTTTTGTTACTTGAATTCCAGGTGCAGGTTTAAACTGATTCTTGTTCCATGACCTAGCCTGAAAGTACACTTCTTGTGCAGTAAAACCTTACTAACCATGAGTAAGGGTGCAAGGATCCAGACTTAAGCTAACAGAAGTGATGATGTGTGAAAGGCTTCTGCTTCATTTTGACATTGCAATACAAGGGATAGGCAGATCTTGGGACAGACCATCTCTGTCTGTCAGTCTAGGGATTTAAGCTATGTCTGTCACTCTGGGATTTCTGTGTGCTCAGACAGGACCTGTAGGAAACATCCCCAATTATTCTCTTAAAGTGAAGTGGTCAGGGATGGTTATCCCAGGCAGCACCCCCGGAAGAGCTTAATTTCTTTTCATTTATAGAAGAGGGATGGAGCGAGCAGAGGAAAGGGGATAAGAGAAGAATGCAACCCTGTTGTAGAAGGTAGTGCAGCCTCTCTTCTCTGCTGATCCCCAAAAGAAACTGCATTTGTTAGCTCCCAGAACCTCAAATGGAGTAATACTGCCTGGGGAGCTACAAAGGGTGTCCTGTGAGAAATATTATTTACAGCAACACCTTTCACCCCTCCTCTTCTCTGTCTCTCAGGCCTCCCCAGGTTTTGGCAGCCAGAGGGACTTTGCCCCTCACTGCCAAAAGCTCAGGTTGATCCCCAAGGAAAGCATTCTCACATGTGATTGACAGACTAAATGAATCACAGAGGTGCTGGAGCTACCTGGTCAGTCAACACTCACCTCAACCATGTTGCTAGTTTGAAATCCTGTTTTTTCATAATAAGGGGGAAAAAACCCCATATAATTTAAGTTTTATGTCAGATTAAGATTTGAACCTCTCAACCTTGACAGAGTCTCTGTAACATCCAATTTGTATGGGTACCTGACAAGTCCTTCTGGAATATTAATGTCCTCTGGTTCTTTGGCTGTATATTGCAGGTATCACAAACATATTTTTATTGGTATTTGATGGCTGTTTTTGTTTGCCAAGTACTCACATTAAATTTATGGAAAGCTGTTTCTGAGTAATATAAATGCAGGAAATTCCTTTTGTTGAGACATGGTATTCATCGTCTTAGTGCTTAGATCTCTGTGCCCTTATACCAACAAGATATACTGCTTCAGTGTCTACAGTAAGCTCCTGAAAATACACTATCTGTTGACAGATTTCACAGCTCACAGCAGAGCCTGGCTCTTTAAAGATCCACTGTCACTCCAACATTCTCTCCTCCTCTCCTTTCTGCCACATGTTGCCTATGCCTTCACGTGTTTAGGACTAGATGTGTGGGAAGAGTGATGTAGAAACTCCCTCAGCATGAGCATCAGTAGAAGTTGGAGCAGTAGCATGAGGGATGCCAGTACAGGTCAGGATCAAATCAAGGCACTGCTTAGCATCTATGTGAGGGTATTCCCAGGTTAGGAACAAGGAACATTTTCAGTAATCTCCATTTATGGCAGCCAGGTCTGTCCCCTGCTATCCACAATCACACATTACAAAAAGGAGGGTGGCACGCAGCCTGCATATGGACATCCCACAACCTTGTGTAGTCACAAGCAGGATTCTGTGCAAAAAAATGGGCTTAACCCACCCACATCAGTCGTTCATTCTCCTGCCTTACATTGCAGAGACTTTTAATCAGCAGTGAGAGAGAGATTCAGGGATACAGGTATATAACCAGAGCATCTTAGTGCTGGACATGATCTATTCCTTACAAGAAAGACTCAACAAGAATCGCTTCCATGTCCTGGAGGTAAATTGCTGCAAAAGAAGCACACTGCATCATACCACCTCTGCTCTTCAGTGTATGTTTACTTGGTCTTAGAATCATAGAATCATAGAATGGTAAGGTTGGAAGGGATCTCAAAGATCATCCAGTTTCAACCCCCTGACATAGGCAGGGACACCTCCCACTAGCACAGGTCACTCAAAGTCTCATCCAACCTGGCCTCAAACACCTCCGGGGAGGGAGTAGCCACAACCTCCCTGGGCAACCTGTGCCAGTCTCTCACCACCCTCACTGCAAACAACTTCTTCCTAAAGNAAGAGAAGAATGCAACCCTGTTGTAGAAGGTAGTGCAGCCTCTCTTCTCTGCTGATCCCCAAAAGAAACTGCATTTGTTAGCTCCCAGAACCTCAAATGGAGTAATACTGCCTGGGGAGCTACAAAGGGTGTCCTGTGAGAAATATTATTTACAGCAACACCTTTCACCCCTCCTCTTCTCTGTCTCTCAGGCCTCCCCAGGTTTTGGCAGCCAGAGGGACTTTGCCCCTCACTGCCAAAAGCTCAGGTTGATCCCCAAGGAAAGCATTCTCACATGTGATTGACAGACTAAATGAATCACAGAGGTGCTGGAGCTACCTGGTCAGTCAACACTCACCTCAACCATGTTGCTAGTTTGAAATCCTGTTTTTTCATAATAAGGGGGAAAAAACCCCATATAATTTAAGTTTTATGTCAGATTAAGATTTGAACCTCTCAACCTTGACAGAGTCTCTGTAACATCCAATTTGTATGGGTACCTGACAAGTCCTTCTGGAATATTAATGTCCTCTGGTTCTTTGGCTGTATATTGCAGGTATCACAAACATATTTTTATTGGTATTTGATGGCTGTTTTTGTTTGCCAAGTACTCACATTAAATTTATGGAAAGCTGTTTCTGAGTAATATAAATGCAGGAAATTCCTTTTGTTGAGACATGGTATTCATCGTCTTAGTGCTTAGATCTCTGTGCCCTTATACCAACAAGATATACTGCTTCAGTGTCTACAGTAAGCTCCTGAAAATACACTATCTGTTGACAGATTTCACAGCTCACAGCAGAGCCTGGCTCTTTAAAGATCCACTGTCACTCCAACATTCTCTCCTCCTCTCCTTTCTGCCACATGTTGCCTATGCCTTCACGTGTTTAGGACTAGATGTGTGGGAAGAGTGATGTAGAAACTCCCTCAGCATGAGCATCAGTAGAAGTTGGAGCAGTAGCATGAGGGATGCCAGTACAGGTCAGGATCAAATCAAGGCACTGCTTAGCATCTATGTGAGGGTATTCCCAGGTTAGGAACAAGGAACATTTTCAGTAATCTCCATTTATGGCAGCCAGGTCTGTCCCCTGCTATCCACAATCACACATTACAAAAAGGAGGGTGGCACGCAGCCTGCATATGGACATCCCACAACCTTGTGTAGTCACAAGCAGGATTCTGTGCAAAAAAATGGGCTTAACCCACCCACATCAGTCGTTCATTCTCCTGCCTTACATTGCAGAGACTTTTAATCAGCAGTGAGAGAGAGATTCAGGGATACAGGTATATAACCAGAGCATCTTAGTGCTGGACATGATCTATTCCTTACAAGAAAGACTCAACAAGAATCGCTTCCATGTCCTGGAGGTAAATTGCTGCAAAAGAAGCACACTGCATCATACCACCTCTGCTCTTCAGTGTATGTTTACTTGGTCTTAGAATCATAGAATCATAGAATGGTAAGGTTGGAAGGGATCTCAAAGATCATCCAGTTTCAACCCCCTGACATAGGCAGGGACACCTCNTCTTAGTGCTGGACATGATCTATTCCTTACAAGAAAGACTCAACAAGAATCGCTTCCATGTCCTGGAGGTAAATTGCTGCAAAAGAAGCACACTGCATCATACCACCTCTGCTCTTCAGTGTATGTTTACTTGGTCTTAGAATCATAGAATCATAGAATGGTAAGGTTGGAAGGGATCTCAAAGATCATCCAGTTTCAACCCCCTGACATAGGCAGGGACACCTCCCACTAGCACAGGTCACTCAAAGTCTCATCCAACCTGGCCTCAAACACCTCCGGGGAGGGAGTAGCCACAACCTCCCTGGGCAACCTGTGCCAGTCTCTCACCACCCTCACTGCAAACAACTTCTTCCTAAAGATGTATCGGCATATTTATTACCAACCTATTCTGATTCTCCTGTAATGTTAATCTGCATGGACAATCTGTGCATCAGAGCCCAGTGGTTTTATTCATTCTTCATTGATTCTTTGCTTTACCTACTTGTATGAAAATAGGTCTATTGCAATCCATCTGAACTTCCCTCAGTATGTCTCTGGTCCTCTCTCATCTTTCCTTTGTGTTTTCTTGTCCTACTACAGACTGAGTGCTACAGATTTGTGTACCAAATACCTGGTGGCTTGGGAAGTCAGGCAAAGAGTAACTGCCCTGCGGAGAGTAAATTGTATGAGTAGGTTAATTAAGTGCAAAGAAATCACCCATAAATGTGTTCCCACACTGCTGCACCTAAGATTGTTTACAAATACGTTCCATTAGGTCTTCAATGACTTGAATTTGGTGCTTGGGAAACATCTGTCTGAATGAGACCCACCAACATGATGACTCCAGAAGTGACCGAGCTACCACATCCTGCATCCGAGTTAATTCAACAGAGCGTGCAGTTGACCTGCACCTGTACAGTGGGTCTGAAACGTTCCAGAGCCATGGACACCCTGCCTTGGCACAGGTTGCCTGTGTACCACTTGTGCAATGGTTTTGATGTCTACAGAAGGGTTCTTTCCTGTGGGATTTCCAGGAACCTAGCAGTTCATCATACAAAATTGCTAGATCATAAATGACACTTACAAGTACTGCTCTTTTGCTAAAGCAAGGAAGGTCATTTCTGACTGCTTTGGGAAGGAAAACTTCTCTATTTATTTACTTTATACATCATATCTACACTGGTAAAAATATCAGAAATTGTCAGGGGCCTGTCAGTAAATGTCTTCTGGTTTATATCATCAAATGCATAGCAACCAGAAAGTGAAAGACTCATTTTCTTATTATCAGTCTTCTTAGGACTGAACAGGCAATTATTGCCTTGAGACCACTTCTGTACCTTAAATTATGTGGACTATCTCCAAAGAGCAATGACAACTCATGAAGCTGGGTGTGGAAGCTGAGTTACCCTCTGTCCCCAACCCACAAACTGATTTCACTAACCTTGCAGTGGTGTTGACAGACTCCAGAAATAGCCATGGACAGTGTTTTCTTACTAGAAGTCAGCTCTGGGTCATATCAGTGGGGGAGGTGAATTAAAAATGACAAGGAGAGCCACCCAGAGGGGCGTCATTCTTCTCTACGCACAGCCCTCCAAGGTGGTGCTGAACCATACCCAGCATGCAGCCTCCCACAAACATTTGGGTGATCCCTTTTAAAGCCAGAAACAAGAGCACCTGCCACCTTCTGGGCTCCTTGCCTCTCTAATATTTCTCCCCACATTCCTTTGCTGCTAAGCGAATGGCATGATTCTCACCATGTTTTCTTTCCCCCCCACTCCTTCTTACAGTTTTCATTTCATGTTAATGCAAGGGCACCAGTCCTAATTTATGTCATAATAGATGGACAACAATAGTGCAATTTAACCAAAATAACATGCTAAACAGTGCTGCATGTTGACGGAGTCATGATGGATAAATTTTGGAGTGTTTTGGTGGTTTATATCTTCAAAGAAGAGCTGGCAAGCGTACAAAGTGACAAATGTATTTAAGTATCTATGCCATTCAAATGATACTACCACATGTCTGCTTGGGATTTTTCCCATCTGACTGTGGGAATATGGGCACAGAACCCCTTGCATACTGCATTCTTCTAAACATAAAGTGTCAGCATCTCAGAGGGTGTGTCAGTGGCACCCGATGTCACCAGATCCACATTGCAAAGGAGACAGCCGACATAAGTGTACATTATGTGTGCCAGGCAGTCTCTATTTATTTATTTCACTTAAAAAGGAGGAGATCCTGCTCAAAACATTCTCACTGGAAATTTATATCAGCAGAAGAAAGAGAAAAATGCAACACTGGCATTTCAAGGCATCGCCAGTCCCTATCCCGGCCTGAAGTTGTTGGCAATTAAGACATGAAAGAGACCTGATCCTGACACGAGCAGCACTGATGTAAAAACCTGCTAATTTGCATCATTGTGACTGCATCAGACCCCTTCTGGAGTACTGTGTACAGTTCTGGAACCCCCAGCACAGGAAAGACATGGAACTGTTGGAGTGGGTCCAGAGAAGGCCATGAAGATGCTGAGAGGGCTGCAGCAGCTCTGCTGTGAGGACAGGCTGAGAGAGTTGGGGCTCTGCAGCTTGCAGAAGAGAAGGCTTCCAGGAGACCTTAGAGTAGCCTTCCAGTATCTGAATGGGGCCTACAGGACTATTGACAAGGCCTTGCAATGACAGGACAAGGGGCAATGGGTTTGAACTGGCAAAGGGGAGATTTAGACTGGATGTTAAGAGAAAGTTCTTCTCACTGAGGGTGGTGAGACACTGGCACAGGTTGCCCAGGATCAAAGATTACATTCTGTACTTCTGTGCTCCACAACCTCTCTGGAGGTGTTCAAGGTCAGATTGGATGAGGCCTTGAGTGACCTGTGCTAGTGGGAGGTGTCCCCTTGGAACTAGATGATCTTTGAGGTCCCTTCCAACCTTCCCATTCTATGATTCCATGATTAGTCTGCATTTACACCAGTTTCACTGAGATGAAAGCTGGTTCAGGGGGTCTTTACATAATCTATATATTTTGTGGCCTTCTTCTCCTTTAATTCGTCACAGCAACCCAACTCCTTTGTTGATTGTTTATTATTTGTGGAATGTATTCATATCCTCCGAGTCCATCTGCTAAAAGTATCCTATTTAAAAGAAGATGGCATCATTAGCTACCCTCTCTCTCGCTATAAAGAAAGGAGCAGTTCCCATATTTTTACCCAGTTCAGTGGCTCAGTGGATGCACTAATCTTGCTGAACACTTCAGTTTAGATGGTATATCAATGAGGCATTCAAACAGAGCAGTTTATACACAAAAATTCTGTCTGCTTTGTAAAAGATTATCCTTTTATAAACACTCTGCGGAAAACATAAAAGCAAATAGGGGACAGCACATAGGACAGGAAAGATGTTAGAAGGGAGATTAATACTGAATGGGTCGAAATGAATGGTGCTTACCAAAACGAGGTCCAGATACTTTGGCTGCAGTGAAACATAAATAATGGGAATGACACGTCGTTTATTCGGGATAATGAGTTGATCCGAAGTAGGGGCCTAGAACAAGAGATTTAAAGATTAAATATCCATCTCCTGATGAATATCAGTAGCCAACTTTAACCTTTTCCTTCCAAAAGCACAATTTCTTTGGGCAATCGTGTCAGCACAACACAACGAAGAAATGGGCTGAAGGGAATTTAAATCACATTCTTGTCTCATCCTGTAAGAAAACACCGCTCCAGATTTTAAACCAGAGAGTTTGATTATTATTTTGAGGCTCGCAATGAATTTTGAGGGTGCAATGAAGTCATGGTCGAAAAGCAGGAAATACTAAAGTATAGAACTGGAAGAGAATCATAGAATCATAGAATGGTAAGGTTGGAAGGGACCTCAAGGACCATCTAGTTCAAATCCCCTGCCATAGGCAGGGACACCTCCCACTAGTACTCCCTCCCTGCTCCCTCCCTGGAGGTGTTCAAGGCCAGACTGGATGAGGCCTTGAGTAACCTGTACTAGTGGGAGGTGTCCCTGCCTATGGCAGGGGGTTGGAACTAGATGATCCTTGAGGTCCCTTCCAACCTTACCATTCTATGATTCTATGATTCTATAGTACAGGTCACTCAAGGCCTCCTCCAACCTGGTCTTGAACACCTCCAGGGAGGGAACATTCACAACCTCAAGAGAAGTCTAATTATGCTTCATCTAGCACTGATGCAGCTGCCGTAATGAGAATGGGTGAACTAACTGAAGAATATTGTGAGATACACATATATATTCTGCCTATTTTTTGTTTTAATTTATAAATACAAGACACAATATACATATTGTATGTATTCTGTCACCTTTGAAGATGACTATTTTTTTTTTTTTTAATTTATAAATAGAAGACACAATATAGATATTGTATGTATTCTGTCACCTTTGAAGATGACTATTTTATTTTTTTTAATTTATAAATAAAAGACACAATATAGATATTGTATGTATTCTGTCACCTTTGAAGATGACTATTTTTTTTTATTTATAAATAGAAGACACAATATAGATATTGTATGTATTCTGTCACCTTTGAAGATGACAGGCACCATACTGCAAATTCCAAACCAGTCTATAAATCTATGAGTCTATGAAAATATCATGATAGTTGTGACTAATAGGACAAAATGCCTACCTGGCTTGGATTGAAAAGAAGAAAAAACAGTATGGAAGTACAAATGTGGGAGGTAGTACTGGGAGGTGTCCCTGCTTATGGCAGGAGGGTTGGAACTAGATGATCCTTGAGGTCCCTTCCAACCTTACCATTCTATGATTCTATGATTCTAAAACTCTAAAACTATGAGTCTAAAACTCAAGTGTTAGCACAAACAACACAGTTAATTTATTTCAGAATAATTAGATGAGAACACAAAGATTTTGCTTGGTGTTTTGTATTAGAGAAGTCTGGTTTTAGCATTTATTGCTTACATTTGAGTTCTCTGCAATAATCGAAGTAAGAACATAACCCATCCTGAACATTCACTTGGGTGGAGAGATAATGATGGAAAGTAGGCTGCTGGAAAAGCACAGCATACCACATGCTGAATTAGAGTCTTGAATGCAAGGAGGACTTGGAAGATGTCACAAGCTTTGGATCAGAAAGGGCTGGAAGTGTAGCGAAGGGAGGGGGGAAAGCCACAGACAACTGGTGACAGCAGGCTGACTGTGCTGCAGTGCTGGCAGCCTCTCCAAGCTGGTCAATTAGTGGTCCTTCTAGCTCAAGATGCTGTACTGCAACTGAGGCAGAAGACATAGGACAAGTGGGAATCTGGATAGCTGTGGCTTGCCCAGAACTTGGAACAGAGCAGCTGCTGAATGCATGCAGCCAGCCAAGACCCGTATTGTGGCTTTGCTGCTGATGGTTGCCTCCTGAAAGAGGGATAAAACTGGGGATGGGAGGAGGAGGGAGGAAGGGGCAAGACTTTCAAATGACATTTAGAAACCAGACAGGCTAGGAGGCAAGGATGAGTTCAGCATGCTTTCACCTGCTCCACGGAGAGGGGCTCGCCAGCAAAAGGAGTTTCTCGTTTCGTTCTACTCTCTAGGGAATATGCTGTCCCAGAGCCAAACCAGCATGCATGTACAGTTGGCAGTTTCTCCACAGAAGAAGCCTAGGACTAGGAGCTGTGGAAAAGTATCCATTTTCACTTGGTAAATATTTGCATGCAAAACCAAATACTCCCATAGGTTTTTATGATGCTCTGTGAATTTGTTAAAAGGAAGGATTTTTAGTTTGTGCTGGGGGAGTGTGCATGCACATGTTTTCATCTTCCAGTGAGGACATGGTCCTGGGGAGGGAGCTCACTGAAAGGGTATCTTGAAGAACACTGAATACCTTTCAGAGGTGCAGCTCTGCTATGAGGACAAAGAGAGAGTTGGGGCTCTGCAGCCTGCAGAAGAGAAGGCTTCCAGGAGACCTTAGAGTAGCCTTCCAGGATCTGAAGGGGGCTACAGGAAGGCTGGGGAGGGACTACTGACAAGGTCTTGCAATGACAGGACAAGGGGCAATGGGTTTGAACTGGCAGAGGGGAGATTGAAACTGGATGTTAGGAGGAAGTTCTTTACAGTGAGGGTGGTGAGACACTGGCACAGGTTGCCCAGGGAGGTTGTGGCTGCTCCCTCCCTGGAGGTGTTCAAGGCCAGGTTGGAGGAGGCTTTGAGTGCCCTGTACTAATGGGAGGTGTCCCTGCCTATGGCAGGAGGTTGGAACTAGATGATCCTTGAGGTCCCTTCCAACCTTAACATTCTGTGATTCTATGACACATGTTTTACAAAATTCACATGGTGGCAACAGTACAAAATTATTACTGTTTCACACTGTCCCTTTTCACTACAAAAACAGAGTGCATTTGCTGTGTTTCCCTCTTCTCTCGTGTCACAGACATGAGTTCTCTCTGACATTTTTCCTCCTGGACTGTCCTACAACATCATCCCTCTACTGCCCTCATTCTAAAAACCTTCTAAAGACCTCCTGAAACACCTCCTGGAGCTTTATGCTGCTTTATCATAGGTAACATGCAGACAGTAGGATCACAAGTTTCAGTAAAGCCAAATAAGTGCAGGTGAAGGAAGACTTGAGGTGCAGGACCAGCAGAGGAGGTAGAGCTGACAAATCCCAATCCCTCTTATCAAAGAATCCCTCACTTAATCACTGCCTTCCTGTGGGACTGAACAAAATGTCTCCAAGTTAAATCTGAATGTTGTCAGCATCAGGCTTTGTCTTACCAAATACAAGCTGAACAATTAAGTCCTACATAAGGTGAAAATCTTAAGTGTAACAGATCATGGTAATTTCCTTACTGTTCTTGATAGGGCATTAAACAATACAAAAGTGATAGGACAAGAGGGAATATTTATATACAATAATATAGTAAGGGTGTGAAAACAAGACATATGGCTGGATACCAGCACCACTGGCCAGAACCAGCATGTGGCTAGCCTAGGCAGTCCCACAGCAGAAAGCAGGTCAGGTTTTCCACCACTGCTTGCAATGGCAAGGGAAAAGGGAGGCCCATCTCACTCAGTGCCAAAGCAGCAGCCTCTGCTCTAGGGAATCAAAGCACTGCTCTCCAGGGACACAGAGCACAGTGCTCAGATCAGCTGCTCTGCCTGTTTTCAGCACCCTGATTTCCAGCCAGCCAGGCTTTTATCCTTGAGATAGGAGCAGCGACTTTGCTTTTATTCAAAAAGAAGCAGCCATTTTCAAGCATTATCACAGTGCTGATAATACATACTACAAACAGCAGAGTTGTGAAGGGATGCCAGAGCCCTGCTGCTGCTTGATGTCTGGCCTTAGGGAAGTCCACATAACCATGCCACACCACAGAGTGCTTGCCTGTGAAATGGGGACTGTCCTGCCCGGGGGCACATCACAGTATCACCAAGGTTGGAAGAGACCTCAAAGCTCATCAAGTCCAACCCATCACCACAGACCTCAAGACCAGACCATGGCGCCAAGTGCCACATCCAAAACCCACCTTGAACACCTCCAGGGACGCTGACTCCACCACCCCCCTGGGCAGCCCATTCCAGCAGTCAATGACACTCTCAGGCAACAACTTTCTCCTCACCTCCAGCCTAAACTTCCCTGGCCCAGTTTGAAACTGTGTCCTCTTGTTCTGGTGCTGCTTGCCTGAGAGAAGAAAGTAACATGGCACATGGCACTGAAAGAATGGCAGGGCCCCTACTGCCATGCATGTTCCTCCTCTCAGGGGGACAAGTAGCTCCTCACACAGCAAAAGACACTCTCCATGAGGACTGCATGGGATATTAAAGGAATCCTACAAGGAAAAGTTATAGATAGACACACAACAATCCAAGCATGTTGCAGGTGAGACTGCAGGGTCTCAACAACTCCAGCCATGGCACCAGATGGTAGCCCAAAAGGTACCCAGTAGCCTGCACTACACTCCTTGGGGAGGGAATCATAGGTTGGAAGAGACCTCCAAGCTCACCCAGCCCAACCTATCACCCAGCCCTAGCCAATCAAATACACCATGGCACTAAGTGCCCCATCCAGGTTTTTATTCAACACCTCCAGGAACAGCGACTCTACCACCTCCCTGGGCAGCCCATTCCAATGCCCATCACACTCTCTGGCAAGAACTTCCTCCTAACATCCAGCCTAGACCTCCCCTGGCACAACTTGAGACTGTGTCCCCTTGTTCTGTTGCTGGTTGCTTGGGAGAAGAGCCCAACCCCACCTGGCTACGACCTCTTTCAGGTAGTTGTAGACAGCAATGAGGTCTGCCCTGAGCCTCCTCTTCAGCAGGCTGCACACTCCCAGCTCCCTCAGCCTCTCCTCTCAGGGCTGTGCTCCAGGCCCCTCACCAGCTTTCTTGCCCTTCTCTGGACATGTTCCAGTACCTCAACATCTCTCTTGAAGAGATGTGGCCTGCCTGCCACACCTTAGCTCACTGCTGAGAAGCAGCTCCCAGCTGATGCCAGCACATGATAATGGGCTCTTGTACTTAGAAAGTGGTTGTGACTTGACTTAAAATTAGCTTTTAATAACATAACGATGGTGATCAGAGTAGGATAAGACAGAGAAAAAACCATTCCAGGAGTATTTGTCAAAATTCAGTGGGTAGAAGTGAGCTTTCCAGGGTTGCCTCCAACATGTATTTAAAAGCTCAGTTTGTGAGCTAAAATCACAACAGTTTTTATACACGGAGAACTCTCTGCTTGAACTTCTGAGTATGTATAGTAATGAGGGGTTGGGGTTGTAAATTAGATGGGTGTTTCCCTATCCAAACTGTCCACTCTGAGGGGAAAAAAAAAAATAAAAATTTGCACCAGCTCCTTGTGAAACTGCTTTAGAAGAGACCAAAATTCATAGTTCATTCAAAGTTCATAGCCTCACCTGCATAAGAGAACTACATTTTAAAACATCTGTGAATAAACCTGTGCAAATAGAGGTGGGTTTTCTTAGAACATGGCCATAGCTCCTGCATCCACGGAGCATTTTGTCACTTGGACGTTCTCCTCCCTGCAAACAGGCCAAGGTGCCTGCAACAACCCAAACTCTTCCCTACGGCTGCCATAACCTACCCCAAGTGCAGCACTCCCTGCCCTGGGTTTGCTGCCTAATCTGTGGGGAAGAAACTGGACACCATGCACCTCATCCTAACAGCTGAGATGAATCCCACCAAAAATACCTCTCTCTCTTCTTTGATTAGTTGAATCTCACCTGCACAGTATTTTATCAGTAGCATGCCATTAGTGATGCAGGTATTGATATTGATATTGTGTTTGTATAGGTGTGACTGATTTGCTAGACCCTCACATATTCTGATTCAAGTCATTATATCATCACAGGATCTCAGGGGTTGGAAGGGACCCAAAGAGATCATCAAGTCCAACCCCTCTGCCAGAGCAGGACCAGACAACCTAGCTCAGGTCACACATGAACACATCCAGACAGGCCTTGGAAGGCTCCAGAGAAGGAGACTCCACAACCTCTCTGTTCCACTGCTCTGTGACCATTACAGTAAAGAAGTTTCCCCTTGTGCTGAGCTGGAACCTCCTGTACTACAGCTTTCATCCATTACTCCTTGTCCTATCCCAGAGCCTGTCCCCTCCCCTCCTGACCCCCAGCCCTCAGATATAGATAAATATTTATTAGATCCTCTCTCAGTCTTCTCTTCTCCAGACTAAGCAGCCCCAGGTCCCTCAGCCTCTCCTCACCAGCCAGTGCTCCAGTCCTCTCATCATCCTCACAGCCCTACGTCAGACCCTCTCCAGCACATCCCTGTCCCTCTTACACTGGGGAGCCCAAAACTGAAGACAGCACTCAAGATGAGGTCTCACCAGGGCAGAATAGAGGGGGAGGAGAACCTTCCTCGATCTGCTGGACACACTCTTCCTAATAGACCCCAGGATCATATTTTATACTTTAAGGTTCTGAGGAAACAAGAAGTGTTTTTGTACTGCTGTTGTGAGTTTAATAAATGTATGTTACCCATTCAGCATCCAGGAAGACTTGAACTGCCTAGAACTATCAGAAAGGTGATTCTCATTCATCACAGGATAGGAAGCCTAGGGTCTGGACACTGAACTTGAACCCAAGTGTTACCCCAAGCAGTCATGGAACATGATGACATTTAGACAGCCTCTTGGTTACAGATCTGAAATCCAGATTTAGGTCCATTAACCAGCAGTGGTAGAGAGAAGCAAATCTTACCTAGGCCAATCTAGGACCCTGGAGGTGTTCAAGGCCAGGTTGGACGAGGCCTTGACTAACCTGTACTAGTGGGAGGTGTCCCTGCCTATGGCCAGGGGTTGGAACTAGATGATCCTTGAGGTCCCTTCCAACCTTACCATTCTATGATTCTATGAAATGGTGCCTGTCTAGATCAGGGTGCAGAGCTGAAGAGAATCTTGTGGCAATTTGATGCTGGGGGTAGTTAGCAAGGTTCTGAGGCAGCTAATAAGGTTGGTAGCCAGCCCCTCCTCAGGGGGCCTGGTAACACCTTCCCTGGCAATTCCCTTCACATCAATGGAGCCTCCCAGAGACTTACTGATGTTGGTGATGAGGCCACAAGAGCAGCATAAACTGTGTGAGCAGGGCTAACAGTGAGCTCCCATATGGTCTTGGATTGTACATTTCCACAAACAAGCTGTACCTCTCAAAAAAAAAAAAAAATACATACTGGGCAAAGCTCAGAAATGCATCTTTCTGGAGATTATTTCCATCTGCACATCACAAAGGATATATTGATTTAGCTACACTCCTGAGATCAGAGTGGAAACACTGTATAGCCGGGAAGCAGACACATGTGCTGCTTATCAAAGCTCCGCATACGGTACCAGAGATACCGGCGTGGAGCGCAACTGGCTCTATTTGCACCAGCACACGACCTGTTCTCTGACTGTCTGAAACAAAGGAAAAGGAACTGCTGAATGCTACCATTCCTGGGCCATGCAAATGGTGTGTCAGGAGCACACCAATCCCAGATGAACTCACATGCATGAGCAACCTAAGCAGCTGACAATTGCTGTAGCCATCAAGGATTGCCCCTCAAAGCCTGCTTATTTGATGTATTTATTCATAGAATCATAGAATGGTAAGGTTGGAAGGGACCTCAAAGATTGTCTAGTTCCAACTCCCTGCCATAGGCAGGGACAACTCCCACTAGTACAGGTCACTCAAGGCCTCCTCCAACCTGGCCTTGAACACCTCCAGGGAGGTTGTGGAGCAAAGAAGCACAGAATGTGATAAACAATTCTGTGCTTCTGTGCTCCACAACCTCCCGGGGCAACCTGTGCCAGTGCCTCACCACCCTTACTGCAAACAACTTCTTCCTAATATCCAGTTTAAATCTCCTCTCTGCCAGTTCAAACCCATTGCCCCTTGTCCTGTCATTGCAAGACCTTGTCAATAGTCCCTCCCCAGCCTTCCTGTAGGCCCCTTTCAGATAATGGAAGGCTACTCTAAGGTCTCCTGGAAGCCTTCTCTACTCCTGGCTGCAGAGCCCCAACTCTCTCAGCCTGTCCTCATAGCAGAGCTGCTGCAGCCCTCTGAGCATCACTGTGGCCCTCCTCTGGACCTGCTGAAGAAAGACATAGTCACTCCAAAACACACAACCATCTTCTACAGTCACTCTGTGACTGCATGTGCATCCAGGATGGCTGAAGTGAAGGTCAGGGTATTGCCTGCTCACAGGGAAGCTAACTGTGGATGCTTGACCTCAAGACCTCCATCTAGTCCAGGTAAATATTAAACTAATGTAGGAAAAAGAGGTCAGTGAATCCCAAACCAACTAGTAGTGTTTCTTCAGTGTGGGGTTTTCCTGCCCTGTGGTAACATCTCCTCCATCGAAACAGACCTCCTCCTGGGCAAGGGTGCAAAACTGGACACAAAAAAAAATGGCATAACAGCTTTTGTCTGGAAAATTTCACCCCACATCTGCACAGCAGCTGCACTTCCCAAGTCTGTTACCTCATTTCACTGATCTGGATGGGTTTGTTCTGAGAACAGTTGCAGATCTGTGTATATATCACTCATGGTTTTATTTACCACAGTCTACCTGGATGAAATAATAATTAGTTTCACTGTCTTCCTTCCTAATGATAATGAATTGTAATTCATGACTGAAAAAAATGTGACACCTGAATGGTTATCTTAGTCTAAAACATTAATCCTTCACACTTCACTGTTCAGCACAATACTGGGGAATTAGTTCTTCTTCAGCCTCATCTTGTGTAAACTTGTCTATAGTAGTACTACAGAGAAAACAGTCTACTGAGAAAGCATCAATATTTTCTTGCAGTGACAGGACAAGGGGCAATGGGTTTAAAGTGGCAGAAGTTCTTTCCAGTGAGGGTGGTGAGACACTGGCACAGGTTGCCCAGGGAGGTTGTGGATGCTCCCTGCCCAGAGGTCAGGTTGGATGAGGCCTTGAGTAACCTGTACTAGTGGGAGGTGTCCCTGCCTATGGCAGGGGGTTGGAACTAGATGATCTTTGAGGTCCCTTCCAACATTGCCATTCTATGATTCTATGATTCCATGATTCTCACCATTACTACAGCCTTTAATACTTTGGGTTTTTCCCCCTACAGATTCAGCCACAGATGCATCACTAATATACTGGCCAAGCATGGGCCCTCTTAGTCATCTTGAGCAGCTCCTTAATCCAAGAAAAGGACCAAAAACACTTGTACCTCCTCCCAAAGTGCACATGCATGCCAACAGATCCTCAGCAATGTGGTATTTTACAGGAAGATTCTAAAGTGGGAAGAACATAATCGAGGCATATATACATCCAAGAGGCAATTTAACATGACAAACCTCCTTACATGATTAATGGTCACAGCCAGGTTTAGAATGAAGTGGCACACACTTTTTCTTTTCTTTTCTTTTCTTTTTTTTTCCTGTCATTCCAAGACCTTGTAAATAAGCCCTCTCCGGTCTTCCTGTAGGCCCCTTTCAGATACTGGAAGGTTACTATCAGGTCTCCTGGAAGCCTTCTCTTCTCCAGGCTGAACAACGCCAACTCTCTCAGCCTGTCCTCATAGCAGAGCTGCTGCAGCTCTCTGATCATCTTCATGGTTTCCTCTGAACCAGCTCCAACACTTCCATGTCCTTCCTGTGCTGGGGGCTCCAGAACTGCACAAAGGACTTCGGGTGGGGTCTGAGGAGAGCAGAACAAAGGGGCAGAATCCCCTCCCTTGCCCTGCTGCCCACACTGCTCTTGATGCAGCCTAGCACACAGTTGTTGTCTGGGCTGCACTTGCACTGCAGGCTCATGTTGAGCTTTTCATCAACCCAGACTCCAAGGTCCTTTTCCTCAG
>VWZE01023725.1:41957-62472 GCA_013396675.1 Eubucco bourcierii
ACCCTCACTGCAAACAACTTCCTCCTAACATCCAGTTTCAATCTCCCCTCTGCCAGTGTGAACCCATTGCCCCTTGTCCTGTCATTGCAAGACCTTGTCAATAGTCCCTCCCCAGCCTTCCTGGAGCCCCCTTCAGATACTGGAAGGCTACTCTAAGGTCTCCTGGAAGCCTTCTCTTCTGTAGGTTGCAAAGCCCCAGTTCTCTCAGCCTGTCCTCATAGCAGAGCTGCACCTCCTTACATGTCTCCTTACGTGCACCTCCTTTAACACGATGCACCTCCTTATGCACCTAATGGTCACAACCAGGTTTAGAATGAGGTGGTACACACTTTCTCTTTTTTTTTTTTTTTTTTTGGTTAACTTATTGCTGTTTATAAGCCTTAAACTCAGCAAAGAGGCTGGGCCCTTCAGCTCTGCATTTTCCAGTGACGGCAGCCTTTCTTCTTTCTCCCTATAACAAAAATGCTTTGAAGTCCTATGCCGCTAGTTACAAGTGTTCTGATATTTCCCCAGCAAGGATGTAATAGGAGCCAAAACAAGCCTCCAGGTGCCAATATTGCACCTGACAAATTAGGCACACGACTGGAAAAGGATGGGCCCATCCTTCTGCTTAATGTTCATTTCCTCTCATTTCCACATTAACAGGAAGTAGTTGGAATGGAAAAAAAGGCTTTCCTTAAAGACCCGAACTATCAAAAGGCCTGGAGCTGTTTCTCCTTGCAAACAAAAAACTTGGAAGTCAGCTACGTCCTATGATTTGGAGCTCATTTACAGTGACTTATTTAACCCCTACTGACGGCACGATGAACAGGATGTTATGATTTATTTAACACTTAAAGCGGGTGTGAGAACAAGGTGGATGCTGCCCTTAGATGTAGTCTTTTCATAATTTATTGCTCTAAGTGCTTAATTTTTCCTCAGGGAAGCCTTTGATAGCCGGCTGCTGCCGTGTGGTTAAGTGTGTGCATTAAGCTGTAAAGCAAAAATATTAATAATGCTACTACAGAAGTGCAACAGAAGTAGTTATTTCACATAATAACTTGCACATAACTGGAACTATCAAGTGACATCCCCACGCCAGCTGAATTGACTTGAGGACGTTTAATGAAGCAACATAAAGAGCGTTACATTTACTTTTGTGAAGACTTTAGCTACGTGATCTAGGCATACACACAAAGCAAACTCACTGGCATAAAATGCCACACAGAAGGCCACAGGAGAACTGTTATCAAAGCCAGCTGAAAAAAAAACCAAACCCAAATTACTAACATCTCCTACACGGGTGCCACAGGGGATTCTGACCAAGAACAGACCTGCAAAAACTGTTACGTCTGACTGGTTTTAAAGTTCAGCTGCTGCTTAATAATATTGTAGCACGCCTCAGAGAGTTTATCTTGAAGCACCTCTTTTTGAACGAGCTGTAATCTTTATCTGGAACACAGGACCATCCTTTTGAAACCATTTTTCTGTCAAAGTTACTCAGTGAAACAACACATAGATCTCCTACCCTCTGGAGATGAGTGTTCAGCTTTGCTTCGTGTCGTTACGCTGAAGGCCCTTGGTGACCTTAGCAAGCAAGATCTGTGAGAACACTTGCACCTGTGGATAAAGGACTTCAACTCTGAATGATAAATACATATTTCTGTGTTGGGTTGGGGTGTTTTTTATATTTGGTTTGTGGTTGGGTTTGGTCTTTGGGGTTTTGGTTTTTTTCTCTTGAGTGTGCATGTGTGAGTCTAAGTTGTATTTTACTCCAGACAGGCAGGTAATGCATTTCACTTTTAGGAGATGAAGTAGCGATTTTAGCAAATTACATTCGTCTCTAATCTTATATTTCCATGCACACTGAGTTAAATGTTGTAAAACTATCAGTTCTGTCAAAACCTACCAGAAAGAAAACAAGAAACCCTGCAATCTTAATGTCCAAACTGACTGGTGATTATCAGGAATTAAATGTGCAGGAATTCCAAATCTTTTCTGATCAGAGATGTCTAGATGACTTTTGTTTTTCCATAATTGTATGAGGTTCCTACATAGTATTTAAGAATCAATTATATTGCAATTGATGTAATTAACTCTAATAATCCAGTAAAAGTCAGTAGGAGGGCTATTCAAGTCAATAGAAAAGAGGGACTATATTATGAAGGTGTTATTAACCTATACAGATTTTTTTACTAGAGATTTCCTTTTCTTACATAATAAATATACAGTGATGAGGAAGGCTGTCATTATAATTTAATGGGAACAATGGCTCATCACTTCCTTTCCTGTACAAGCCTTAACTAATTCTACATACGGTGTATAAGTAAAAATGAAGTTAAATGAATCTCGTAAATTGGCTATTAATCATCCATCAATCATCTGTTGCTCCATGATTAAAATCTGCCTTGTATTCAGGCTGGGAAAGGTATTTGGGGAGTGGCAGGAGCTGCATGTGCATCTTCTAATGCATTTATTCATGTGCCTCCATTTTGCATTGCCGAGGGTACTTACTCAAACCAGTCCTGAAGTCAGAGGAAGTCTCCTGAGGAAAGTTCAAGCTCTTCTCAGGATAAAGCAAAACCTCATTTACATATTCATAGCCATTGCTCTGGCTTTAAGCATTATGGCATATGAGAACCTCGTTCAAGCTTCTGAATTCAATCAGACGATTCTCCACTCTATGAAGTCAGGGAAACTGAGGTAGTGGCCTGCCATATGCCACACAAAGTAACGATGAGAATTCCTCTGCCCAATGCTAATCTCCTGTCTTAGGCTCTAAGCTTTTTGCACTGCCCAATGAGGCAAAAGGGAGTTTTGCTTGAACACAGCTATTAAAATTGGGCTTTTTAGGATTTTCTGTCTTCACCTTCATGAAGTTGAGCATAAGCCTTATTAGCTATGCAACACCGCATTGATCTCATTAGCAGAAGTGCTGTCTTGGCAGGAGGCAAAGATCAGTTGTCTGTGCTGCTGTTACTCAATGTAGTAGTTGCTTTCTACATGGCTGGTTACAGGTGGTCTTCCTGTCTTGCACCTTGGCAATCTCAGTCTGGGCAGTTCCCCATGACATCATCCACCTCTCTCTCAAAGACTGCAAGGGCCTATTGTGGGCAGTTCCAAAACATACTCAAGTTTACACAGTGACTTGGTTATATACTGTGATCATTTTCTGTGCTGGTTTGAGGCTAATTGGAATATTTTAATAGAGAAAATTACACTATAGGCTGTGAAAAGGAAACAATGGTGACGTCTACTTCACTCATAGGCTTGCTGAGATGTTTAAGAGAAGAAACCAAAACATAGATAAGTCAGTCTGTCTGTAGGGGCACAATGTCTTGGTCTAGCAGCTTCTGGCTCTTTCTCCTCTCTGCTGATTAATCTCACTAATCACTTTTCTTCTAACTCCCCTGGCCAATCCTCCAAGCTCACCTTGCGCGTGAGGCAAACCTTGGGGTAAGGTACAGGGGTGGGGAGAAGGTGGAAGGGTGGTTGGGAGCCCCTCCTGGGGTCTCTGATTTCTGGGAGGGGAGTTGTGTTTCTGTATTCCCTTTAACTTGTATATTTCTGCAAATATTCCTGTCTATAGTGTATATCTCTGCTTGTACATTGTGCTGAACTGCAAATAGAGTTTCAGTCCTTAACTTCCAGTTGGTTGAGTCTAGCCTGGGTGATTTTACAAAGTGTGGGGGGCAGGGAACTCCCAAACCATCACATCATCCTACATAGATCTGAGGTGACCAAAACAGATCTGGCAAAAAGGCAAGGACAGTCAGAGTTCTATTTATTCTGGAGTTATTTAAAATAAAAATATATATTGAAGGGCCTGGATCCTCCATGCAGTGTCACTGAATTTACGCAAAGAATCAGGCTGAGCATGAGGAGAGATTTTTGTCTGCGGTTAAAATACTTTCAGAAGGATCTTGGGAAGAGGCCATAATTTTTGAAAGCTCTACCTATACAGACCCTGCAGTGTGCATATGCAACCCAGACAGCAACCGAGTCCTGGGCTGCAGCAAAAGAAGTGTGAGCAGCAGGGCAAGGGAGGGGATTCTGCCACTTTACTCTGCTCTCTTCAGACCCCACCTGGAGTCCTGTGTGCAGTTCTGGAGCTCCCAGCACAGGAAGGACATGGAAGTGTTGGAGTGGGTCCAGAGCAGGCCACAAAGATGATCAAAGGGTTGCAGCAGCTCTGCTGTGTGGACAGGCTGAGAGAGTTGGGGGCTCTGCAGCCTGCAGAAGAGAAGGTTTCCAGGAGACCTTAGAGTAGCCTTCCAGGATCTGAAGGGGACCTACAGGAAGGCTGGGGAGGGACTATTGACATGGTCTTGTAATGACAGAACAAGGGACAATGGGTTCAAACTGGCTGAGCGGAGATTGAAACTGGATGTTAGGAGGAAGTTCTTTACAGTGAGGGTGGTGAGGCACTGGCACAGGTTGCCCAGGGAGGTTGTGGCTGCTCCCTCCCTGGAGGTGTTCAAGGCCAGGATGGATGAGGCCTTGAGTAACCTGTACTAGTGGGAGGTGTCCCTGCCTATGGCAGGGGGTTGGAACTAGATGATCCTTGAGGTCCCTTCCAACCTTCTATGATTCTATGATTCTAGGATTCTCTTCTTTGTCCACATTTGCACTACTTTTTTGGGTAGGGTGTAGTATGTACAGTCAACTAAACAAGAAAGGAGCTGCAATGCTATAATAAATACACTATAGAGGAGGGCAGCAATGCTTTGCACTAACAGCACTGGGTTTTTTTAAGAAATCACAACAGCAGGGCAAGTGCTCTGCAGGTATCAATAGTTGCACTGGAGCTGACCAATGCTACACAGCTTTGACTACAGGAACACAAATAAGTAAACCTGCTGACTCCTGTTGAATGAACATATCGTAAAGCTGGCAAACAACATCCTTCCACAACTCTTGGACTTGTGGCTTCACCTAGTCTGGGACTCCTGAGAGCACTTTTCATTTATAACAGCATCACACTTTCCTATGCTGCCAAACAGAGAAGGCATTTCCATTGCTCACACTGCAAGCTTCACTCACAGTGTACTTGGTTTGGTGGTGCTTGACAAAGCCTTTGCTTTAATTGCTTGTAATAACAGGACAAGGGGCAATGGATTTAAACTGGCAGAGGGGAGATTTAAACTGGATGTTAGGAAGAAAATCTTTACAATGACAGTGGTGAGACACTGGCACAGGTTGCCCAGGGAGGTTGTGGAGCACAGAAGCACAGAATGTGATCAAAGATCACATTCTGTGCTTCTGTGCTCCACAATCTCCCTGGAGGTGTTCAAGGCCAGGTTGGATGAGGTCTTGATTAACCTGTACTAGCGGGAGGTGGATTGGAACTAGACAATCTTTGAGGTCCCTTCCAACCTTACCATTCTATGATTCTATGATTCTATGATTCTATGATTCTATGATTCTATGATTCTATGATTCTATGATTCTATGATTCTATGATTCTATGATTCTATGATTCTATGATTCTATGATTCTATGATTCTATGATTCTATGATTCTATGATTCTATGATTCTATGATTCTATGATTCTATGATTCTATGATTCTATGATTCTATGATTCTATGATTCTATGATTCTATGATTCTATGATTCTATGATTCTATGATTCTATGATTCTATGATTCTATGATTCTATGATTCTATGATTCTATGATTCTATGATTCTATGATTCTATGATTCTATGATTCTATGATTCTATGATTCTATGATTCTATGATTCTCTTGTGGGCCGAAGCAAAATGCCCATAGCTGTCACACAGAGCCACATACCAATAATTAGTTCACCACAGCAGGTGTATCTCAACCAGAAAAGCTGTATTTTGAAAATCAGATCTTTTCTTTTGGGGAGAATCACAATGCCTAATTTCTGGGTGCAGGATGTGAAGTTATGATGGGGTATAAGCAGAATTCATTGCTGCCCACTGCAAATGCCTCCTAGAGTCTGAGCCTTGCTGTCCTACACCATTCCAACCCTACCTGAGAAGCACAGGGGCAGGTTTTTTGTGTGTCTTTGGAACTCCAAGCCCATGCAAAAAAGTTGTGCCAAAAATGATAGACTGAGAACTGTTAAACGGAGCAATTCAGCAGTCAAAACTTCCTTTCTTTAAATCCCCAAACACCACTTAGTTATATAATAATCTGAGTTCTTTCACGCTCCACAAGCTTGCCTTAAATTGTCTGGAGCAGCTCCTCAGCCGACACAGATAGTCCTAGTCTACAGAAGGCAGTGGAACTGTGATGCTTCCCACCAGCTGCCACTCTGCCCCAACTGCAATTGCATTTCACACACAAAAGATGATAATATCCCTTAAAAAAAAATTAAAAATAATTTTAAAAAACCCACAACAAACCAAATAGAAAAATCTCAAATTAAAAAACAAACAAACAAAACTCCTCCACTCATTTCAAATCCACAAGAAAAGATTCCAGTGTTCAGGCTTCCATGGAAAATCAATACAGTCTTATCTTTATTTTTTTTTTTTCACTTAAAAAAAAAAAAATCCTTGGGATGACAGTATTAGGTAGCACTGTGAAAAACAACTAAATATAGCAGTAGATCATGGTGGGTGTGAATGGAAAACAAAGGAGTCAGGAGCCGAGCTCCTGCTGCTGTTACGTCACTATAACACCCATAATTATGTTATTATGTACACTGCCCACTTCAACTATATCTGGACACCACTTACCATGATAAAAATCTGATTAATAGCATGGCATATAATCTTGGTTTCTTTGATGAGCATTAACTTCTGTCTTCTATATTCTTTTTCAAACAGACAGGATATTTGTTTTGCCTCTCTTCTACAGGGAGTTTGGAAGAGTGAACGGACAGGAAAAAAAAAATGAAAGGGCTATTAAAAATCTCATTGCTGGATTAATTTTAGCTCGGTGTTAAAAACATGCTCACCCACTTTTAAAGCACTGCTGTGCATAAATTCTCCTCCTCACAAACACTACTTTTCATAAATGCCATAACCTTCACGTAGAAACTCATCTGGACTTAGGGCATGCTTAGCTGAACAACCGCTTTGCCTTTTTATCCCTAGCACCACAGCTTCTAAAGGCAAAATACCTTCATATGAAGTGCCTCCTCAGGGTAGGTTGGTGGGTGGCACAAGAGAGCAGTGCTCAGCTGGGCTTGGAGTGGCAGGGACCCCCATGGGCTTTGTGCTGGAAGGAGACACCAAGAGGATGCCCAGTGCCAGCAGTGAGGAGGCCATCACTGATCCAGACAGAATCATATGGCACCTCAGGTATCACAGTATCACAGTATCACCAAGGTTGGAAGAGACCTCAAAGACCATCAAGTCCAACCCATTACCACAGACCTCAAGACCAGACCATGGCACCAAGTGCCACGTCCAAACCTGCCTTAAACACCTCCAGGGACACTGACTCCACCACCTCCCTGGGCAGCCCATTCCAGCAGTCAATGACTCTCTCAGGCAACAACTTTCTCCTCACCTCCAGCCTAAACTGCCCCTGGTGCAGCTTCAGACTGTGTCCTCTTGTTCTGGATGCCTGAGAGAAGAAGGCAACCTCCTCCTGGCTACAACCACCCTTCAGGTAGTTGTAGAGAGCAAGAAGGTCTCCCCTGAGCCTCCTCTTCTCCAGGCTAACCAATCCCAGCTCCCTCAGCCTCTCTCCATAGGGCTGTGCTCCAGGCCTCTCCCCAGCCTCGTTGCCCTTCTCTGGACACACTCAAGCACCTCAATGACTTGCAGTGTTTCTTGCAGTGTTTCTTGCAGTGGCTGCACTACCACCCCCTTTCACTGTTTGTCCTCAAACAAAGCAGTACTGGAAATTTCTATAACTACAGTAATATCTGGGTAAAATAAAGTTATTTGGTTTGGGGTTTTTTGGGTTGTTTTTTGTGTTGGTTTTTTTTAATATCTTAAAAATGGGGGAGGAAAAACAGAACTGGCAAAAAAAAGTGAATGGAAACACTGTCCTCCAAAATGAAAGCTGCTTTTTTTTTTTTTACTTTACCTAAATCAATATTGCAAAATAACATATATCTTGTGGCATCTTCAGCCCCTGATAGTTTGTTTCACAATTAAGCAAGAAAAAGCCTCAAGATATTTCTAAGTTAATTGCTAAATGTCTGACTTTCATCTACAATAGAGGAAATCTGTATTGCCAACAGCTTGTTCTCAGAATTCCACCTTAAAACAGTTTTAGTACCACCAGACCAGAAGGGTCTGATGCCAAAGAGCTGTTCTGTCCTATTGAAAGCAGAGAATGGCTTCCTCTGCAATATGTACAAAGAGCAAGGAAATTTACTCAATTAATGTGAAACACAAAATGGCATCTGCCATCTGGAGATGCACACAAAAGCCATGGGCAGTCTAACACTTCTTAAGACTTTGGCATGTAAAAGTAACATATTTTAAGACTTAAAGGGACATGTGAACTCCTAATACAGGAGGACTGCATTTTTCTCACAGCAAAATAAAATCCACAAGAGAATATTTCCAGTGTAAAAAAGCACTGCTAACCACCTGCAGAATTTGCCTGTGACACAGAGAGTAGCATTTATGCACTGTTGGATGGGACTCGAGTGGTTATTTATTTGAATGGGTATTGTTTAAAACCGTGGACAGAAACAGTCTTGCACTAAACTTTACAACTCCACTGAAGTGTGCTGTCTTACTGAGGCTGACATAAAAGTTTTGTTGTGTATGACACTGTGGATTGACTTTTAACTGCAAAACCGAGTAGTCAAGTCTAGTGCAGATTCAAAGTGTATGGAAAAGGTTCCCTTTACTCCAAGCATTTTTAAGCATTCTCTGCTTGGAGAAAATGAAGACATTTCGGTTCCAGTGTCTGTTACCTTTAGTGGATTAAAAGGGAAAAAATAAAAACCAAACCAAACAAAACCAAATCACTCACAAACCCCACTAAACCCATACTGCTTTAAAAAAAACCCATGACATATGGTAACTAAGTAGTCACCACCATAAATTATTCAACTTCTGCTCACTCCACAAACGTAAATCTAACAAGATGCAAAACCTGAGCCCTCATTGCCAAACTCACAGTCACCTATTTTCTGCAGCGTCTCTGGCACGTATTTGGCCTCTCAAATCTGGTCACTGCATCCAAAATTTTCATCCAGACATTCACTGTGATACACAAATTTACCTTTTTTTTTTTTTTACTCTACCAGCATCCTCCATTTCGACAATCCCCAGGATGACCTGAGTTGAGCACCCCTGTGTTTGATAGCACTGCACTTTCACCCTGCCTCTTGGGTGGCAACACAGCACTGGTTCCACAAACCCTGTCTCGTGCGTTGTGCTGGGGAAAGCCTGACAAAAGCAGAGTGGGGGGAGGAGGAAATTAAATCCATGACTGCTGAAGAAGTGTGTGGTTCAGCAGCAATGCTGCTTGGCATGATCAGGATGCATCCACAAATCTGCCACATTCATCTTGCAGAAGCAACCTTAACTTGGGCACCCTGCAGCTTCTCTCTTTTTTTTTTTTCTTTTTCTTTTTTTTTCTTCCCCCCCCTTTTGTTTTCTTTTTCCTTTTTTTCTCCCTTTTATTTTTCTTTTTTTCCCCTTCCCCCCTTTTTTTTCTTTTTTCCCCTTATTTTAAAATAAAGTACCCAAGTGAACATTTCAGGTATACACAAGAAACTTGGTTCACGGAGGAATTCAGAGCCAAGGACAACTGCCAAGTACTTATCTATATGAATTGTGCTAACACAGCCAGTACAATACAATGAGGTTACACACACTGCATTTACTCAGATGTGTAGGTAAAGGATGCCAATAAGCTTAGCAGAGCTGGAGTATTAGTGAAGGAGTGTCAGGTGAAAAAAAAAGTTTCTTAAAACAGTCACTTTGTCATTCACTCTGCAAGTTTCCTGTTTCATCATATTGGCATGGATTTGCTTTTTTAAAATTAGTTTTACTGATTAAGTTTTAACTTGAAGTATTCATAAAGATAATCCTGTAATAAAGTCATAATAGGAAGCAAAGGATGCAAAAGTCATTCACTGTCAATATTCACGTGGCCCACACATTCAGTCATACATTTTACAGCCAATTAAAAAAAGCAAAAAAAAAAAAAAAAAGGTACATTAAACTGTACAATAACCTAGGGGGAAAAAAAAAAAGGATGAAATGCACTGAAACATCATTTAAATGTTATTTACCCGTTTGTTGATTTTTGCTTGCATTTGTGAGTTTGTCTGTGTGAAAGGAGAAACAGAGACAGGCAGAGGGACATGGAGAGAGAGGGAAGAAAATGACTCATGCCTGACAACATTACCATGTAAATGGTGATAGTTGTGGGTTTCCCTGGGGGAATTTGTAATACCACAGCAAAAATCTAGCGAGCCTGCAATTACGGTGCCGGCACCAAGTCACTCCAGCAAGAGTCATGATGTCTGGCTACAGCTGGTGGAAGTGCTCCCCCAAACAGGAGCATCCTGGGTTCACAAGATCTGGTAGCTGGCATGAGGCAAAGCTGCCAGGACAGGCTCACACCTCAAGACAGGCAGAGTTCTCCCCAGCACTGCTTCTCACAAGGTGAATGCAAAAGAGAAAGAACAGAGACCAGTATTGGTTGTTCAGATCTACTGGGCCAAGACTCTTCAAAACCACTGAAAAAGAATGACATTTGCACTGCTGTGTAGGTGACTTTCACGCACAGCTCCGCTCTTACTACATGCATGCACATTTGGCTTACGATCCACAGCCATCCCCTCCTATGTCAGAATCCTATATTGCAAGAGAAACCCTCAGTGCCATTGATGTGAAGGACTGTGTTAAAAATAAAAACACAGTCCTCAGCAAAAAAGAGAAGGGTTCTCGGGTGAGGAGCATGAACCCATGCCAGTGACAGACTCAAAGTGCAACATGACGGAGACGCTGCTGTAACCGGACAGTTGAGGGATGAGCTGGGGTTTCCAGGCATGTCATAGGGATGACATCCCACAGCTCCAGGGGCCAGGGCTGCTGAACATGCTGCTGGTCAATCCTTGGAGTGTCACTTACATGAGCTCCAAAGTAATCTTCTGGCCCACCCTTCAGGAAAAAGATAAGATGTCATGATCAGCTAATAGGAAGTGACAAGAAGAGATAAAATGGATGGGAGGGGAGGGAAGGTTTTGTATTGAAAAGTCATTATTCTTTCCTCTAATGCCAACCCTGATAACTATAGGGCTGAGTTAATTAAGAGGTTATTTAAGCATTTTCATCCTTTTTTTTTTTTTTCATATAGCACTGATTTTTCTACAGATACATATAACAAAATTAACCTGTAGCTTTTAAAACAATCACACATGGCAATCCTTTCGATCTGGTGGGGAAAACATTGCATTTGTACAGGGGAAAAAAAATAGAGATTCGTTCAGGGAAAAGGACTGTGAAGAGTCTTTGTTCATCTATTCTTCTAACCATTGCCTTCCATCCAGCACAGGAACCCATTACCGTCTGAACATCTTCCACAAAACAAACAAACAAACACCAACCAAACCCCCCCAAAGTTTCTGGTCTTACTCTTTCTTCAGGCTAGAAGATTTAGTTCTGTTGTAATTAAGAAACCTGTTCCACTCCCTAACAAAATGTTATCATGTCACTTGACAAAGTCCTATGAGCACAGTGTAAGAGGAAATGCTGGAAATGCTTGAGAACTCAGGCTGGAAATGCTTGAGAACTTTCTCCCCAAGTGCTGCTCCAATAGCACCTGTACCTTGCGGGAACAAAATGTGCACTACCCTCTGCAGCCGCCTCACTGCAGATGCACAAATCCCCTGGCACTTGGTCATCTCTGCAAACTTCAACAAAAACTTAATCAGAAGTGCCCTTAAGATCACTAATTGATGTTAATCAGTTTGGCGGGGAAAGAAGCATCTCTGGTAGGTACGAAGCCCGGGACGAGGGCTGCAATCTCTGTGAGGCAGTCGTACGAATGACAAAACTGCAGCAGCGAAATGCTGCCTTCGGTGGACAGCCGAGCGCCTGCTACGGACACAAAAAGGCTCCCTTTAACACTGTAGAGAACTCGGAGCTCAGCGAAGCCACAATACGTTTTGATGATTCTTGCCAAAAATTACAAAAACCTGTAGTCCCTGTAGCTAAGCATTTGATAGTAAGCCTGGGTTCTTCTGCTCCACGTATTTTCCTGGTGTATTTGTTTGTAAAGGTGGAGATAAGTATAGTTAACACAATGTGCTCTTTAATATCAGGGGCAAAGAAAAAAATCACTGGTCACCAGTTACAACAGTTTACTATCTTTGTGAATTAGCTGCAAGTATATGTTGTTGGTGTGGGTTTTTTTTTTTTAATTCTAAATGCCTCAGATGTATCCTGATCCTGAAAACACTTCCTCCCTCCAATGATGCTTGTCCACAATAACAATACTAATGAAAAGCAACTGCCGATGTAAAGAAAGAAAAGAAGACGAGGCTCAAATTCCCTATACAATGCTCCTAATGGTTATTTTCACTAAAGAGAAGAAAGCAGACTTGTGTGTGCAGTATCACAGAAACAAACCATTCTGTCCCTATGGAGAATTTTGACAGCTCTCTATGGGAAATGTGAACTTAAAAACTCCTTAAGAATAATCATTAGAAATCGTAGCCAAAATGACATACATCAGCCTTGATTAGTCACATGAAAAAGCAGCCTTAAATTGATAGTTTAAAAACAGGAAAATTAGCAGTATGATGAAGTATGAATGGCTAATAAAAAAAGAATTTTGTTAGAACAGATTAAGGTTCAGGCCAAGGTCAGAAAAGGAACTGATTGAGGAAAGCTGTCGTTTTTGCTGGGACTCAGTAGCTGTTTCAGCAGCACAGTTTCCTCTGAATCACACTCTTGTAATGAGAAATTGCACTGCTGGGGTTAATAAGGACTTGGCACAATTGTTTACCCCAAAATTTAGTTAAAACTTTGTGGTCAAAGAAAAAAAAGGTGAATTCCTTGTGTTCAAGCAGGCAAAAACGGATGTAACCTCTAGTAAAATAGAAGGTGTATAGTATATATTACACAGTGTAAACTGCCATTGTTGCACTTTTCTTGTTCAAATCATTCCAGAAAAAAAAATACAATTAAAAAAATCTACCAGTCACTCAAAACCTTTTTCATTCCCCTGCTTCTTCCAAAATGAACAACTTCTAGTAACAGCACCACTGTAAGTGGTGCCTAGGCAGGGAAGTGTTCTATTAATGGGGTTCTGGAACCTGCCTTTTTGCCCAGTTTCACCCTTTTTTGGCTGTGGATAACCTCCAAGAGGGCATGTTTCTGTCCTTTTTTCTGTCAAGAGCTGAGAAAAGACCTTGAGTTCATAGATATGATCTGAAATTCAGTGTTCCCAAGTGAAGAGTTACAGGAAGACTTCTTCCAGTCCAAGTGCATCTTCCTGTATGCAGGTACCAGCAGTCCTTTGCTGCGAATGGGATAGGGCAAGTGTCTAGAAGCTACAGGTGCAGCTGATCTCAGGAATTTCAGGTTAGAAGCAATCTTTTGACTCTGTTTTCTTGATGCTCCACTTCCAGAGCATTGTGGTGATTCCTGAAGATGCCAAAGAACCAGTGTATGAGTGTCACCATTGCCTCACATTTTCATCTTGTCCCAGTTATGGGTAAGAGAAAGAGGCAGGGACCACAAGCATTCAGGTCATTATCTGCCACCTCCTGCTCCCAGTCCCATGGGACACAGATGTCACTGAGCTCTGTGGTAGCAGGGTATTTGGCTGCCCTCTGGAGAAAGCAATTCTATACACAGGCTGTCAAGGATAAGTTTGGGTCAGCCACTAGGTAAGTGACAGATATATTCTCTATTGACTTCCCTTGCTTTGGGTAGACACTGAAGAAGCCCCAGACTGGACTTAGCAGCAGATGGGAACCAGATTCAGGAGCTGAATTCAGGAACTGGATTCAGGAACACATGGAGTAGACTGGGATCAAAGATAGAATTGACAAAGTTGTCCTCAGACAGCAGCCACTGAAGAAGAAAGCTTGACCCTTGTGAACCCTCAGCTTCGTACTTAATAGGACTTACAAAGAATGTACTATATCAATGATCATTTCAGGGTCACCTGTCCTGTCTGCTCCTCCCCACAGGTGTAGCCTTTCATTTTTTGCACCCACAGTGCTGTACTTAAGATTCAGCAGTGACTTTGGTCTGCACAGGAGCAAAGCAAAAGCCTCTCTGCATACCAGTCCTTGGTACTAACTATAAACATCAGGCCTTATCACTACTAGAAGCAGACACTGCCTGCAAAAATCTGCCGTCAACTTCAGGAGGTGCAGCTACTCAGGAGAGACTGAGTTGAAAGGTAGTATTACTGGAAAGGACACACATTTGGGTCCAGGTTCTGCAGGGAGGACTAGCTGTCCAGTAACAAGAATTTTAGCATTGATGAAAAAATGTTAACTGTACTGTGTGCAGTTCTGGAGGCCCCAGCACAGGAAGGACATGAAGTGTTGGAGTAGGTCCAGAGGAAACCACCAAGATGCTCAGAGGGCTGTAGCAGCTCTCCTATGAGGACAGGCTGAGAGAGTTGGGGCTCTGCAGCCTGGAGAAGGCTTCCAGGAGACATTTTAGTAGCCTTCCAGTATCTGAAGGGGGCCTACAGGAAGGTTGGGGAGGGATTATTTACAAGGTCTTGCAATGACAGGACAAGGGGCAATGGGTTTGAACTGGCAGAGGGGAGATTTAAACTGGATGTTAGGAAGAAGCTCTTTACAATGAGGGTGGTGAGACACTGGCACAGGTTGCCCAGGGAGGTGTTCAAGGCCAGGTCAGAGGAGGCCTTGAACGACCTGTACTAGTGGGAGGTGTCCCTGCCTATGGCAGGGGGTTGGAACTAGATGATCCTTGAGGTCCCTTCCAACCTTACCATTCTATGATTCTATGATTCAGCAGTATCACATTTGTTTGGCTAGAAGGCTCCACTGAACTAAGTTCTGTATATTGGGAGCTACGAGGAGCTGAGATTTTTATGGTTTAGGTTTTTTCTCTCCTGGGCTGGTATTTTGCAGAAGGGGGAGTTGGCATATCTGGCCTGTGCTGGGAGCTAGCACAGCCCTCCTGAGCATTGGGTTGCTGCTCAGTGGCATAAGGTTTTGTTGTCATTACTACTATGGCTGGGCCTGACTAGGGTCAGCAAGCCAACATGAGAGCCGTTGTATAACCCAGCAACAAAAAGACAGTCCTCATCCCAGAACACACTTGGGCTGGTTTTCTGACAAGCTGTAACAGGTTCTGCAGTGACACCTTTTCTGTTGCTAAATAAAGCACTTCTGTCTTGCAGAGCCTAAACCCATTGCTGAAAGACTGAAAGGAGAATGAACTAATAGGACAAAGGGTCTGCGTGTGGGGGCTTTAACGTTTGTTTGTTTTGATTTTAGTTGCAAGCAATTCACGTGGAGCAAAGTACACTGACACTCAGGAGAAAAGAAGGACTCAATTTTTAGAAAGGACAACTGCTTCAGAACAAAACAAACAGAAAGAAGTCAGAATCATCCAGATAAGATTACTGGGACAGGAATCCCATTTTTATTAGTACCTAAAACACATGTCACTTGACAATGAGTGTCTGCAGCATGAAGTGAAATAACCCTCCAGCAGTGAAGTCAATATTTAAATCAATATCTCTGGTAAGGAAAATATCTTACTCATTGATACAGATTGGATTTTTTTCCTTGTGAATCTCTCAGGAGGTAAACAGCTTATTTCTGCAGCAAATGCAACTGAACAGTGTTGCCAAATGGGTCTAATAATTCCTAGAATTCAATAGCATGATGCTATGAAATTACTAATGTTGATATAAATGCCATTTGACCTTTATGTCAGGGATGTATTTTCCTCCCAGAAAAAGGCACCTACATTATTTTGGCCCCGATGCTGCTGAGCCCAGTAACTTCAGTGGGAGTTTAAGGCACTATGGGATGATGCGTTGGTTTTTTTTTTACATTATGTACATAATGATTCAGATACTCAGGGCTAAAATCCATAAGAGATGTTAGTGCTTTCCTGCTAATTGCTGTGACATCCTCCATCCATTCCAGCAAAGCCGTGCAGCATGATGGAAAGGCTCACAGATTGGCAAGGCCAGCAAGAGGGTCAGAGTGCAGATCATGCTTCAGTGGCATTCATCCCACAGTATCACAGCATCACCAGGGTTGGAAGAGACCTCAAAGCTCATCAAGTCCAACCCATCACCACAGACCTCAAGACCAGACCATGGCACCAAGTGCCACGTCCAAACCTGCCTTGAACACCTCCAGGGACACTGACTCCACCACCTCCCTGGGCAGCCCATTCCAGCAGTCAATGACTCTCTCAGGCAACAACTTTCTCCTCACCTCCAGCCTAAACTGCCCCTGGTGCAGCTTGAGACTGTGGCCTNCCAGCCTCATTGCCCTTCTCTGGACACGCTTAAGCACCTCAATGTCCTTCTTAAATTGAGGGACCCAGAACTGGACACAGGACTCAAGGTGTGGTCTAAGCAGTGCAGAGTCCAGGGGGAGAATGAGCTCCCTGCTCCTGCTGGCCACACTCTTCCTGACGCAGGCCAGGATGCCATTTGCCTTCTTGGCCACCTGGGCACACTGCTGGCTCATCTTCAGGCGGGTGTCAATCAGCACCCTCAGATCCCTTTCTGTTTGGCTGCTCTCCAGCCCCTGCCACCCCAGCCTGTAGCTCTGCATGGGGTTGTTGTGGCCAAAGTGCAGCTCCTGGCACTTGGATTTGTTGAGCTCCATCCCCTTGGACTCTGCCCATCTGTGCAGGTGGTTGAGGTCCCGCTGCAGAGTCCTTCTGCTCCTCTACCCATCAACCCATCCCTCCCGGTTTCATGTTCTGAGCACCTTTCACAAAGTTGCACTCACTTGTTTCTACTCCTTTTGACCCTGTGATAGTTTACTTCATGCAACAGGATAAAACCCTTAGAGAAGAGGTAAGAATCCAGCAACCTGGTGGCCCGTGTATTTTTTAAAGCACCATGACTTCGACAGGTTTGGGACAAGGAAAACTTTAAATGCCAATTTCCTGCCTCTGTGAGAGACCCTAACTTGCAGGCTGCCTATGAAAGCTGGGAACTGACACCGCCATGAGGACACCTTGCAAAGAAAGTGGTGCTGGGTGTGGTTTTGCTGGAGGCCCCAGGCATGGGCAAAGCCTACCCAGGGACTCTTAAACAACTGCCAGATTCCACTGTACATGGTTGTGCTCTGGCAAGCACAGAAACAATGCTGTGGCACCTCAGGAGCACGTCTCCTGAGCTGGATGCGCTGCAATGGTATTTAGACATCTAAAGTTAGTCCTTGCTCTGCTTTAGGCTCCTAAATACATTGTTGTGTTCAGAACCTTACAATAGGACCTGTGTGTCCTATTAAAATCAATAGTACAGCACTTGCAGCTGTTTCAGAACACTGTTAGATACCCCTGAAAAAGCTGTCCCTCAATGCCTGGCAGGACTGAGTCTTAGAGGTGACCAATCATGTGCACTCTTCAGATAATGGGAATAACTTTCCATTAGAAAATAATGAGGATTTAAAACTGTTGCTGTATAATATTAAAAAAAGATTTTAAAAAATCATTCAGGGGAAAAACAAAACAAAACAAACCAACCAAAACTGTTTTCACCAGGTTATAGTCCCTCTACAGAAATATCTTCCTCTTTCTTAGAAACACCAACCAACCAAAAGACCATGCCATTGAACATTTCCTCTTCAACACCACCTTTGATTATTCAGTAGCATAGAGTACAGTTTAAGAGTATCAAACATGCTTCCTTTTCTCCTGCTTTATGACTTTATACTTCTTAAGACTTTTAATGCAAGTACTAGGACAGGGCAACTCAAAGTAGTTTTTAATGTGCTTTTAACCCCTCCACATGGAGGTTGCTGAAATAGTTCAGATCTTTGAACTACAATAGGGTGGTGCTGGCTAAGAGCCGTCTCTCTCTGGCAGCTCTTCCAACGTGATTAATAGAAAGCAAGCTGCATCAGGATTAGGTTTTTCACAAGACAACAGTGTGCATCCCCAAGGTCCTCATGCAAAAAGAACAACCTGGAAAGCTTCCCAATTTTTGTTTTTAAACTCTTGTCCAGCATCACTTTGGCCAACACTGCAAGTAAGGCATGCTTTGGTCAAAAGAAATGGAAAACTATTCAGTGAGGTAACAGTGACTGATTTAACCAAACCCATACTGAGCATCAACCTGTATCAGAAGAATGGATCAGAGTTGAAGGTAAAATCAGCTTCTACCTCACAGTGTTTCCTGGAACACAGTATGTATCAGAACCTGCACTTGCCAAGGTTTTGCATTTGACTTCTAAATGGACTCATCAGTTTCACCTCTTGGAGGTGCAACTGCGTGTGACACCAGGACAATTCAATGCCAACAAAGGGTTTTCCAACTTGCAAGAGATGAATTACTCCTCAGCAGGGCTTTTGTGACAAAGGATCACCACTTCCAGAGTCTGCACTTTGCCCTAAGTTAAGGTACCAAGGGAATTCCTATCCTGACAGCAATGTGCACAAACATGAGGCCAGATCACAAGCTGATACAAAATAGGATGGCTCTGCTGGATCTAACTGACATCTGTTCTTCACTTACAATTTCTGAATGGAGAGTATAAGGGGAAGAGTGGGGTGACATATCCATGGTATTCCTAGTTCAGAGAGAGATGAAAAGGAATTGCCAAAATTTCTGCTACCAGAGAAACATCAATGCTACCTCTTAATTGCCACAGAGGGATTCTTTTAGGAATTTGGGAGGTAGCTTTGCAATGCTTCTGGAAATGGATTTGATCTGACAAGCCCTGATGAAGCCAGGTACTCAGGGCCATGTAAGGTTTGAAGTGACAAGAGGTCACAGCCTGGTAGCAGCTGGTTGGATGAGAATTTCCTTGTGGGATAAAGTGGGTGGAAATGTTTTCCCTTTAAAAGTTCCTATCAACACAGCACAAGGCACAGGGTAGAGTAGAGTGAGGCCCTATCATAGAATCATAGAATCATAGAATGGTAAGGTTGGAAGGGACCTCAAGGATCATCTAGTTCCAAACCCCTGCCACCTCCCGCTAGTACAGGGCACTCAAGGCCTCATCCAATCTGGCCTCGAACACCTCCAGGGAGGGACCATCCACGACCTCCCTGGGCAACCTGTGCCAGTGTCTCACCACCCTCACTGTAAAGAACTTCCTCCTAACATCCAGTCTAAATCTCCCCTCTGCCAGTTTAAGCCCATTGCCCCTTGTCCTGTCATTGCAGGACCTTGTAAATAATCCTTCCCCAGCCTTCCTGTAGGCCCCCTTCAGATACTGGAAGGCTACTATCAGGTCCCCTCGAAGCCTTCTCTTCTCCAGGCTGCAGAGCCCCAACTCTCTCAGCCTGTCCTCATAGGAGAGCTGCTGCAGTCCTCTGATCATCTTTGTGGCCCTCCTCTGGACCCACTCCAACACTTCCATGTCCTTCCTGTGCTGAGGGCTCCAGAACTGCACACAATACTCCAGGTGGGGTCTGACAAGAGCAGAGTAAAGTGGCAGAATCACCTCCCTATTGTGTCTCACTATGTGAGACACAAACACATTACAGCACCATACACTGGAGACAGACTATGTAACTGCTCCATTCCTCCCACTACACCTACAGGGTTTTTAGGGGGGGGCTCCACTCAAATTCTGTAAATTCAAACCTGCAGCTTCATTTAAAATGTCAGTGTGCTCCTTGAAAGCTGACAGTCAGGAAATCTTAATCAGCCAGGAACAGCTCCCTTAGCAAACCCTGTAGTGCACTGCTTAGTTTGGGAAAGCACAAACAGTTAATCTTAAAAGAAGAAACAAAGTTTGGGAACCAATTCACCAAATTTACACAGTGGTGTTTAAACTGGGCAGAACATTAGCTGATACTCAGTGGGTAAGCTTAATGGCCAACGTCACTCTATCAGCCTTTTCCCATGAAAAATCTGCACCCTAGGTGCCACCAAGTGCTAATTTGTTAAGAAAGCTTTAATTGAGTGACAGTTAATTATTGACAGATTTGAACTACTTTATCTCTCAATCAAAAACTGGCTCTGTCCCAGGGAGCAAGCAATTTACAGCCACAAAGGTAAATCTGGACACGTGCAAGCTTTTTATGCTGATGGTTCTCCCTTACCCCAAGTTTCTGCTAAAATTTCTCTCTGAAGGAGTCAATGATCCCCTGGTGATCACCAGCCAGCATCAAGGTGGTCACCCTGCTTAACCTCACTTGGCACAGAGTGGGAATTACCAAGGGGACATCCATCTGGAGCTGCCTGAGATAAGAGGTGTCCAGTGTTAATAAACAGGCTTCCTCTACACCTCAGCAGGGCCTTCCTTTTCTAAACAGTCTTCCTTTAATGTTGTAAAATGTTTTTTTTCCATTTACTCAACCATCATGCCCTTGCTGGTGGGGAAGGGTCAAAGGAAAGAGGGAAGGGGGAAAGCAGAGGAGAAGGAGAGGAGAAGGAGAAGGAGAAGGAGAAGGAGAAGGAGAAGGAGAGGAGAGGAGAGGAGAGGAGAGGA
>VWZE01023725.1:68350-73350 GCA_013396675.1 Eubucco bourcierii
TTTTTTAATTTCCACTTCCTTAGGCTGCTTTAAACGGGTTGGGATGGGGGCGGAGGTGTGTGTGCGTGTGGGAATCAAATCCCCAGCAAAATACTGATCACCGTTATCAAACCTGTGCTTCTTTTTCCAGGGGACAAAATTGCACTGACTTTATTAGCTGAGTAGTTTTAATTCCCCAGTAGCTAGAGCGGTAAGGATTTGTAAGCGCCGAGCCCGATGGAGCGCTCACCGGAGCCTGCCCAGGGCTGAAGAGTAAGTGACCTCGTTGTTAGGTGATCATCACACACACACACACCCCCTGCACCCCAAACCTCGTCCCCGCGTATCCTCCGCACTCTCCCTGCCGCCTTTTGTGGATTAGTCTTTATTTTATTCCCTGGGTTGGTGGGCAAGTTTTGCATGGACGGAAAATGCAGCGAGTATTTGGCTTCTTTTTTGTTGTTCCTAGCTTCCTCCTCCGCCCCCACCCCGTCCCCGCCGAAGTTCCCCATCCCCTCCTTTAAACTCCTGCTCTGGTCCTCTAAGCCTCCTCTTTGTCTTGTTTATTCTAGCTGCCTTTCTTTTTGTCTCTTCCAATTTGCTTGTCATTTGCATGTCGCTAGTTCTCCTTTTAAACCCAAACCGCGAAGGGCAGGGACTTTTTCTTCTTATTCTTCTTATCCCTGCAATTACTTTTATTCATTTCCGAGGGTGGGACGGAACTGCGAACTGGGGAAATGTATAGAAAATGGGATTTCAGTGGTAGGTAGCGAGCACATGAGAAGAGATCAAATGCAAGTCGCGGGCTAAGAGCCTTGATCTGGGAAAAGATTAGGATTATTGGTACTTTGTGTTTGTTTGTTGTTTGTTATTTTTCTTGGGGAGGGGATTTAATTTGTCCTTAGCCGTAGCTGCAGAGCCGCCTTGGCTTTTTTCATTCTGTTTATCGGCTGAGCGACCCGCAGCACTTTGCCATGTGTTTAAACGGAGTTAAGGCGCAGGAGGGAACGGTGCTGGGGGGCGTGGGGCCTGCGCGGAGGGGGCGCTCAGGGTTGTGTTTGGGGGGTGGGCCGTGGCGGAGAGGGGGGGGGGGGGGCACGGAAAATGTGGGGCCCGACACAAGCGAGCGGCCCGACGGGCAGCGGGAACACGGCTCCACGGCACCGTGCGCTCCGCGGAGGCGGAGCGGGGCTGCCCTGCGCTCCGCATTTCTTTACGGAGGCGGGTTGGGGCCGGGGAGAAAGTTGAGCGTCTGTCCCCACCACCCCGGCCGGTTTGTAGCGGGGCGGTAGCGGGTAGGACGGAACAGCCAGGGCAGGTGCGGAGCAGGGCACGGAGAGTCCCAGCCGCCACCTCCCGGTGTCACTGGGACGGGTGCTGGTGGTCAGCCGTGGGAAGAGGGTCGATCAATCGGTGTCCGCGGCCGGTCTGTGGGCCCCGAAGGCGCGTCCGAGGTGGGGGACAGCTTTCGGAGGGGTCAGTGTTGCGTACGTGTGCCCCGTGTGCGGAAATAACAGACACGGAGAATATTGCCTTGTTATCTTTGACAAAGTAGGAGATGTCATTCACGGCTGGTAGGGGAAACGGCTGCAGACTAGAGGTGCCCTTGAACGTCATGTGAAAGTTGCCTGGGTGAGGATCTGGTAACCCACTAGTTTCCCATAGGTTCTGAGCGGTCATGATGAACACTGTGGTGTTTGTGGGGTGAGGTTACCCCAAAACCCTCATCTGGGTCTGTGGACAGGCAGAGGGCAGAGGAAAGCTCAGCTATACATCCATGGCTATTGCGGGGTGGCGGAAAGGTCCAGGGTTATCTAATTCAGGATACAAAAAAAACCAGCTGCATCACCACGAGGTGTAAAAGCTTAACTTATTTGTCACTTCCATCATCTGCGAAGGTTTGGCAGTAGACAGAATGAATTACATGGACCCGTAGATTTGCATGTGGCGTGTATCCTTTACGTCTACTCACAGTTTTTGTGTGAGTTGCCATCAATCACGTAAAGTTTACGACCACTGCTGCTTGCTTTGCCTTTATTTTGCGTTCTTTTTGTCCAGAGCTTACTCTTAGCAGCAACAGCATGTACTGCACAATATTTATTAAGACTCAAGAGTATACAGAGTATCAGCATTTCAGGAGTTGGCTTCTGATAAAAAGTAAAATGTATATACTTTTTGCTAGCACCTCTCCATTAAATTATTCTGTGAAGCATCCAACATTTTGCTGAATGATGCTGTCAGTGTATACAGTTAACTTTCCTGCCAGGCCTCTCAGTTTTTATGACTTGTCCTTTTTGTGGTTGGTTGGTAAATTAAGAACGGACACGTTTTGAAATTGGAATTTAATTTGATTCGGGGCAGAATTGTAAATGCTGCAATTTGTAGTCTCTAAATAACGATTTACTCTGTCTCAAAGTGCAGCCTAACTGCTAGATTAGCTAACTCAAGAATTGTGATTTAACAACATCATGTAGCATGGAAAAAAATTAGCATGGAAAACTTGGGGTGAGTTCTTGCGAACATTTTGGTACTGTCTCTGCACAGAGACTCTGTGAGCTATTTTCTTACCACTGTCAGCGAAATAAGAAAGACTCAACTGGCTTTAGAGGAGGAAAATGTTTTCAATTTTCTACCCTGAGCAGCTTCATTTATTTTTCTTATTCAGACAATCCACTTCCTCAAGCAGTACCAAGCATGAGTATGTGATGCTCCTGCATCTCCCCAAAATAAAGGCCTGAACTAATGAGATGCTGCATCCCTCCTGTTACTGAGCTCTGTCAGTTCCTCCCACAGTCAATGGGAATTGCAGATGTTTGGAATTCAGGGAAGTTGCTGGATTGGGCCCTAGGTATTATCAGGTTCATAAAACAAGGGTCGTTTTTTTCTTAAAACAAGGGTCACTTTTTTCTTTAAGGCTAAAGAACAGGTAGAGTAATTTTGAAGTCAATCAGGCTCTAATTTTTACTCCTTCTGATGAAGAAATCCTAATAAAGTAATTGTTACTGCACAAATAGTTGCTCATCATTTCTGCCTTGTTCAAAATTCATTGGTTAGATGTCTTGGCCAAGGGAGTTGCTAACCCTTTTCCCAAGAAAACTTGTGTTTGAGGTGTATGGAAAGGTAGTGCTCTCTCATCAGCAGCTGACACGATTTTAATACTGCACAGATCCATGGTGAAAAGATGTCATCTGTTCTTCAGATCTGAGCTGTGGTTTTGTGTGCAAAATGCTGTTGACTGGAATAATTTTCATCCTGCGCTTCCTGGCTGATTCTGGCAGAGCCATACCCTGTGTGGCGCTTTAGAGGGTACGATCTAAATATTTCTATTAGCAGAAGCATGTTGCATTTCTCGTGTAGTCTTGGCATAATGGGCTGACACGAAGCGGACAGACACTGAGCCACAGAAAGTAGTCTGCTTGTGAGAGGATAGGAACCATTTCAGTTCAATAAACTGATACCTCCTTGAATTCATCCATGAATATTTGTCAAGTTTAGCACCTTGCTGCTGTGTGTTTAATGGCTGTTTAGGTCAGGCTAGGGTCCTTCAGAATGGCCGAGGAGGGTGAGTTTGAATTTACATCTTCTTTGTATCTCATAGGTGTATGAATTAATGTAGGAGAAAATGAGCAGCATCTTTGTAGATCAAGATGAGTTCGCCAAATTGATTACAGAAACTGATTTATTTGTAATGAACGCCGTTAAATATCTGACATCAGATTCCTTTCTAAAGACTGTTTTAGTCAAAGGTTTGGTAACAGTAACTCTTGGATACCTAGAAATTAATCTGTTTCCAGTTAAAATGTCAATGCATATCAAATGAACATGCAGTAAACCCACGTCTGTAATTGCTGTGCTGTTGAGAGGTCATTCATAGCTACATTGTAATCGTATCTCCTTAACAGAAGTTTTGAAAGTAAATTTGTAAAGAAAATACTGCAAGCCACGTTTGTGGATGGACTTAGGAAGTGCTGAGGCCCTTGGTACGATTTTGAATTGCATGGGCATGGAAAATGTTTGGTTTCTGAGAAAGTAGCATCACGTCAGTTGAGGCTTGAGATGTGGAGGGTACATTTAACGTTAACTTCTCTTGGCATGCAAGGAGTATCAAAAGTGACATGTAAAGCAAATTTAACCTTCACGAATTTAAAACTCTGTATGTCAGAAAGAAGTGGTGCTTCTGAAGGTTTCTACAGAGATCTTGACAACCTAAGCTATCTTTCTAACAGTATTATTTCTGGATAGCTGTACAGAGACATAAAGATGTACGAAACGTAGTGTTGAACCAGTCTGCAGCCAAAATACTGGTTCTACATAAAGGACACAAACTTCCCATTATTTTTTCTCCCCCAAGAGTTCCCTACTTACCTGGTTCTAATCTAATCAGTATCAAAATCTGCCTTTAGGGTTTTGCATCCTTCTGTGCATGGCATCCCGCTTGTCTTGAGGTGTGAATTGGGTTTGGTCCTCTGAGACCAAAATATGAACTGACCATTCACTATTCATTCTGTTTTGTCAGACCAAAGTAGAACGATTTCTCTTTAAGCCAAAAGCCACATAAACTGGGAGTCTGCAGGTTCAGGATAATACCAGGGCAAATGGGACACATTGCTTAACAAATATTCAGGTTAAGTGTGTGAAAACTCTGGTGCCTTTGGCTTGCAACGAGGGACAGAAGAGGGGGCCTTGCTCTGGAGCAGCTCCTGTCACATGATTGCGGCGGCAGAAGTGGGCAGGCGAGTAGGTGCTGGTACAGGGGCTTGGGGAGAGGAAAATGGACACTAGGGAGGAAGGATGCGTGGCAATGACCTTCCAACCTGGTGCAGGACAGCTTGTTTCCTGAGCTGCTGACTCAAGGGTACAGAAAGCTCTTCCCATGCATGTCCTTGGTTGGGATTGGGCAAGAGAGAGGGCAACAGTGGTCAGGCACCTCAGATTTGCTGGGAAATGTGCAAAACTTGAAACCTGACATGAGGTTTTTGGTGTGAGTCTGGGAACTTATTGCTGGATCTCAATCAAACATA
>VWZE01023725.1:78350-80503 GCA_013396675.1 Eubucco bourcierii
TAAAAGTTCAGCTGTATGAAATTTACAGTACACTTCCCCTGCTTAAAAAAAAAAAAATTTTTTTAAAATTCCCTCTTTTTAACCTAATACTAGGCCTCAGGGGAAAAAAAATCTGCCTTTAGGCATATCCAGACAAAATAGTGTGGGGTTTTTTTTCCCTTGGAAACCAGTACTAGATTTCCTACCCTCTTTTAGCAATAACACTTCTTGCTCCTTCCATCTTTTCTCTTAACATAGTTTTTTGGTTTTCTTCCAAGCACACTCATATTAAAAGTGAATAAAAGCCATGTCTGGCCAATGCTAAAATTGATGATTTTGCAATGGAGAGTAGATTGATGGTCTTTTCCCAGCTCCAAAATCCCAGCAGAAGGCAACGGCACAAGCTCAGAGCCTTAGATGCAGCTAATTTAATTCCCAAGTTGATGAAAGTGATTGTGAGTAAGTCTGCCCCTCCTTGAGTACCAGTAGTAACACTGAGGAACTTGTTCCCTTTCCATCCAGGGGTGTCACGTGAAGGCAGATGCCTAAGGCTGTGCCCCATTGCTGGGTATCTTTTTGGTCATTAATAACTCTGGTGAGTTTAGATTAATTTAATCACTCTTTCTGTAGACATGTTAAATCCTGAGGAGGGGGCTGGCAGGGCTCAAGACACGCTGGTTAGCTAGATTTCCTGTCCCTCCCACAGCACTGGGCATCAGTGGGATAAAGACAGGTGCTGCAGTCTAGAGACCATCACCACCAGTCTTTTGTCTAACTTAGGTCAAGTCCGAACCAGGATCTGCTGCTTTCTGACCTGTATGAATAGCCTCATTTCTGTAGAGAGAAGCATTCCCAGTTCAAAATCGCCTTCCTTACCTGTTGATATTTTCAAGAGCCAGCTGATAGGGGGCGTGATATTTGAGGGACCTCTTTCCCAAAAGAGGATCTTTCTGTTGTGTTTATAGCAAGGAAATTTCCTCACTGTATACGTTGTACAGGAAAGCAAAGGAGTCAGTCTAAATCCAGCATCAGTTGCAGTTACTGCCAGGTACTTTTTGGACATTCAAGTCAAAATCTCTCTTGCATGCTGAAATGTAAGCTGCAGTGTTTGGAAAGCAGGCCTGAGGTCAACAGGCGTGGCAGCTGAAGTCAAGACTCAAGTCAGGGTAATTAAGTAATTTTGGTGGCGTACAGTTGTTTTTGTATAAAAGTAGCTCGTCCATCCTGGGAGAGGAGTGAGCAGAGGTGAAAAATGCCAAGCACATGAACTTGCAATAGTAGTTCCAGGGCTGCACTTGATCCTCTCTACCTGTGGAGCATCTCTTCCTCACCCCTGCTGTGTCTCCCCTTTTCTTCTCTTGCTTTTTCTCACTGGTGGTTGCTAATGGAGCTTGTTGCTTCTGCCGAAATGAGGATGTCAGTTTCTCACTGCTCTCAGGCTTAGCCAGGGAAAACGCCAAGTGCTAGAGTGGTTCCCTTCCTCTTTTCGTCCCCCACTTCTTCCCTTGCCATTGTGAAAGCACTCTGACCTTCCCACCAAGATGCTGTTGCAGGCTAAGTTTGATCTGGGTTTAGATACTGACCTGTTGGGACAAACAGATTTATTAAACAGCTCTTCTACACAACGTGTACCCTGGTATATGGCTCAGCTGTGGCTGTGGATGTTTTTTTCTAGCAGTGGCTCATTTGCTCAGGCAGCTTACAGTTTCCAGGGAAAGGCAGAGCATGGAGGTTGGTTTGTTTGTAGTCGGTTCTGTTGTGGCACTTTCATTTTATATGGGTGAGTGTGCACGTATAGGGAATGTATTTCTTGAGAGGAGCAGCTATTCTCAGCAGAAAGAAACATCTGTTTTCCTGGACAATACAGCCAGGATGAGAACATAAGACTAGCAGATATAGCCAAGTTTAGGTTTTACTAGTGAGCTAGAACACTAAACTAGCCTGGCTTTTCTTTTTTTCTTTCTTCTTTTCTTTTCTGTTTTTCTTGGTTGTTTTGTTGTTGTTGTTGTGGTGGTTTTTGTTTGTTTGGTTGGTTTGGTTATTTGTGTGGGGTTTGTCCATATTATTTTGACTTCTTTGTTGTTGCTTGGAGGGGGTGGGGTGGGGGGTGTCTGTTTTGTGTTTTTATTTTTTTATCCTCTTTTTTATCCTTTTTTTTTTTTTTTTTAACCAAC
>VWZE01023725.1:80523-85523 GCA_013396675.1 Eubucco bourcierii
GAAATGGTTAATGTTTGCATATGTTGCTAAACAAGATAAGATGCACCTGCAGCTTGAATTCCCCTCTTGGCCATGAATGCAGTCTGCACCTTTGCAAACTAATCTGTTTAATCAAATATTAAGTTTTATTCAAATTCCAAAAGAAACAGACAGCGAATTGTTTTTCTGCACGGCCTTCCTTTGTCATGCATCCTCTTTGCATCTCAAGAAAAATAGCCTTGTTCAGTCCAAAAAACATTTGCATGGATCAAAACTGGAGCACAACAGTAGTTTGTATGCTGTTAAGACATCTGTAAAGGTGAAGAAGTTTCGCGTGCTCTCCCTGGCAGGAGGCCTTTAAAACATTAATGAAACTTTCTACCATTTTACTTATTTTTAAACAGAATTCTGATGCAACTGGGATGAGTTTCACAGTCCCAATATGCAAAAGCTATAATTAGTGAATTACATTTTGAAATGAGAAGTTATTACATCTGACTAAAATTAAACTAAATATATATATATGTATATGTAATTTTTTTTTTATTTAAAGAGAGTAATTGTACAGCAAGCTGGATAACTCCATGCTGTTAAAACCTAGGTGATGAACATTTTTTTTCTAGCCAGCATGTTCTTTGGAGGGTCTTGAAGATGCTCTGAGATACAGCTATTTGGAACTTTGCTGATTAAAAGCACCTGAGGCGTAACTTTAGGAGCAGCTTGGCTTTGCCAGCGCAGATTTTTTACCTGATACTGCCTATTCTTACTTCTTTTCCTTCAGCTTAATACATGTGCAGGCTAGAAAAGCCTGTTAGAGCATTTGTGGGAGCTCAGGTTGAGAGTAACAGGAGTAAAAGGTCATCTCCACTGGACAATATTTTTGCAAAAGGGGAGCATTACCTGGGAGGACTGAGTCAAATGCTGTGGAATACTACTCCAGTGTTTCTCCAGTTAAAACACACAAGAGCATGTCTATGTTCTGTTCCTAGTCTCTCACTTCCTATTTCTTAGCCTTTTGCCTTTTTGCTGGGGCTGTGTTAGGTGAGGCTTTGTTGTACTGTGTAAATGCACAACACTGAGACTCTAAGGTTGTTTGAACACCACTTTAGGTTCAGCTGCAATACACTGTTCCTCTGATCTTTTATGTTCCTGAGCAGATGTCTTTCATTAATTTATGGATTTATCATCCTTTCTTTCTCTCTTTTTTTTTTTCTTTTTTTTTTCCCCTTTTTCTTTTCTTTTGTTGTTTTGGGGGGGTTTTTTTGTTGTGGTTTTTTTTTTTTTTACACCTGGCAGCTGGCTCAAGTTTCAGCAGTTATTGTCTATTTTGCATTACCCATAGAATTGAATGTCATCTGTCTTCACAAAGCTATAGCTAAGAGAATTGAGGCAAGCCACATGAGCTGCTGGGACAGAGCTTGTTTGCGTTCCATTCGGCACCCCTCCTCCCTTTACCTCCTTAATATTTATTTGTGCTCGTTTTCTTTCCTGGCCTTGAATGGGGCTTAGCTCGTGTTCGGTACAGCTGTATGTTTACTGAATCTATTTCATCATGAGTCATTGTGCGTGTGTAAGTATCCTGGAAACAGCTAGTGCTTTCTTGGAAGAACAGTTGCTTTTCAGCCCAAGCACTTAAAAAGGAAATTAAGCAATTGGTCAGTTCAGTTTTTTTTCTCTGAAATAGCAGTGGGTTATCTAATTCCTAGCTCTTAAGTCCATCATTCACTATTTTTTCCTAGATTATTACAGATCATATCTTTTATCACAGTAAAGTGTTAACCTTAGGATCAAGATATACAGCTTTGTTGCATATTTGATATTGCTTTAAGGCTGCCAAGTGCTTAAGAACAAGTATAATTTTAATAAAAAATGGATTTCTGGGAATTTGAGTCTCAGAACATCTTTTAATACGTGTTTCATTCAATATCAATATCCTCCGGCATTAGAGCAGAAAATATTTAAAAATCCTAAATGCAGAAGGAATCCAAATGCTTAGACAACTCTCTAATATGCTTAAATCCAGCAAATATGAGAGCTTTTTTTTTTTTTTAAAGTCCATCTTTGAGCTCACATTGAAAAGAGAATATATGCCAAACCCAGTATTAACATGTGGTCAGCATCAGAGGAATTGCAAATTAAGGAGACCTAGGATTTTTTATTTTATTCTTTTTTTTTCTTTTTTTTTTTTTTTAAAAAAAAACTTTTGCTTACTAAGAGTTCCCTTCTGGACCCTCACTTTCCTGAAAGGATCACGTAACAAGATGGATTTCTGGCATAGAAGTTTTGATTTGTCTAAAACTCTTATCACTAAGCAATAGGTGACAGCTTGCTACTATTATTTCACTTACGTATTTTGACAGATGGCACTGCAGAGTGTAATGCTCTTTTAGACTTCTCTATCAGTCTAATGGAGGTAACTGGAGGTTCTTTCAACTCTTCTCTTGGCACAAGAAGTATGTCAGTCATAAATTATCTTCTTTGTAATCATTAAGCATCTAAAACAAAATGCAAGTTCAGCTGAGCCATTTTCCATGTACTTCCAGATAATAAGAGGTTTTTAAACTAATATTGTCAATGCCTTTTTTTTTTTTGCTTTGTTTTCTTTTTTTTTGAAATGCTACATTTTTTCCAATCTCAAAATGAACCTTGTAACTGAAAGAAAGGGAGAGGCTTTCAGTAGATTTCACAAATGAGAGAAAAAAGTAATGCAGCTGGAAAAGCCTAGCTAATCATCAGTATCCTGCTGATAAAAATTAGTCTGTGTTTCCCTTCTTGAGGCGTAGAATGAGATGTTCTGTGCTGACGTGTGCCTGACTGTGAGGTGGAAGAGGCACCTTGGCTGCAGCACATCTGTTAACGTGACTGACCTTCCCCTCACTGCAAGGTGTGAACTGGGTGAAATTTTCAACAATTGTGTTTTGGAGAAACAGTCCTTAGAGAAGCTTCTGGGAAGAACCCTTAATTGACCTTGTGGGGGCCACATTGATTTTCTCCACGTGCATCTTCATTTCTGATAAATTATAAAGCCATTAATTTGCTGAGGAAATGGCAGGGCCAGCCTGGGGCACAGATGTGACCAGAGCTGTCGTAGCACGCAGCACACAAAAGAGAGCCAAGAAGCTGGGAGAAAAATCAGCAAGCTGAGATTGTTATGGTTAGCTTCACATTCCCTTGGGAACTCTTTTAGTTGCTTCTGTTTACAGATCTAAAAGGTAATGATGTTTCCAGGATAAATAGGCTGCCTTATAGGGTAAGTGGCCATTTATTGATCTGCTAGCCCACATTTATCGATTGGTTAGCCCCAAATACAGCTTCATTCTCCGAGGAGTTAACTGTGTAAATCAGGAGGCGACAAGTTTGTGTCGGGGGGAATGGGTGGCAGAGGGGCTCTGCCTGTTAGGAATTTCACTTTGATTTGCAAGGTGGCCACTGGAGCAAAGCAACAGCAGGATCAGAGGGAGTTACTCAAGATGTTAACATTTATTGACGTGAATGGAGCAGGTGAAATGCACTGCTTGTATGAAACATTGCTAACATGATCAAGCCTCTGATTCTCCTAGGTGCATTAGTTTTATTTTGTGCAAGCAGTGAGGCGCTGAGAGAAAAATAAACTTTAGCTGGAATTACAAAGGAAAAGAGAGAGAGAAAAAGCTTCTGATAAGTTTACTGCGGCACATGCTTCGCGCGTTTGTTTCCTTAGCAACAAGTGAACATACATATGGTAGACAAGCCGTAAACTTGCAAGATTCCTGAGCCCCAGCACCAAAACCGATGGGAAATACAGGGTTTAAGTTACGTGGCCTCACATCCCTCCTCCAGCAGTTTTTGGAGAATTTTATGGTGCAGTAATGTAAATGTTAATATTTTCTCCTGTAGTCTGGGAAACTGTGGAGTATTAAAGGGGGGCATCTTGCTAGCTGTGTAGATTCAGAAACAACTTTCTCAAGAGCTGCATTTTCCTTTACTAATTCAATCCTACATGCAGGAAGGCTTGTCACCGAATCACTTGAAAAAGGCCAAGCTGATGTTCTTTTACACCCGATACCCAAGTTCCAATATGCTGAAAACCTACTTCTCAGATGTAAAGGTAAGAAAATCTCTTTTACCCCTCTCTCTTCTTACTGCATGCTATATTTGCTCAGGTAATCCTATCATGTTATCATATTAGAGATTAATGATATTTCTATGTACACAAAGGTTACAAGCTCACTTGTTCTTCTTGAAGTGTGCCCTGCTTTTGCCTAGATAAGAGAATATTTTAAAATAACAAGAAAATAAGAAGAAAAATGGCAATTTTGGAGCAAAGTGAGAATAATTTTTACAGTAAATGACACGGGTTTTAATTTATATATATATATATATGTGGGCACACATAGACACACACAGACACACACATATATATATCTCCTGTTAAAAAAGAAGATTTCTGTGGTGGTAGAAATGTACTTCCAAGAACATTTTGGAGCAGTTCTCAAGTGCTCCCTTATTGTTTCATTTCGGTTGGTTTCCTCATATTTGTGCTTACATAAGCAGAGTGTAGAATCTCTTTCTTTCTGTCAAAAAGAAACAGTACATTGAAATTCTCCATGCAGAAGCTGCTTAAAAACAAAAGTGATGATTGTCTCTTATTTACAACTTAATTTGTTGTTGATGCAGAGTACACTGAGCATAAGGAGGATGAATAAAGTGACAGATTCAGGCCACATTATTCAAATGAGGATATGAAAGCTGTCGACATACAGCTGCATCCTCCCTCATTCTACAGAACATTAGGACCTCCTGATTTTTTTTCTAAAAGTAATTGTTCCTTCACATCAACTTGATTTTCTGTTAATCATCTAAGATTTTTTTTAAAAAACACGTAGATTGGGGTTTAATGATTATAATGGCATACATGGTGTCATTATCTAAGTAACTTTATAAACATTACATTAGCTTAAATTAGTTTGTTACATCCGCACCCCCCCCCTCCCCCCCCAAATTACAGAAATCCTTCTTTTAATCACTTTTGGGTTATGGGG
>VWZE01023725.1:90523-108023 GCA_013396675.1 Eubucco bourcierii
TGACCCTCGGCGATACCACGGGAGAGTGTTTCTCCCTGCTGAGGATGGCAGTTTTCATTGTTCAGGTAGTCAGATGTAATGATGCATTTGAACAGGGTGTGCATGAGGGGGAGGCTCAAGTAATCCCATCTCTTGGTGAAGTGGGAAAAAGTGATGATGGTAACTTTTTTTTTTTTTTTTTTGGATGGCCCCTTTTACTTGGTGTCAAGTTGCATAATGAGCCCTCTTCTGTAGCAAGAGAGACATTTTTCCACCAAAGGACTGGTTTCCTGCCTAAAATCCTTTTTTTTGGGGGGGGGGATGGGGGGCTCAGCAGTGCTTGTTTTCACAGCACATAAGTTCAGATGATGCAAAAAATCTCTGAGCAAAGACTTTCGAATCCTTCCTTCTCTTCTGGGTATGCTGAATTTTCTGGGAGAGTGGTTGCATGGAAGGGGCAAATGAAGAAATAGTGGGGAAGTGAATATTCCCTGAGATGTTTGCTACTCGGTGTGGCTGCTGTTAGCACCCAAACTTCCTACTTGGTGTGCCATAGCACCCACAGGCCTTCCTGAGGGCTTTGGCCCTGTTAGGTATTCATGCATGCACAAGACAGGAGACTCTCACCCCTGGGAGCTAGAGCTGTCTGTATGCCAAGGCATAATAGCTAAATACAGGAAAAGAAAAGGAAATACATAACAAGATAAGTGTGACCAACTCTTTTCTTTCAAAGTGTGCTTAAATTCCCTTAAGCTTTTTTTTTTTTTTTCTTTTTAACCCAACTTTTTCTTCCTGCTTGCAAAAATATAACTTAGTGTTCTTTGCTCTCAGAAGTTCTCAGATCCTTGATGATTTGGGGCACTTACTGCTGCATTTCAAAACATCAGTTGAAATGTTAATGTAAATGGATTGCTTCAGTGAAGAAATGTGGGAAGGTGGTTGTTGGTGTTTTCAGGTAGATAAGAAAATAGAAATCTCATCTGTTTAGCACCGCTAAGAATTTCAGTCTCCTCAGGCAGAGGTCTAGCAGCTGATAAGATAGGAGCTCCTTGGGGATTTTTGCCCCATCCTGGAGGGAAAGAGGAGTTATAACTGGTGATGATTGCAGATCCTTTCACTCAGTCTTTCTTGTGCTACCTAGTATAATGAGAACTTCCTAGAAGTTTAAATCTTAGTTTTGCCCTGAAGTGCAAAGATCATTAAAGTGTAATGTGCAGTTTCAAATGTAGCCAATGTAACTTTTCCTAATAAATGCCCAGCCCCTCCCCCACAAGCTGCAGGGCAAAAATGACTAGTACTGTAATGTTGAAATTGGATCCAAAAGGATTTAGCAAACTGAGCATTTGCCATATTTAGCATCATCAAAGTTCCTTTCTCTCATACTTCAATGATGCTTTGCTGATCTTCTGATTAGTCTGATTTTGCTGGCTCTCTTAAATCACCTCCACTACTACTCCTAAGCTCTCCCCCTTTAAGTTTTCTTGGGTGAATTTTGTGCATATGCTTTAGTACTCCTTAAGTGACTATTGGGAAAAAAAGATAAAGCTAAAATGTGCCTGTGGTTCCTGTCGGGCTGTGCCATTGATTTGCTCAGGAATCTGTGATACTGTGTTCCTCTCCCTGCACATTGGAACTGACAGCTTGTAGCAAAGTCAAATAAGATGTTTAACAAACCACATGCCCTATCGTTTTTAGCTTTGCCATTGTACCCTTGTGGCTGTGAGCCAGAGACAGATACAATGCCTCCTCCAGCGCTATGCAACTTTGCCTGTGTTGTGTGTCCACATGTGTGTGTAGCTGGTTCTGCCACATTTCTCTCTCGTGGAAGGGTTTGTTGGAGAAACCTGTGCTGGGATGCACAGAACTATTTGAAGATGAGTTTTGAAGAAGGGTAAAAATAATCCATGATTTTTTTTTTTCTAATTATTATTTTTGGTTTTGTGAAAGGTTTTCTGCTCCAGGGCAGTTCTTCCGTGGGTTGTCTTGGTGAATGAAATGCCAAAGTTGGTCAGGAAAAGAGGACAGCTTGTTGTGCCGCTTTATACCTGTCTCATCTGTGGTGTTGCCGTAGGCTTTTTGAGTGCCAGCTGCAGTAGTTGAAGTCAGGTAGTATTGCTATGCATCAAAGAAAATTAACACCCCCCACCCCCCCCAAATAATTTCATTACTCTCTTTGAAAATCCATGCTAATAGAGATGATCGGAGCTCACAGTTGTGGCTGTGGCGGGATGATTTTAAATAAGTGGGGCACCATGCTGTGAGTTAAAATAGGGTTAAAAACCATAAATAAGGTAGTTTATTTTTTCCAATATATTTACTTAAACAAAATAAATTGCCCTGAAGACAGTACTTGGATTTCAGCCTCGCCATGGATCCCACTCCTCTTCCATCATGCTTGTTACCTGGCAATTTTTTTGTAGCTACTGTCTTTCTCCGCGCATTAACGTCTCTCTGCACGATGCCCATTCCTTTTCCTTCTGGGCATTTAATGACTCAGTCTTAGTTCTGAAGTCTCAAGGTCTCTCTGTGCTAGCAATTTCACTCTATGCCCTCCTGCCTACTCCTTACTCTTGCCACACTCCTCTGCGTAGTGAGCAGATGAGCACCAAAGCAAGCCCCCACACGCGCCATCTTTCTGAGCTCAGCCTGCCTGCTGCTTCACGGGAACTCTCCCGGTTTCGCAGACGTAGTTATTGAGATTGATCACAATGGTGACACATCTGCCAAGCTGTGTTATTTGCACAAATCCACTCTGTGCAGTTTTGGTAGAGTGAGGCTCGACGCGATGATTGCCTCTTTTCACAGAGCTAGTTGCGGCACTTGTCGTCATTTCGAAGGAGGGGGAAAAAAACATTTTAAAGAAGTTTGCTCTGCTTCTTGGCAGGGGAAAACTATTCTAGTGGGAAAGACCTCATTAGGACCAGTTGTACTCAAGTCTTAGCAGAATGTTTGACTTCAGGCATTCAGAGTGCCATAAAAATCAATGAGATTATGTAAAACAATTCCAGTAACACCGTCTATAAAATCTAAGTAACAACCTTGTCATGGGAGCGGCCTACAAACCCTTGAGAAGAACGCTGGCTGGCAAAATTTTCAGAAGTGATGATGGTTTTAGGCCAATTCCATTTTGGGATGCTCAACTGGAAATGTGTTAATGAGAGCCACTTTGTCAGGAGGTCCTTAACAGTCCATTCCCTGAAAATGAAGTCTGCCCAGCGCTGCATCCAAAAATTGAGACATCCTGAATTATCAAAAATTCTGGCCAGTCGTGCTTATTTTAGGGAATACTGTTCTTCCCCCTGTTCCATCTGCAGGATTCATCTTGAACTGAATCCATTCAAAGGATTAAAGCCTTTGAACTCAATTCTTATTTAAGCCGAAGCCACTTATGAGTAGTTTTGAAACATACAGGCACTGTATATAGAACCACCCTAGCAGTCCTTTACACAATCAGAGCAGTGCAAATTGGCATTAAGTGAAAATCAAATGCACAAGTTGCTAACTTGCATCTCAGATTGCTCTTTCCTTACAAACTACTCTGCTGTGGCAGTCAGTGCACTCTGGTGGTACCAGCAGTGGGCACAGCCTAACGGGACAGTTGTTTCAGTGTTAAACTCCTCACATTTTTTTTTTCCCCTCAGCTGTACACTTCCTCCTTCAAGGGCTTTATTGTTGTAGCATTTCAACATCATTCTCAGCATTCTTAAAGACAGAGTCGGAAGGCCACTATCTGGCGATCTGCAGCAAGGAGAGTAAAGCTGCTTTGATAATTTGAGAATAGCAGATGTAACAATCTTGGTTCCTCTGAAGAAAAACTGAACATAGCTGTCTAGATGGAACTCCTGTTTCGCTTTAAAATCTTAATTTCAGGAAATGTAATTGATGCCTTCAAGCCTTTTTTCCTTCGGTTGCTGCTTTTATTTTGTTGAAATTTTGAGATGAATGAAACCAGCCTTTAATCAAGTAACAAAATCCACATCTTGCAGTAGAAGGTCCATGCATTGCATGTATCAGTTAATGCTTGTTAATCAGTTTTTGCAGTTAGTTGAACTGCAGATTGTAGTTGGGAGCTATTAGGGAGGAATACTGTTGCAGGACTACACTCGGGTTTTCTGTTTGTGTCCTTTGGATTCAAGGTGTTTGTATAATGAAGTTGGCACATTGATATATGATCTATTTTTTAATGTCATTACAATTTTAGTTCACTCTGCCTTTTTGTCATTGGGTTACATTTAAGCACAGCAAGATCAACTTTAAACTTCCTTACTCAACAGCTTTATTAGTTATAACACACCGTGACCTTTCTCAACATTCTTAAAGAAAAAGATACAGTGTAATGTCACTTTACTTTGCTTATTGTTCTTTGTTGTGGTGAACAAAGCATTTTCTACAGTGGCTATAGCACATAATTATACAGCTTTCAATAGCGATGTCTTGGCACATATCAAAGTTCAGAAGAGCCTTTAGAAAAAAAAAGATGTTTTGTGGCAGCCTAGGGAGGGTCTCATCTTTCCTTCAGAAAATAGTTCAAGGCTCTTCTGTCAAGCTTCCCTACTTAGAGCTTTTTCTCCTCCTGCTTCATAAAGTTTAAAGGGGATTCAGTGGAGTTCTATGATCTATTTCCTTTGAAAGATTGTTCCTTTGCACAGAGAAGTCCTTTGACTTCAAGAGTTCACAGATTCATGTCTTTAGGTATCATATGTCTGACCTTATCAGTTACTCTATTTAATGTAGGAGAAAAAGTCTCAACTCTTTGTGTTTGTCTGTTTTGCCTCTGTGAAATGATTTGGTGAAAAGACCATCCTTTTTAACACACCACTGAGAGGCCGTTTCTGACTGTAACCTACCCTGTGGTTCTTCTAAAAAAAAAAATTAAAAAAATTGTCCTTGTGTTTTGTGTATGGATGATTTCACAGTGAGAATAGAATTATACAAGGACAGACACACATAAAAAAAATCTTTTGCTCTTTTTTCCTAAATGATCTATTGGCTATTTTGGTGGCTGCTACTCTGGTTCCCCAACAGGCACAACCATTTAACAAACACAGAGATAGCGGCTGGAGTGCTGGGCCAGCAGTAGGTTTTCCCTTGCTTCGACCTACCCCAAAGGCCTTCATAATTAATTGTCCTTCAGAGATGAGGAAAGTTCAGAGACAGTGTGTGTAGCGATGTCTATTGTCTGACATTCAGTTCTCCTTCTCTCAGCTCTTTTTCTTCATTCCACAAAGGGTTATCAATAGGAGCAGGGAGCAAGCTCTCTTCTAACAGCTGCTGGTGGTGGCTGTAGCTTTCTGTGGAAGGTATCATTGTGTTCAGCCATCTATGGATTAAATGGCTGGAAAAGTTCTAACAACCTTTTCAAACGGGCGTGTTTATTTCATCTGGATTACACAGACCTATTTAGCTAATTAAAAACTTTCTCAGAACCCCTTTTCTCCTATTGAAGGGAAGGAAAAAAAAAAATTAAAGTGCTGCTGTAATCGTGAAGAATGCCTGCAATGAAACTTTGGTAAATAACTGAAAATTTTAATCTGTCAGCTTTGATCGAAACACACCCAAAAAAGCATAGGCTTGTTTGTCGTGTTGTCTTGAAGGTTTGTTTTGTGGTTTGCTGTTTGGTTTTGTTTGGGGTTTGGTTGATTTTTTTTATTCTTAGAGGGAAGAAAGGTACACAGTAGAAAAAGCATGAAAGAAAACATTGGTATAAGCTGTAACAGAAACAAACACTCGCCCAATTTAAGAAACCGCCGCAGTTCATACTGTCTCTGCTCCTAACATCAAAGTGCAAAGACGTTGGAGTTTGCTAAACAGATTATTAATGTTGTGCCTTCTGCCATTAATTTAGAATCCTCTGTGGTGTAGTTACTAAACTTCATATCCAAAAGGACAAAATTATATACGTGCTTCCTTGTTTCCCCTGATGATATGCTAAACAAAGATACAGGGTGGTTAGTAGATGGCCAAGAAGTACAGTCAAATTAGAACTGTTTATTAACAATCGTTATGTTACTGCTCCAATTAATTGGGCGAAGCCGGAAAGGACAAATACAATCATTCTTCCACTGAACAGTTTAACTGGCAAATTAGGGAGATTTTAATAGTAAAAAAAAACCTCTCCACTCTGTACTTCCACCTGCATTCTTCATAAATACATCACTTTTGCAGTGAAAAAGAAAAAAATGATATAAAATATTTTCTGGGCTCCATCTCACTTCCTTGCTGTTAAGAAGGACTGTACAACAATCAAGATGAATTATTGTACTGATTAAGTTATTATGCCTGGCATTTTGAAACAGGTTTTCTGTATTTAAGAAGAAATTGCATACAAAGTAGACGCAGCTAATACAGTAATGCAAAAAAAAAAAAAAAAAGATCATAAAAAATTAAAGTTATTCTTATGAATCTTTCATTAGAAGCAATGAAAAGGGACACTGGTGAAGCCAAGTGCTTTGTTCCTCTGAGCTCCTCTTGTAGGGCCAGATCCTGCAAACAATTACGTACTTGAGCATTCCTTCTGCGAGAGTCCTGTTGGCGCCTTCAGCGTACCTCCTGCTCTTTCACCGTTTGCCCGCTTAGGCCTGTGGCTTACTTAGCAATGTTCTACTTTATCCAACAGATGTTCCCTTTAAAAATTGACAAAAAGTCTTGAAAAAAAAAATATACCACAAAGTCACACAGCTGTACAGAGGCAAACGCTTGCCTTTATGCCGGAAGAGCTGTTGTGAAATGATTTAAGGTTACTCAGAGCTTTTCAGATTACTCCCCACCGCAAATAACATGTTAAGTACTAAATTGCCCTAAGCGGTGTTTTATTACTGATCAATAAAATAGTAATCTTGTCTTTTAGCTTGGAAAAATATTTCAGTGGTATTTTTCCTGGTGTAGTTCACAGGTAGCAGTAAACCAGAAAGCACAACTGTACCCCCCCCAAAAAAATAAACCCCAAAACTCATCCTCGGTTGTTTCTAATTTTGCTTTGGGGGAATCCTAGGATTGTTCCAGCTGACTGGTGCAGGGTGTCTGTGGCTGTGCTTTGTAGTTTCCATGTAGTAGTGGTCTGCTGTCTTTTGGTTTGAGGAGTTTTGGGGTTTTGTTGATGGTTTGTTTTTTTTCCTTTTGCAATTACTTACTGGTTCTCCTCCTTGTTGCCCCATCCTCTTCTCAAACAAAACGAACACCAAACAAAACAAAAAACCAAACCCTCAACCAACCAAACAAAAAAAATAAAACCAACCAAACAAAACTTGGCAAACTCTTCTGACTCCTACTGCCATTTCATTTTGCATTCAACAAGGAGTACTGGGAATTGAAACGTCAACTGGAGATTGAGAAAAGCACCAATTTATAGTGCGTTATCCTTGCACAATTCAAGATTTCTTTTGGTAGCTGCACACATTATACCCAACATCTCACCACTCTCTTGTGGCAGTTGTGAGGAATGGCTATTCCTTCCCGTGTGTGTACTACAGGCCTCTAAAGACTCTTATTTATTCTCTCCCATGTCACCTTGTGTACAGTCTGGTCTGTGACACTGATGGTGATTATGTCATTATTTTGCTCTGGGGGCTTTGGCACATCTGCAGAGCTGATGCACATCTTCTTTGTTACGCTGGCATACGTCCCATATCGCAAATGCTTCATTAGCCTTACTGCCTGCCTCCTTGCCAGACAAGAATACCCAAATCCAAGCTTCTTTTCGCTCTGGTCTTTTGTGTCTGTGATGAGCCTTTATTCATCTTTCTAGTTCTTCCCTGTTTTTTATTTTTCTATGTAAAACTGATTTCCAGATGTCCGTCATTCTCCAAAAAACCCATCGTAGCAAGGTGAATTTTAACCCATGTCATCCCTCACTCACATAAATTCTTATCCCTCATAAGCTGAAATGCTTTTTTCATTCATCTTGCATAAGAAAGGGCTCATTAGGATAGGGAGTTCAATTTTAAAACTTGATGTTTGCAAAAAGAAATAAAAAACAAGAAGGAAATAAAAAAAAAAGGAAAATATACCAGTTGTTTCTCTTACTATTGAATAAATCCTAGTTCTGATAGTGGCTGATATGCAAGTTGCACATGTCTCTTACAGACTTTTAAAATTTCTTTTAGACAACTTAGATAAATTTCTCACACAGAACTTTTGGAGAAGCTTGAAGGAGGAGAGCATTCATGAGAGCTGATCAGCTGAAATTTCTTGTATCCTGTTTTGAAGTATCTCATTAAATGAACATAGAACATTTGGTGCTGTGAAAATTGAGGAAAATGTTTCATCTTCTAAACTTTAAGCTTCTCTATATAAATGTCGTATGAGAGAGATGTGTAATAGTAGGTTAGCTTGCTAGCTTTGTAAGATTTTTCCCTCCTTATCCCACTCTGTGCCTTTTCTCCATGACACTGAACTAAATTCTGGGCTGTATTCTTCGTTTCTGGTGTAAATAGGCTCCAGCAATCACTGCAGCTAATTAATCTGTGCCAGTTGAAGAGCTCTCTTTTGTTTTGTTACTATATAGTCAAGTGTGTGAATACATGTTAAATGTTAATTGGGAAAAAAAAAAGTTTAATTTGTTTCTTTTAAAACTAAAAATTAAATACAGACTTGGAGTCTCACCATTATGGATGTGGAGGAGAGAGGGTGCATTGTTTTTATTTTTGTAGGGAGCATTTGCCAAAAGAGGAGGTCCCAGGCAATACTGTCTCACAGTGCAGGGTCAGGGTTGTGTGGATGACTTTAACAGAAGTCTTACAGATAGGATTGCCTGTCCTATAGGATTTTGAATAGGTCACCTTCACACAGAACAGTTTGCTTGGTATCTTCAACATGTTTTAAAGTGGATGTGAATCAAGCTGTCATAATGTGAATTAGCAAACTGTTGTAGCTTTGGAAACTCTGGGAGAGGTTTAGCAGCATTGTGACCTGTGCTGGTTTCTGGGCCAGCTTTCTGGAATATTGCCCTCCCTTTCCCAAAGCAGGTGCCCCTGGGCTGAGAGAGCAGTGGCAGCACAGATTTGTTGGTGGAGAGACCTTCCAACACTGGCACCAAGAGCAATGGGGATGATGGTTTCAAAGAGACTTAAAACCTGTGAGGGCAAAATACTGAAGTTGTGAGGAGGTATCAGCAGAATATCGTAGGGGTCCATGAGGACTGTGTGTCCTCCACCAGCATGAGAGAGATGTAACCTCAGAGGTGCATTAGCCACAGTTCAGTATCCTATTGAAGTGAGATTAATAATACAAGAAGTGAAGTTAAGAAATACTGTTTGGTACAAAGTCTTCAGAGCACTGTATCACTTTCTGTAGTTACACAGGGCTTGTCACCTGCAGTACTGGAGCATAGTTGAATTTTGTAGTGCAGAGAAGGACCCTGGCATTTTTCTGATGTGCAAGTGTGGGTGGGCAAGAGAGAGGGACCATGAGAAGGTCTGCCCAAAGGTAATCACAGAATCACAGAATACAGCTGTTTGAAAGAGATCTCAAAGATCATCCAGTCCAACCCTCCACACAGCACTAAACCATGTCCCTAAGCACCAGGTCCTCACGCTGCTTGAACACCCCCAGGGACAGCAACTCCACCACTGCCCTAGACAGACCACTCCAGTGTTTGATAACCCTTTCAGTGAAGAAATATCTCCTAATATGCAGCCTAAACCTCCTCTGGTACAGCTTGAAACCATTTCCACTAGGCCTGTCACTTGACACCAAGAAGAGGCTGGCCTCCTCCTCACTCCAACCTCCCTTCAGGTAGTTGTAGAGAGTGATGAGGTCTCCCCTCAGCCTCCTTTTCTCCAGACTGAACAACTCCAGCTCCCTCAGACACTCCTTGTAGGCCAGGTGCTCCAGGCTCTTCTCCAGCCTCATTGCCCTTCTCTGAACATGCTCCAGCACCTCAATCTCCTTCCTATAGTGAGGGGCCCAGAAGTGAATACAGTACTCAATGTGTGGCCTCACCAGTGCTGAGTACAGGGATCACCTGCCTGCTCCTGCTGCCCAGAGTGTTTCTAATACAAGTCAGGATGCCCCTGATGTTCTTGGCCACCCGGGCATACTGCTGACTCCTATTCAGTTGACTGTCAACCAATACCCCCAGGTCCCTGTCCAAGTCACAGCTTTCCAACCACACAGCCCCATGTCTGTAGCTTACCATGGGGTTGTTGTGACCCAGATGAAGGACCTGGCACTTGGCCTTGTTGAACTTCATGCAATTAGTCTTGGCCTATCAATCTAACCTGTCTAGATCCCATCCTAGAGCTTCCCTACCCTCTAGCAGAGTGCAACAGACACCCAGTTTGGTGTCATTTGCAAAGTTACTGAGGGTGCACTCAGTCTCCTCATCCAGACCATACATAAAGATATTAAAGAAGACAGACCCCAGTACTGAACCCTTGTGGACACTACTAGTGACTGGGCACCAGTCAGACTTAGCTCCATTCACCACCACTCTTTGGGCCTGGCCATCCAGCCAGGTTTTCATCCAATGCAGAATGCACTTATCCAAGCCTTGTGCCCTGAGTTTCTGAAGAATACTGTGAGAGACACTGTTAAAGGCTTTATTAAAGTCCAGGTAGACAATGTCCACAGCCCTTCCCTCATCCACTAGGCTGGTCACCTTATTGTGGAAGGTGATTAGATTAGCCCGGCAGGACCTGCCTTTCATAAACCCATGCTGGCTGTGCCTGATCGCCTGGTTGTCTTGTAAGTGCTGTGTGATGGCACTCGGGATGATCTGCTCCATAACCGAGGTCAGACTGCCAGGCCTCTCTTCCCTGGATCATCCTTCCAGCCCCCCTGACATTTACTAGCCTCCAGCCAACCACCCCCCTGGTTAGCCAGGACTGTTGACAAATAATGGTGAGTGGCTTGGGGAGCCTCTTGCATGATGCCTCTTGCCACGATTTCTCCCTGTAGATCTGAAGGGACAAGGTTCATCTTTCTTATCTGCGAGGGGGGAAGGTACATGGTCAGGATCTGCCTCATTTTGTGTGCCACCCGAGGCACTCATGAACTACCTGCTGGGAGGGGGTGGAGGGGTGGGCAGTTTCAAGGCTCCAGTGGAAATGTGCTGTCGAAAGAAGACGTGTCCAAGTGGCGGGCCAGAGTGCTCAAAGATACAGCCTTGAACTTGTTTCTGTAGCTAATGGTGAGGTTTTGTAGAGAACAGCTGACCAAGTGGCATGATCTCTGTCGCTAAGCAGAAAGGCTGCTGCATTCATTGGGACTTAGGATCCTGAAAATGGTGGCATGGACACATAAATGCCTTTAAAGCAGTAGTATACAACTTCAGAGAGTTTTTAGAGGAGGGAGGGGAAATCAGTGTTGCAACTGAGATCACTTTAACTACTGAATATCAGCATTCGGGGGGAAACTGAAGTAGCTTATCTGGTGCAGTTGCGGAGAGAGCTGGCTCCATCAGATGAGGCCCAGCCCCAAGGTTATCTAGTCCCACGCTGTCTGGAGTCACACCATTTCCTTCCACGAGGGATAAAGAGGAAGCTCTGTCCATTAGGACATAAGACTTCGTCTTCTGACCTCACAAGATTGTGAGCCCCTGGCAGGTCCTCCGCTGAAGCTGTAATGAGGTGTTTGTAGCCCAGTTTGGCTAACCACCTGATTCAGGGTGGGATAGATGGAGCAATTTATCTCATCATGATGGGCTCCAGACACCCATAACAGCATGGTTACATTGGAAGGAGGTTTGTCAGAGTTAATGAGGGGAGCCTGGGCAAGTGGAGCCAGCTTCATTTGCAACACCCCTCCCCTGTAACCATGTACAGTTCCCTTCCCTTACCCCTACCCTCTGCCGTGGGAAGGAGGAAAGGAGGTACCCTGCCTGCCAGAGGGCATGCTTACCACCTTCATGACACCCCCAAAAGGACCTGATGACTGCCTGTTTCCCTGCCAGATTAAACACTACCTGCTTCCCATCCCTCTCCTCTAACTCTGTCCTCATTCCCCCCCACCTCAACACATGCAAACCAAGGGAGAGAGCACAGCTGGAGATTTCTGGGGCCAGATACAGAAGACAAAGGTGACTGCAATGGAGAGAGATGGGAAGAGTGTACAACAGCAAGCAACACCAATTACAGATGTTTGCTAACTATTAATGACATTTTTGTACATGTAAAATGTATTCTGCATGTATTTTTACTTATCACTTCTGCTAGAGTGTTTGACATAAAAATATGCCTGCACACTAGAAGTTCTCTGAACCAGTTTTCTTCTATATCCATGGTCAAACCAGCACTTTCTACCTGCCCAGCTACTCTATGCATAGAAATACACCATGGAAGTGGAGGACTTTTGGCTGATGAGAGACATACCTTCTCATCACAGCCCAGGCTGTGCCTTCTGGTCCTTCTGAGTATATTGGCTGATGTGTTCAGAAGAGCATGCAATAAGCTCTCTGCTCTTCCTGCAGCAAAGCCAAAACTGGGTGGCCTTCCCTATACTCACTCTCCTGGACAGGTTTCTTGTGGGTGCCTGTACATGGTACCTGCCAGTATTTGGCAGCAGGGTACATAATGTGCTGCTTGGCATTGTGAGCAGCCTCTTGTAGCAGATTGCATTTCACTGTAACGGGACCGAGTTAAAGTTAAGTGTGCATGAGTTTTGTTTCTTCTTCAGCTTTCAAATGGGGCAGGTTCTGGGATGTGTCACTAACCACTACTCCTCTAATTTTTTCTTATGTTTCCCAGCACACCTTAAACCCCCAACTATCATAAGCCATAGAAGCCTTAGTGATTTTTCCATTCTGCAGTGATGCCTTTGGCAGCACAGTAAGTTAAGGGCAATCAGAGTTTCCATTAGAAAGCCACATCTCATGTAGTTCTAGTTCATCAGTAAGGCAGAAAAGGAAATTGGATAATCACCTCCCCTTCAAAATGCTATCAGTGATGATTTTGAGAAGGAGAACCGAATTTCAAGAGGCAAAAAGTCTAAATAAACTGTAAATTTATTTACAATTTTTGTTATTTTTTAGCCCACTCTACTTTCAAGTCTTACTGACCTTTGTGCCTAAAAACTAGCGCATTGAGGCCATTGTGTTTGCACAAGACAGTAGCTGTGTTTCTGTGTTCTGAACCACCAGCACAGCAGTCCCAGGACAGAGGTTCTGCAGGGCCCCTAACGTGTAGGATGCCTCTTGTGTATTGCAAAATGGGAAAGATTGCTCCTAACAGGGAGGACCCTGCGAGACGGAGTTTCAGCCCGAGCGAGCTGCGGAAGCACTGCTGTGTGCGTCCAGCCAGGGCGCAAAGCACCAATGGCTCTTGGTGCTCCAGCCGTGCCGGGAGCCTGCTGAGCACTTCCCAATCTTTATTTGTGGAAAAGCTTAATTGAAATGCAAGTGATTAAATCTAATGTATCACACTGTATCCATTTTCACTGCACTACCACTTTCACTTCCCTGATAATATCAGGCATCTCAGCAGCCCCACTGTCACTGTTTGTTTCCTTGTAAGAGCTATGCCCATTCTCTCTCCTCTTTGTGAGCTCGGTGGACGATATGAGAGTAAACCAGCAGTAGATTACTAGTGCCCCAAACTCTACTCAAGGGTTAAGGAGTCTCAGCTTTGTTTCAGGCAAACACTTTTAAAATACATTCTTAAATCATTAGAGGAGCCTGCATTTCCCAGAGTGAAAAAAAAAAACCAAACCCTACAGTGTAACACTAAATGCAGTAAGCAACCTCTGTTCCTTTCGTCATTTTTCTCTTTTGAGCTGGACTCAGGCTAATGCATTTCCCTTCCCAAATGCCAGGCTCAGAGCTGTTGTTAGCACCCCTAATGAGTGGGCTTCTCTTTGTGTCCCACAGTGGGAGAGCAGACCATTCTGAAAAGCCACCCAGATTTTCTGTCATCTTTTTCTCTTTCCAAAAAAATCTCTTCCTGACAGATTCGTACGGCAGGAGTCACGAGAGGAAACTTGAAGGCAATACATGCAGACCATGGTGGCACCAGAGAGCTGTTGCTGTAGCCAGGGGAATTGAGACACATGTAGCAGTGGATAAACTGACACCCTGCTCTCTAGAAAGGTGGTAGTTGGGAGAAAGGCCTTTACTGAAGTGTCCAATAGTTGAAATATTTTTCGTTTGTGTTTATAAAATAAAAGCATCCTTTCCAACTATTTCCCTCTCCTCATAAGTGATAATGGAAGAGGCATTAGCCTTTCCATTGCCTGAGCCAACCTGTTTTTTTTTTCTAAGAGGTGTCCAGGATGTTCAGCCAATTGAGTGATCTAATTAGCTGAAAATTGTTAATTTCCTTTACCTTATAAAGCACCTAACACAGAAACTGTTAAATAATGTTAAGTGTCAGACTTAAACTGAGAACATTGGGCCATATGCTGCCGTGGCTTTCACGCCAAAAAGTGTAGCAACTTACTCCAAAACCTGCCTCCAATTCCTGTGTAGAAGCCAAAGCCTCCTGCTTGATATGCTGCCACACCGACTCGCAGCGCTGACATGGTCCCACACAGCAGCTTGCTGCGCTCAGGGAAAAGAGCTTGTGCGTGAGGGGAGGTGATGGTCTGGATAAACATGGCAGGAGCCAGAACACTAGCATGATACTGCAGATGCTGCCCTTGTGAGCCTAGGAAAACCAACCAGGGCAGTATTATCCTGGAAACAGTGGCAGCTCTGTGCTAGCAGCTGCTAATTGTGCAAGTCCTTAGTCTGCAGAGGGCCTGGTGGACAGGCGGGCTGCCATGTAGTTCTTCTAAAGCAGGGGGATCCCTGGCTTTGTGTGATGCATATGAGGAAAGCTCTGCTCCCAGTGTCATGAACCTCCCCACAAGGCTGCAGAGAAGTGACTTCAGCAGCAGTGTGATGCCTCACTGTGTTACTGCTGGCTTGACCCTCGCATTGCTTTCATGCAGTGTCTTACAGGTGGGGAGAGAATTGGAAGGACTTGTCCTTGACAGGTTTCCTGCACAACAGGCTGTGGGTATGGGAATATGTGTTTAGCTGCCAGCTTGCCTTCAAAGCCTGTAGGCTTAAGTCTTCCTTGTATGAGGAAGAGGCTCAAGGTTACATATAGATGATGCAAGTGGAGTTTCTCAAGCATCTTTAAGGTTGCACTGTGCACCCAGAGCTCACCTTACCCTTACTCTGGGGGCAGGGGCTGCCTGTGCACATCCAGTTTGTGCTTTGTATCAGGTTTTTCCCTGAATCTCTTCTGCTCTTGCTATGCCTATGCTGGTGTGGACCAATGTGCATACATAAAAGCTGTCTGACATGGAGCTGCCCATGGTGAGACTGCTGCTCTAATAGTGGACTTGCTTAGCATCTTGGGGACATTCTCCATCACTTGTCTAATAGATGCCATTTATGCCTTATGCTTAGGTTAAAAGGTTCCCTGTGGAGTCCCTCTCTATAGCCACTGTCTAGATCATCCAACTAGAAGAGCAATCTGGCCTGCCTCCTCTCACCACCTTCAGTCTGTTTACCTCCCATTACCACGACCTTGTGCTCTGCAACATGAGCAGCCTTCACCAGCCGAAGACCTCTGATCCTAAGTTTTTGGCTTTCCTGTTTGGCAAGGTGACTTGTTGCCCACCAGGTCAACATGAATAGAGACTTTTTAAACCCATACTGTCCTGCAATAGCAAAAAAAAAAAAAAAAAGCCACCTCCACATAATTTGACCTCTCCTGCTCTCCTGGGAGCCTGACATCTTGGGCTGTCTGTGCTGCGCTTATTTATTCCTTCACTAGGATCAAAAATCTAACCACACATTTACCAAGAATTCTACTTTATATAAAATTTGAAAGTAAAATCAATCCTGGACCAATCTTATCATTTTTAAAGTATGTTTATCCAGCTTTGTAGTAGGAACAAGCAGACTGTTTGAAGGCCACATAGTTTTCAAGCCTTGGTTGCAACACGTTACCCCATTTTGAAACCGTCTTTATCTAGCCGAGAAAACTAAAATCTGTTTGACAAAGTAGCACTCCAGCCAGTTTATCTTGCAATATGGCTTTAGCTCACAGAGCCTATTGATTTCCTTAAATTAATGTTTACAGAATGCTACTGAATTTCACTCAACGGGACATTGTTCTTTTGAAGCTTTGTAAAATATGATACAGAGTGTTATTGCCGTTTGTTCCTTTGGTAAGACTGATGAAACATTTATTTTTTTTAAAGTGCAGCCTTGAACTATAGCTGTTTCCTACAAGTGTGTTTACTCTTGGAACATTACTAATACAACACACTATCAGACTCCAGCACAATACCACAGGCAAAGTCTGTAGGTACGCGCTGGCCAGCCTAATCGTATAAACGGAGCCGAAGTTTAGCACAGATTAGACATCGTATGAGAAAAGGTTTCAAGCTTAGCCCAGCTGTCCCTGTCTGAAGGATCTTCAGATTTGTGTGCTACAGCCAAGCAGTTGTCTGACGCTGTTACAATATTAGAACGGTTGCGTTGGTCTTGGTACTTCTAAACATGGGACCCTGCACTGGAAATTAATGTCTAATCCTCTCCCTCTGCCCCCCCACCCCCCAGACAAGGTGAATAGCTTTATGGTTGCCTTGTGCATGGTTTGGAGGCTTTTGATTTGATCTCAGGGGAGCGCTTAAAAATCTGCTCCATGAAGCCCTGGAATTACTTGTAACGTCCACCCAAATTTTGGTAGTTTACTAAGAGGAGATCACTGTTACCAACTGTTAGAATTCTACAAGAAATCACAGCCACTAATGACTTGGCAATTTTGCTATTGCTTTCTGCAGCTACAGCTGCCCTTAGACACAGAAGTCCAATACAGTTTCACTGTTTGCTTACAAGAATTGACACACCAGGTCTAAACTGGACGCTCTTACATAGGGCAATGTGTACCTTGTCCCACAGGCACCAGGGTGAGCTTCTAGCTTGAGTAGAAGTGGGAAAGAAGTGCCTCTGAGGAAAATGTGTGCCCCCCTCCAAGTCCAAGACCCGAGCTGGACTGTCCACAGGGGATGCAAACTCTCTATTGAAACTAAGGAACAGTGAAAATTTACAATGCTGAGAAGCTGCCCCTTGGTAGCCTCCCACATGTTGAACACAGGAGAGGGACTTAAACTCCATGTTCATTGTATTCAATATTAATGCCTAAGTTGGTGAGAAAGACAAATAGGAAGTCAGTTGGGTACCTAATACACAAGCTTCTTGCTTAGTAAGACTGCAAGGGAGCAGATGACTTTTCTTTTTATTATGGAGGTTCCATGCAACCAAGTCCAAATCCCCAGTAAAGGGGAAAGAAAAGGCAACTCTTCTTGCCTTTTTGTCTAATAATCTCTGCGTGGCCTTCCTAAAGCATCTGATTTTATCCATTTAAGTCCACTCTGTCTGCAGTACAAGTCCCCGGCTTGTGCTACTGCTGTCAGGAGATATGTCTCTCCTTGATCAATATTTACTTAACAAACAGCAGGGATAGGAGAGTTTGTTTAGAGGAATCATGTGTGCACAAGGGTGAATGAATGCTCGGTAAAGTACTTCACCTGTTTGTCTCCTTTCCTAGGATCTTTTCTGCTTCAGGCCTCATGCTGGCCTTTGCTGCCA
>VWZE01023725.1:110523-131253 GCA_013396675.1 Eubucco bourcierii
TCCTGGTGAATCGTACAGTGTGAATGTTTGATTGACTGCTGCCACCTGATGCTAAGAAAATGCCCTGGGTTCATACTAGGGATTGTTGGTTCTATTAAAAGCAGCATAGATGGAGTTTATTTGTCACTGAAGCATTTTCTGCAGATGTTCCTACTTCAGAGATGTTCAGTCAGTTAGGTGTAAAGATGCGCTGAATAGGTCGCCATCACTTAGGGTCAGGGAAATGCTACCCCCAGACACATAATTAACATGGCTGACTGCTTATTGCCCAGTGAAAGATCTAACTACCCATCCATTTAAATATTTATTTTCAATATCTATTTTCTTTATTTAAAAAAAAACCAAACCAAAACCCACAGAAACAGCAGCACTGTGTAGTTACTCTTTCTAGAAAGGAAAAATGTTGGCTGATGTACTATCCTGTGGGGATTAATCACAGTGCTATTCACATTACAACATGCAAAGTAATGTGTGTAATCCAGTTTGACATGAAAAATTGCTAATAACATCCCAAAAGGAAAGAGCTATGAACAGCTCTTAATGCCTGAGGAGTAGGGGAGATCTTTGGGAACTTGGCATTTCAAGGCAGTCTCATCAAAGCCCCCGCAGGGCTTTGTTCACTATTATGTTTGTGGGCTGCTCTCTGCAGCCTGTTGTCCTGGGTTCAAAGGGGTCTGGCCCTGCAGATGTGACTCAGGTACAATGAAATCAGACCTTAAAAGCTAACTCCTAGTCTGCACGAAAAGCCTGTGTGTCTTTACCAGGGTGGGAGGCCTGGAAGGTAGTTCCAGGGGTTTCAAACTTCCTGCTTAAGTGGAAAAGCAGCATCCCCTACCTGGAAAACTTTGATATGCAAAGGTTGCAATTGCATGACAAAGGCTCTGCTTAAAACCGAGGGGTGTCACTTTGATGCTTAAAGTTGTAGTGGGAGAGGTAGGACTTTTTGCATTTGGACTTTATGCTTCTCTTATAGGTGCTTGTAATTGCCTCCCTCTCATATCCAGAAACTTGGAAGAAAGGCATCTAAATGCTGTCTTCTGTAGTGGATGCCAAAATTGAAAGGTGTAAACTCTCAAGCTCAACATTTTTTGCCCTCATGAGCTATCATCAGAATGTGCACCAAAGAAATGCTTATCTACTATATTTCTTTTTAGCATCATGTAGTCAACAAGCCCTTCTCCTTAGTTAGCACCCAGCTATACCAAGGGGGATGAACAGCAGTAAGCAGTTGTTGAACCACATGAACATAAAAAGGTACTGGTTTTCGTCACAATGCAAGAATGAGACAAGCATTGTGGATGCATTGCCAAGTGGCCAAACAGCAGAGTGGCTATGGGAAGTTTTTTAATTATTTCTTTGAGCTGAAGTAACTGAAACATAACAGTTATTTCCTTCCCTCACAATTATTGTTCAAATGGGCTCAAACAGCCCCACTGAACGAAGTATTTCCACAGAAGGCAGCCTGCCTTTGGGAGCAGAGAAAACCATGTAGGGGCTGGATTGCACTCTTGGATGTAGACAGAGTACTGCTGCTGTGGAGCTTCTGGAGACAGTTTGTCATCTGGTGTCAGGGGGAGCTGATCTCATGCTTATCTGATGGCAAAATGTGGCTAGCAAACTGCTGGCATTTCCCCAACAGTGGTAGGTGAGCAAGGCTCCAGAGCTCTACCTTACCAGGTTAAACACACACATTTCTAGACAAGTTTTCTGAAAGTGGCCTCTAAAGAGAGAAGGAAAAAAACCCTGAGGAACAGGATATGGTGCTGGCCCACATCTGGCAATGTGGCATGCATCCAGCACATGAGTGAGATCTCCCCAGGTGTCTGTTGGCTGCCACAGGAATGGTTGAAGTGGCCCCTGCTGCAGGTTGGAGAACTCTCTGGCTGGAGTGGTCAAGGAATAGCAGTGAGAGAACACTTGTTATTGTAAGCATGCTGCCTACTGGCTGGCTGTGTGTTAGCAGTTCTAGAGCTGTGAAGCCATATTTCCCTAATAAAAATGGAGAAGAATACCTTTATGGAGATGACCTCAACCTTGCAGCTGACCTACACTTCATTACAGTGATTGCTTTTGAATCATTTAAAGCAGAGGGTAAGAAGGTGGTGCTAGTGCCTGAGACATCTATTTAGGATGAATTACTAAAGGCTGGAGGTAACTTTTTTTTGTTTGTTTTAACATTAACCCATTGTTCGGGGTCTTCTGGGAGTGATACTCTGCTAGCTGGCCATGTGGCTCACCAGTGAAGTGACAGTGACATTCAGAAACCCCAGATGAGTTTAGTAACCACTTGGAGCCACAATGCACCCATTGAAAAGATTAGGCTTTTGTTTGTAGACTTCTGAAACAGAAGAGAAGACCACAATGTTTCCCAAGAAAGCCATCTTATGGAGATCTCCTGCACAGCAGCCACAGAAGCAAGCCAGTAGCTGAAGGCTTGCTTGCTTGCTTGGTTTCAAGCTATGGACAGCACTCAGAGATACTCTGAATTTCTTTGATACCTTTCAGCACTAGTTGTGACCAAAGTTAAACATAGAGGTACATAAAAGTTATGCTCTCTATGTGTGCATAACTTCTGTATCAGTTCCCACATGGAGAGAAGAACATAGTTGTAAATGCATGGGTAAGATATCAAGCAGAGATTTCTCTCCTTAAAGACAATGTGTTTGTTTCCCCTCCTGCTAATTATATCCTATAAATCCCCCACTCTCCAAACTCAGACAGTAACATTTTGTTACCTACATTCTGTCAGTAGACTTTACAAAGGTCTCTAACACATGTTATAAAAGTTATTGCTATAGTACTATATATAACATCTTTGCCTAAGAGAATAGAAGGCTGCCACATTTAGAAAATGCAGGTGCTATGTAAGCCCCTTTCTGAAAGAAAGAACTTAGCTCAGTTTCCTTTGAAGAACCAGAGACTTGAAATTGAAAACTGTATTAATGCCATTGTCTCCTTGTATCAGCAGGTTCCAGAGAGATTCCTGGAAGTGGCTCAGATCACGTTACGGGAGTTTTTCAATGCCATTATCGCAGGCAAAGATGTTGATCCTTCCTGGAAGAAGGCCATATACAAGGTCATCTGTAAGCTGGACAGTGAGGTCCCCGAGATTTTCAAATCCCCAAACTGCCTACAAGAGCTTCTTCATGAGTAGAGAGTTCAGCAGCTATTTATGAATGTATGAAAGTAGCAGTCCCCTTCTGATGCCCAAGTCATGTGTCTCTGTTTTAATTTCATATATATGTGTATCGCATACATATATATGTATATGAAATTAGACTATGATTCCTCCTGGATTTAAGTTTTTGTTTGGTTCCAAGGGGATGGTTATTTTACTTCAGCCTTCAGTTTACTTTTGCCTGAGACCCTTAAACGTTTGGAGAATCAACGGGGGTTAATTTTCAGGGAGAAGAGTTTGGAAGCTTGTAAAAGCCTGTCTTAGCAAGTTAGGGCATTATGTTTAAAAATGCTTTGTCAGATTTATTGCTTGCTGCAAAGTGGCATTTTGTCTTGGTGAGACTAATGTCATGGCACAATACTACAGACAATGAAGTTTATATTATGTTTATACTGCTAAAGGTCTGAACTCTGTGGAGTCACCTCATAAGCTTCGAGCTTTGTCTTATTTTATATTCTTTTTAACCAATAACTAGATTTTGTTTCATACAACAAAAAACAAAAACAAAGACAACAGCTGTTTTAAGTACTCACTTCAAGAAGTGATACCCAAAAAAAAAAAAAAAATAATAAAAATAAAAAGCAAACCCTATTCTTCATACTTTCCTTACAGAAATGGTAAATACCCTGCACCAGTAATCAGTGTGCCCAATTGTTGTTTCTCTAAATTGCATCAAGGGATGTTTGCACAAATTAAATACCATTTTTGCAGGGTGAGGCCAGTAATTCATGCACAATACTGTATCAATCACACTAATTCTGGAATATGGTCAGCTTATTAAAGCGGAAGCATTTCACTCTCCATAGAGTAAAAATGAAACCTTCAGCATTCTATCTTGCCATGTCATGGTCTTGCTTTAAGTGGTATTAGTCCCTGAAATGATTCTTTTCTTAGCCCATTCTGCCCCTAAAAATCCCTTTTTCCAGTATACAAAGTTTTCTCTCTGTATTTGACATCTGTCCTGAAAAGCACTTTTTGAATGACCTTAGCTGTAGTAGAAGAAAGCGTCCACCTCACAGTGTTGAGGCAAAGTTTAAAAAGAAAACAAAAAAAAGAAAAATAAAAGAAAAAAAGCCCAACAACTTGTTTGTAGCTGTAAAATATAATTAGTCTTTTCCTTATCAGAAGAATAAAAAAAAAAAAACCAACCCACAAACATTTTCATAAAAATCTAAGCAAGCAAATACAGTCTCCTCCTGGCTATACAGGGTTCAGATAGCCAAATTGGATTTTTAAAATTACAGTAAGTGCAGCTTAAAAAAAAAAAAAAAAAAAAAAAAAAAAGAAAAGAAAAAGAACAAACCCACACCTATTTGAGCAATGTGCTGCACTTGGCTTCTGAAGCTGGAGCTAGTCTTGACCAAAATCTGAGCTACAGTGTGAAGTCCACGATGAGTCTGGGTTAACCTGAATGCTATATACCACGATACGCCAGCAGACAGAAAGAAAGCTAGCTGCTAGTTCTCATGCTTTCTTCAGTGGCTATCTTTTTCTCATGTTTTCAGAAAGGTATTGTCTCCAGAAGTTTGGGGGAAGGTTGAATATGCTATGGCACTCTGTATTTGTCATTATCTCTGTCGTCTCTTGTGCAGATGCAGTAAGAATTTATTGTTCTCATCGATAGTGTTTTCCCCTACATAATTCAATCTGAAGAGAGGAAGGTCCTAATTAGCTGCGAATTATATTTAGACCATTGAGGATATTGATATCTTATTTCTTTATTTTAAAATTACATTTTGACTTTGGAGAGTGAAAGTTTACCCATGTGACTAAAGAGCTGACCTGATCATTGCAATTTCACTTCATTTACAAATACTGCTGATAGACAGAAATGTATGAAAGCAATTATTGTTAGCAGAAAGCCTTAAAAACCTGCTGACTTCAAATTAAACAGCACAATCCTGTGATTCCCTGTCGTTCTTTTCAAGCATTGGCAGTATCTGTGGAGTATAGGCAATGCAGACAATAGCATGGGATGAAGTGCCAACATTTTCACTATGCATTAAAAGCAAAACAAATCTTGATCTTAGACTCCGTGAGAGTACCTAATACTGTACGTATTCTTACAGCAGGCAGGATGTGTCCTCTTTTCTCTTTTCTTTTTCACCTTTCTCTTTTTCTTTGCTTTTCTTTTTTCCCCTTCTTTTTTTTTACTTTTGTGGGGTTTTTTTCTTTTCTTTTTTTTTTTTTCATTTTATTATTTTTTTTCCTCTCCTTTCTTTTATCATTTCCTTTTCTTCTTTCCTTTTTCCTTCTTTTCCTTTTCTATTTTTGTGCAAAATTTGGTAAACATTACACATCATAAAGATGTAACTCACATGAATTCTGAATAAGAAAGGATGAAAATTGTGTTCATGCACTTTTTGATTTCTGGGAAGAAGTGGCATAAAATGCTCAAGTTTTAATACAGTAAGTTTATCATTGGCATACCATCAGATACAAAATATAACACTGCATTGTCACCTTGGACATAAGAAAGCAAAGCCATACTTTAGTCATGCTATGTGGACATACTACTAGCTACCATCTCAATATGTGATTTTACCATTGCTTTTATTATGTTTTTGCTGTTTATTATTATTATTATTATTATTAATATTATTATTATTATTATTATTATTTGGCTGCAATGTGATTCACATAATCTAAATAAGTGAAATTGTATACTCAACACTTGATGTTGTTGCATTTATTTATTTATTTATGAGTAGCATAATCTCAATAGCAAATGAAGTGTAGGAATTAAGAGTAGAAAATTCATCTTTAAAAAGCAAAATAAAAACCTCCTCGGTCTGAAAAAGGAATAAATGATAATTTAATCTTTTCAGTTATGTGATTTTTTTATTTTTTTTTATTCTGCAGTTTATAGCCATATTGCCTTTGTGCCTCCCAATACACTTAAAATTACAAATACATGGCATAGCTCCCACTAAATTATAAGTAGAAAGCAGCAGCTTTCAAATGATCTCGATATTATTTCACTAAAAATGGCTAAAAGGCAGGAGGCTACTTTTATTGTAATGAAAAGTTTACATAGGGAAAGAATTTCAAAACCCATGCAGAAACCCCATGTTGCCATTCATTTACTGCTAATTCAGATTTATTTCTGCATATAAACTTGAGGTTATAGTCTGTGCCTAGACCTTAAATGCACCAGCGGAAGGATAAAAAATAAAAATTTTTTTTAAAAAATCCTTCAAAATACCAGTTTTTCCCCCACAAGAACAATTGTCCTTGTGCCTTCTGTGGCTTACAATTTTCATCTTTTAAACTTTATTTTTCAATTACTACAGCTGCAATAAACACTGATTTATTTTTTTTTTAAATTATTATTATTGTTTTTTTTTGTTTGGGTTTGTTTTTTTTTTTTTCCCAGCTGTTTGACATAATGTTGATAGCTATGCATATTTTGTGTCTTTTAAAAAATTTTTAAAATCTAGAAAAAAAAAATAAAATAAATAAAAGCAAAAAAAAATTTAAAAAAAAAAGCAGGAGAATACGTTTTTGAAGAAGAGAATTTTTAGAACAGTTTGATAACGCAAAATTATTTTTTTCTCAATCGTTTGAGCAGCATTCGAGTTTTGAAAATTCTTGTAGAAGCCAATTTTTTGTAACTGTGGTGCAAATCTTGTGTTTTTTCTTAGCCTGACGAGAAGTAGTATAGAAGCAATATTTCATACGTGACAATGTGTGCATATACATACACGCATGCAGTCACGCACAGAGGCAAGGTGTGTGGGTGGATGGATGTATGTATATAGACACAGGGAGACACACACACACACACACAAAATATGCGTATGAAGTGAAAAGCTTACCTTTTTCCTATCTAGATTAAGAACCTATTTTAGACATTTGTTATGTTTTGTGAAAAGAATGTTCTATTTGAAACTATGAAACATTTAATTCTTACTGTATCTCTGGTTGTTTAATGGGAACGTTTCACATTTAATGGTAAACACGTGGAAGATGTTAGAATGTAGTGATTATTTAAGAACGTGTTCGCCCATGGATTCCTGAGGTTTGCTTTGTGCCTCTGAGTATTATTTAAATTAAAGTGTTTTAAGTTTGCAGAAATCTTTGTTACTGTACCAGGTATGTGGGTGAACATTGGAAATCGAGGGGAACTTTTCTAAAGCAATGTAAATATTCAACCTTACGGCCGTTCTTGCATAAAGACATAAGATTTTAATAACTACATTCTGAAAACATCTGTTGGATTTATAAGAAACACTACAGTAACTGTATAGATAGTTGAAAGCATTCTTGAAAATCCAGTTCTCTACTTTTAAAAGTCTCTTTCATCAGATGTCAAGGGAATGGGTAATGCAGTTTCTGTAAAACTGCAGATTTTTTTTTTCCTATGTATATGAAGTCAGTTAATAGAAAAATGGTTTTTTTTCCACAGGTTAATATTAATTAAGAAATAAAGGTGAAGATGTTGTGGCTTTAAAGATAGGATTTTCACCAGCAGCATTGAAAGATTATACATATATATATATACAGAAAGATATATATATATATAGATATATATATATATATATAAAAAAAATGGAAAGTGGTTTACAAAACCCCCAAAATGAGCACTGTACATGAGACGTGAAAGCAAAAAAAAGAAAAAAAAAAAACAAACAAACAAAACTATATTTGCCATGTGTAATATAGAGCAATCATTGGTGTTAATAGTGCAAATGTTTCCTTCTGGTACCATGTGTTTGAAAATTCCAATACACATTGTTTTCAAAAAGCTCCCCTTAAGGAATGTAACTGGTTTATATGAGTAAGCAGTTACTGTATTGCACTTAAATGTTCTGTTGAAGGAAATGCAATTTTGTTTTCTGTAGAACTGTTGGTTGTAAACCATCTATAAACTGAAGCTAAAAATGCTCATATTTTGAGCTGGGATGAAAACTGGTATTTAACCTTTGTATCTTCTTAGGAATATCCTTTTTAGTGCATGAAAGGTGGTGGCACTATGACTTTAGTCTTTTCATCTGAGCCACAGTCACCTCTCTCCCGAAGCAGCCACCTTCCGAATGCACAAACCTACTGGGATATGTAGAAACAAATCTAGAAGAAACAGTGAGCTCACATTTTTTCCTCTAAAATTCATCCTTTCTGCATTAATTGCATCACTCAAGTGAGATATTAGACACAGTGACCATCTCATCATCATATAACATGTAGGAGTCGGAAACTTTTAAAAGAGAAGGAAAAAAGCCTCTTTAGGCTGGTTTTAATGCTGCCCAGAAGAGTCAAAGGTTAACATTTAAACTGATATTGTCCCAGCCATTACTCATATGTATATAGTTACAAAAGTGACAAAACACTGCCTTTATATTATTTAGCAATATGTTGTAAATAGCATTATTAAGCTCTTTTTTTTTGTAATAAAGACCCTTTAATTTGAAGATAGTACAATAACTGAACTGATAAAGTCAATTTTTGATTTTTTTTTTTTTTTTAATTTTTTAGCTAGAGGCAATTTCAACTGTGGATTTTTTTTTTTGTTGTTGTCTATTGTTCTGAAGACTTTGCATAATTTATTGGTTTAATTTATCCTAATTTATTTGATGAAGGTGTACAATTTTGTATTACCAAGGATGTACTGTAATAGTAATTGATGACAAGATAAAACAATAAGACTCCCCTGTCTGTTTGGAAAAAAAGGTGCAGTAGACAATTGATTGAAGAAAAAAAAAAATAATTTACAATTCTAGCTTGGCAGCTACTAAATTTAAGATAAACACAGGAAAAAATGTTTGAGGGGGGTGGGGGTGGGAGGGGGTTGGATTTTATTTTGTGTGTTTAAAGCTTTTGTATACTCTCCGGACTTTTACCTTTTTGCTTTGTACCACTTAAAGGATACAGTAGTTCAATTGCCTTGTGTGCCTTCCATCTTCTCTAAACTGAATGTATGTGCAGTATATATGCAAGCTTGTGCAAAATAAAATATAAATTACAAGCTCATTGCCATTGTTTGTATTTATTTCCCAAAGTTTATCCTGCCCCATATCAAGAGGCAAAGCACTGAACTTTTGCTGCAGCCAGGCCGTGCTCAACACTGTAGTCCTCTGAAGGTTTTCTTTTCCCCTTAGTTGGTATTATTTATTAATGAGCCTGCCAGCCCTCTTGCAAAGTGGATATAATGATTCATCTAATCTGGTGTTCTACCTCCAGTACCAGTTAAGATAATGCATGTTATTTTGCAATAGTCTATCAGAGAAGGAGTAACTCCCTGCAACAGACATTATATCTGAGGTAGAGAGAGCCCCTTAAATTAAGGGTAGCCAAGGTGAGCTAGAATGTACTTTTACATGATGTTTAATGCTGGTGTCCCAAGTTGGGTGAATGTAGAATGTTGTTTGTTTTGATGTGGCTCACATTTTCTCCTGTTACCAATTTGCCCTTTTTAATGGTAGTGTCCAGATCCTGTTCTCTTTTCTATTACAATCTATCACTCATTCTTGGATCCCTTCTTTTTCGAGCTGTATAATGAAAACTACTCTGTTCTTACACATTTCCTCAAAATGTCTCAAAACTTGTTCATTGCTTTTCTTTGCTCTTGCTTCATATGTGTTTCTTAAAATTTTGAAGTCGAGTGAACTTTTGATTTACATTATTGCCTGCATTTCAGATACGAATGGTCTCTTTTTGGCTTAGGATTTAGTACAGATGGCAGTAAGATGGTAGGTTATTTGGATCACAAAAAACGTGCAAAATTTTCTGATTTTGAAGCAGGAGTACATTAAAAATATGTTTTCATCTGAGGTCATTCATTTTCAGAATCTTCCCTGATTCAGCCTCAAGACACTGTAGAGCAGAACTGAAGTTGGAATCTAGCTTTAGCTACACTGTAACAACCAAATAAATACTTCATATCTGCAATGACAATGAAAACTCCAGGTCTTTTTATACAGCTGGAGTTGCATTTGCTGGGCCACAGCAACATGAAGTGTAAAAGAGGTCTGTGGAAGGTCAACAAGTTGCATCTATGTAATAGATTGTCATATAGGTTTGTCTCTGTTTTTACACCAAATTGTCTCTTCAGTTTATGTCCATCCGCGTTACCAAACCAACTAGAAGCATTTTCAGGTCAGACTACATGACATTCAGGTCATTTTGCCAGGAACCAGCTGCCACACAGCACTTGCTAGCTGTCTGTGTGTTCAGGAGGTTGCTAAGACCATGGCATGGTAAGCAGGCCAGACTGCAGTGTCTGAAATGAGCATGTCAAGCAAGGTTCCTGGCTCATCCACTCCAGAAAGCCTCCAGCCTTGAGGAGGTCCTTTGCCAAATTCGGTTCAGGGCGAGCACAGCCATCCCAAGAGGTAGGTGCCGAGAGACCATGAAAATGTTTTTCTCGTCAAAGGGAAGCCAAAGACAGGGTGGGGAGACTAAAACCAGGCAGCTGGTTAAGCATGTCATAGCAAAGACTTAAAAAGGCAGCTACAGATTACATGGGACAGCTCATTTTTGTGTTGGTTATCAGGACTCAACTAGACGAAGGAAAGGAAGGTCATCCTCAGGTGCCCAGATAACCGACCAAAGGGTATGAGGCACATAGATAATTGCTTGCTCACTCTGTCCCCTGATCATTTTTTCACTCAAATACACTAGTTCTATGAAATACAAGACATTATTTACCATTTTACCCTGCAGTGGAAAGCACACAGATCTCTAAATAAGAAATCCTAGCTATTGGCATCTCAGAGTACTGCAGGAGTTCAGAGCTAGACTGGAACTTGGCAAGTAGTCCCTGTCACTGCAGAGGGCCAAATCAACTTTCCCAGGCTTCAAGTACCCTGAAATGATCCAAATTCTGCAGATCTGGCCATCTGTGCTTGGAAATCCTCAGTTCCCCTAATGCCTGGAATCTTTACAATAAGGAAGATACTATGTTCTAGCTTAAAAATCATAAGGAAGGCACAAATCATCCCTGACCAAGGCAAAGAGATCACCGAGACCAGCACTAGGAAATGGAGTCTTTTAAACGCCACATTACTGAGAAGCTGAATGTAGGAGACTGCATTTGTGATGTGAAAGCTTGAAAGAGTTAATCATGCTCGTTTTCTTGGTCTGTACCCTTATTTATGCCCAGTCTAGGTTGTGCCAACACAATTTCTATGGAGATGATCCCTTCTGATCCAGTCTTCCCTCTTTGTTAGGAGGGAAAGGGAACTGACGGGTGAGTTGCAGCACACAACCGACTGCGTTTAGGAAATAAGGGCAAACAAGTCCCTCTCTCTGCAGTGTCTCCCCAAGCAGACTAACCTGATTCAGTCTTGAAATACGGCACAGCAGTCATTATATGAACATGCAGAAAATAAACCTTCGCTAAAGCTTACTGTGAAACGGGTATGGAAGGCTCCCATGGTGGTGGCAGAGGAAAAGGGGTGGAAGCGGGAAGGTTGCTTCCCTGTATGGTCCAAATCTCTGACCCTCCAGGCACATTGCAAGGCCTGCCTGTTCTCCCAGCTTTCCAGCAGGCAGGGGCATTTGCAGAAGCAACCTATTAAACCCCGATCACTTGAAAATCCATTATTTGCCACAGTGCTCATTTTTTTTGTGTTCAGCTTCTATGTATCACTGACATACCCGTAGCTCAGACATGAAAAAGGTATCTTTTATTTACCTATTAAACTGTTTTTAGACACCAAAATGTGTTGGCTTAGGTTAGCCTGCCTCTTTCCAGAGCTGCAGAGCAGAGTGAGACACTGACTGGTGCAGAGAAAGGACCCCCCCACCTCGCTCTGCCCAGAAGCTGGGAGGCTGTGATTGCATTTTCATGAATAAATCCTAGGCAAGTGAATAGTTGTACTTTCCCATTTATTTGGGAATCAGTGTGAAAAAACAAACAAACAAACATGCTATTTGCTTCACAACAAAACACATGAAAATGAACTGCTGTTTGTGCTCAGAGGCACTTAATTGCATGCACAGTTCAATTTTATTCTTTAAAATTAGTCTTAAGGATGAGTCTCTAGCTAGGCAAAGGAAATTTTCTATTGTTTTTTTTTTTTTTTTTAAAGAGCAAGATGGCACAGATAGCTAAAGAAATACTACGAGCTCCAATGTAAACATGTTTGCAGTTTGCAAGAGACCTGCCAGTCAAGCAGCTGTGGGAGGTAACAGGGGAGAACGCGTGAGAGGAAAAAGTCTTGTGGCAACAGTGGCCAGTTTCATTATGGCCACTGCCAGACTGTGAAACAACTCTGGGGGCTTGAAATCCTATTGCCTATTAAAACTGGGCATGACAGCTCTTTTTTATGCTTCACCAACCAGAGATGGAACTGTGTCCTAGGGGAAATAAGGAAAAATATTTATTACAAGTGTTTAACACCTTTTAGTACAAAACAACCCTAATATGCAGCACTCAAGGATAATTCATGCCAGCACATGTAAAACCAAGGGGAATCGCTTATCAGCTCAATAATTTGGTCAGAGCTTTAAAAGGAAGAGATGATCCTCCAGTCAAAACCCTGAGACCAGATTTCTGGGAAGTGGATGCACTTTAGGCTTCTTCTTTTTTCCACTTTCTCAATAATGGAGGCGAGACTCTGACAACACACCCGTTCCACAGACTGCATGGCTGCCTGACTAGGGCTGAAGATCAAGCCATTCAGATGGGAGACTTATCTGCCCCTCATATAAATGGCAATAGTTGGCACAGCTAAGAAAGCTGCAGAACAGTCAGGGGTGGATCTCACACAGTCCACAAGGCTGAGGTTTAAACTGCTTTAAAGGTTCACTTGAAAAACATGCACCCTGAGCTCGCCTCAGATTGCAAACAGCCTGGAAGCGTGAGGACACCGGGGTCAAGGGGTGTATTTCAAATCTTTCCTAGTGAACTGCATGTGTTTAGAACAAGCAAAGTATGACATGAAAATCGCTGCTTTCTGATACAAACCTGTGTGCTTTGCTGGAACCGAGCTTTTCATGAAACCTAGAGCTCAAGTGGGGAGCTCCACCACACATCAACTGCCAAAGGGAAAAGCCTTGAGCACCTTCAGAAGGCTCTGAGCTCAAAGCTTCTCATGCTGCCGCCTGCGTTCCCCCATTTTATAGACAGTGAAATGCAGGAGGAGATGCAGGAGGGTGGCACCTCCTCCCCAGGGCCACTGCCAGCCCTCCACATTACTCATTAACGCTCGCCGTTACTCGTTAACAGCCTGAGCGTCGCAGCCCTTGCAAAGCCCCCGGTTTATATTGCACAACCGACGCACTGCTGCCATTCCTGGTTTATTTCCTAGCAGAAACCTTGCTCCCTGGCATCCTTTGGCATCCTTGTGAGCCACCAGAGCTGGTATTTTAAAATAGCGCTTGCCCAGCTTTCACAGAGCCTGGGGCAACCACAGAGACCCTGGGAAAGCCACTCTGTAGGCAGGATCGTCCTCTGCCCGTAAGCCAGGTAACTCCCTCCTCGGCACTAGTATACACCATTGGGAAGAGCCTCCTGCTTAAACAGCATTCTGCCCTTCCAGAAATTTCCAAAGTATTCAAGAGACTTTCACCAAGGCCACAGCCAGCTGCCAGTTGTGGCACAGGGAGGCTCAGGGTGGACATCTCAGCTGATGGAAGAGGCCACGGTGTGACAAGATGGGAAACATGGCTCTGCCAGAAACCACCCTGTGCAAAGGGCCAGGCAGGTGGGCACTCCTTCAGGCCACATAAGCTGAGCCTTACTCTGGGTAAAGGTGCAGCCTCTGGGCTAAGCAGGGCCTGGAGGACTGCAGTGGCAGCGAGGGTCTACACCCCTTACCAAAGCTGGAAATTTTCTCAGCAGTGGGGTGAAGCCCAATAGTGGACACCCTTGCCCTTCACGTGGCTCCCTCCTGGTATGTCCAAATTTTGGCACCATTCTCGTTCCTTTTTGGGGAAGGGAACTGGGAAAAGGGAGGTTTTGACAGGGTAAATACAGCAGCAGCCCCAGCAAATGGATGCATATGTTTGCCCCAGCAAAAGACCTGTACAACTGCCCTGTGACTCTGGATACAGTTTTATATCACTTGCAAAATTCAGGATTTGTTCAAAATGTGGTACTGGTTTTTATATTTTTAACAGATCATATCAGCCATATATAATTATTATTGTTGTCATTATTAACCTTAAGGAACTTTGCTCTTCCCTAAATATAAATGAAGCGTATTTATCCTTAATCTGATTTCAAATGACCTGAAAAGAGGATCAAAAAAGTGCAAGATCACTATACAGCAAGGGAGAAAATGTTGGAAGGGTGGGGGCAAGGGGGGGGGGGACCAGGGAGGGGGTTGACTGTAAAAGAAAGAAAATTATCCCAATTCTAGCACTGCTGGAAAAACGTGAAAGTTATTGCCACACAAAGAACCTCTTGAACTGCTTTGCCTTCCAAAATTTCTACTGCACTCTGCAGTTACTTGTGTATGGCAGAAGCAGCATCTTTGTATTATATGAACAGTCTGCTTCATAATCAAATACCATCTGTCGCTACATCTGAACTTGTTTTCAACATCTGTGCGTTCTGGTCTTAACAAAGCTTTAAAAACTAATTCAAAAACTTTCACAGATCACTGACTAAATATGTACATTTACCATCTTTCATATTGGTTTAAAATATTTCTTCTATAGCTGCATCCCCTTGGCTGGGAATAGTTAAGATGTATACACTGAGTTGCTTTATTAAGCTTATTTTCTAATGGCCTTGGGTAGCCAAGTGCAAAAGAGGGACACTTGCTCAGGCACCGAGAGGACCCATCATATTCTTTCTTGGTGCCAATACAGTCCCTTTCTGCCAATGAGAAACCTGAAAGTTGATCAGCTACCATACCCCAATTACTCAAAATGACACTACAGATAAAACTGCAACCAAGGGGAGAATCAACTGTATGGCTTATATGCTGCTAAAGTGTGTCTGAACAAATGGTGAAGTAAAATCATGAGAGCCCTCAGGAGGATAAGTACGTTGTTACTTTGCACATGCTTCAGAAATGTGAAGTACATCTTTACAGAACTTTTGGCCAACCCCCTGGCAGATGTTGACCAGTTTTGCTTATGTATACATCAGTTGCAGAACACTAAAACAGAGATTGGAAATTTTAATTTAGTCAAGGCAGTTGGGCTAAAATGATGGCTTTTGTTGAAACCATTAAATAGAGCTGCCTAATGAAGTACAGTACAGCACTGGCAAGCCGAGCCCTGATGAGATGCAGCAGCTTCCAAACTGCAGCCCTGCAAAGGGGAAGAAGGAAGCTTGCAAGTCTTTAACTAAAGTGGAACGGCGACAGCCCTTGTAAAGCTGCATTTGATTTTGTGTTTGAGGGCAGATGCACTTGTACATTATCGCCCTGACATTTTAACCATTAGTTGGAAATGTGCCGTTGCAGTTCCTGCCATATATTTCTCAATCCTATTTGTTAGAAAGTGAGCTAATAGACAGTGTGATGAAGTGATCATAAATTCACTTTCAAAGGGCACTTGGGTTCAGAGCCTAAAGATTGAATATGGCAAATTCTTAGGCATAGGGAAGAAGGTGGGGGCCAGGAGGGTCATTCTCACTGATGGATTCAGTGATTGATTCCACTACAGAACTATACTTGCCCTTTACTTGGCTGTTTAACACAGAATAGCTGTAATAGGTTCCCAATCCATTATTCCTCTTCCTCCTAGGGTCACTATGAAGTTGAAAGAAAATCTAACCTTGGCTATGATAAAATAAACTTTAACATTATCAGGTGTTTGGAAATTGGAAGGTGGCTGATTGCTTTATACAGGATGGACACAAACACACACAAAGGGTTATAATATAATGCTCTGTGACACCTCTGACAAATGGTTATTACCATTCAGTATTGGTTTTTCGCTCATGCAATAATATGGTGTCATGCAAGTCCACACAGCCTTGAAATTCTTCTCATTATACATAGCCTTCCAAAACCCACATGCAGTATGCTGCTTTTTGGGTGGTGATTAGCAGCATTTTTTTTTTTTTTTTTTTTGAAGATAGGTGGCTATCACAAAGAAAAAAATGCTTTGAGAGAGCAAAAAAATTTATCTGAAATGCAAGATGAAAATGAGTAGTTTGGCACAAGGTAACCCCAAAATATTTTCAATAATTAGGAGAGACTTATGCTCCATTTCACTGGTTTATGTGTTATATAGTATAGAGCAAGTGCCACTGTAGTTCAGCGTTTGTCAGCATTTCCCTTGTAAATCCTGATTTTCCAGAGGGTTGCTATTACTTGCCAATTTCAAATCACACTGGGCTAACACTCACTATACACATTGTCAACCCAGATGCAAATTTCTGTTGTTGTTATTACTGAAAATGAAATCAAGTGAAGCTGCTGGGTTTTAGTTCATGGCAAAAGATAATGGTTTGGAGGTAGGGGTGTGTGTGTGCTTTTTGTTCCCCGTTGGGATTTTGTTGTTGGGATGTTGTCGTTGCAATGGTCTGATTCAAATGGGTTTGTTCTGAAAGGGATGGGAAACAAAGACAGCCTATAGATATTTTTATAGACCCCCAAATGTAAGCAACGTGTAGAGGGCTCAGGGAGAGAGAGGAGGGCAGCATTCTGGTCTGTACAATTTATGGGCAGGTGTATGATATTTGGGGGCACAACTACTGACCTCCATCCCAAGTTTTGGCTCTGTGCTGTAAAGGCCTTAACACACTGATAAATGTCTGTGCAGCAGCTGAATTCTGCAGTAAGGCACAACATTGGTTAACTCAGATGGAGCAACAGGAGCAAACCCTAATTTCTTTCCCCAAGCCTTTGAGACCAACCTTTAAGGCTCCGGCAGGACCGCATAATCTCCACTAGCTGAGCCATGAGAAGGCACCAAACCTCCTCCTTCAACATCCCCCAAACCTGCACAATTTCATAATGGCCACAGAAGAGCACAGGACTGAGGCTGCAGTCCCAAATATACTTTGCTTGACAGCAGAAGAAGAGGTCCCTCCTCCTGACAGTCTTTGCTGGCCCCAGCAGAGCTCAGACCCTGTGGGGTATGCAGGATGAAGAAGAAGAAGAGGAGGAAGAGGAGGCACCACAGACTGGCTATGAGATGTGGGTCAAAGACCTCAGTGGGCTGAGCACAAGGGGCTGCTCTCCTCCACGGACAGGGAGTGGAGGCCACACAGGTGAGGAATGCTCACCAAGTTGGTAAGAATTTTTCTGGTTTATTTGGTTTTCCTTTCACTTTAAATTAACTGAAACTCCTTTTCAAATAAACTCAACAAACCCCAGTGCTGAAGCATTGCTGCCCTGTTACTGACTGAGTCTTTTACTATTCAACAACCTCTTGGATTTGTTACCTGCAGAAGGGTAGACTTCCCTCAGAGGATGCAACCCTCCATCCCTGCAAGGCAGAGGGATGTAAATTCAAACTGAAAGCAGATTTACACCAGGATATGATCTAAGAGTAAGTGGAGAAGCAGATTTAAGGTCTAAGGATTGCATTGAGGAGCAGCACACTTTGAGATGTTTGTAAATCTAGAGGATTTTTTGCATGCAAAGAAACAAGGAGTCCCTGGGTGAGGAGCTGGCTGCTCTAGAGACAATAAAAAGTGATGACATCATATTCCAGCAGCCTGGAGAAAGACAAATTTCTGAATATGCTCATATCATTTAGCAGACATAGATAGGTCTTGCAGTACTTTTAAATCAGACCCTCAGCTGACAGGACTTGCAGTGCTGTCAGTTGTAGGTTTATTGCACTACTGTTGGAGGTGTTGGCTTGTGATATTTTTGGCATGCCGGACGAGGACTCAGCATCAGAGACTGACATTAGTAGTGTTACATCAATTTGTATCAAGTGAGGTTTCAGTCTGTTTATAGTAGCAGCAGGTTAACTTTATATGCCATTGCTCATGTACCTGCCTCCAAGATCTGCAGAGATCAGAGCTACCTCATACCTACATTGCTTTAGCACAGAAGACAAGGTCCATATTAGTCACACACTGTTTTGCCAACCTAGTAAAATACTTAGAATCATAGAATCATAGAATGGTAAGGTTGGAAGGGACCTCAAGGATCATCTAGCTCCAACCCTCTGCCATAGGTAGGGACACCTCCCACTAGTACAGGTTACTCAAGGCCTCATCCAATCTGGCCTTGAACACACAGAATCATAGAATCATAGAATGGTAAGGTTGGAAGGGACCTCAAGAATCATCTAGTTCCAACCCCCTGCCATAGGCAGGGACACCTCCCACTAGCACAGGCCACTCAAGGCCTCATCCAATCTGGCCTTGAACACATCCAGGGAGGGAGCACCCACAACCTCCCTGGGCAACCTGTTCCAGTGCCTCACCACCCTCACTGTAAAGAACTTCCTCCTAACATCCAGTCTAAATCTCCCCTCTGCCAGTTTAAGCCCATTGCCCCTTGTCCTGTCATTGCAGGACCTTGTAAATAATCCCTCCCCAGCCTTCCTGTAGGCCCCCTTCAGATACTGGAAGGCTACTATCAGGTCCCCTCGAAGCCTTCTCTTCTCCAGGCTGAAGAGCCCCAACTCTCTCAGCCTGTCCTCATAGGAGAGCTGCTCCAGCCCTCTGATCATCTTTGTGGCCCTTCTCTGGACCCGCTCCAACACTTCCATGTCCTTCCTGTGCTGAGGGAGTCCTTCCTGTGTTGAGGGAAGGACTTCTGCAGATTTCACTTGAAAACAAAGGACAATTCCCTGCCTACTTAGAGTCAAGCTAGAATGCCACTTTTCCCCCACACCTGAGCCTCAAATTCTGTATATCGATGCATCTGAACACAAAATTCAAGCTCTGAGATCAAAGGACCCCAGCTAAATGTCAAGATTTTTCCACACAATTGAAAAACTGCATTTGCCCTCTATGAAAGACTTACAACAGATAAAACCAATAATACCTTATCTCCTTCAATGACTTCCTGGCCAGGAGCAGTAGCAATATATATTAAGATATCAATTGGTTGTTTATAAGATTAAGTAAGGAATAGGTGAAATTGGTCCTTGCTTTTATTTGAGTTTCATTCATCCAGTCACAGATCTGTATGGTAACTACCTACAATAAAGTAATAATAACAATAATAATAGAGCTTTACACTTCTACAGTGTCTTCCATCAAAAAATATCTTGGTGTGCTTCATAAACATTATTCTTGCATCCATTCCTTCAACTCCGTCACTTCCTCCTCATCTTTATCTGCAGTAATATGATAGCATAGATAGCCTTACAAATAAACTAAGGCAAGATGTTATTTCAGCAAACTGCAGAAAGAGCAAGGTAAAATTATTTGAAAGCTGTGAGAGAAATTCAGTAGGTTAGAGATGGTATATGTTCATTTTGCTAACATATTATGTGTTCAGTTAAGGATAAAAGAAAATCCATACATTCTGCTAGGTCAGCTGAGAGTTCCTGTATTCAAGGAACATAAATCGACCTATACCATTCAGCATGACTTGTTTCTGAGGCAAAATAGCAAGAAAATAAATGTCAGTAAAGAGAGTTTGGAAAGATAGTGGATTCTTTTTTTTTTATTGCAGAGAATATTTTCTAAAATCTCAGCCTCATTTCCCACATAAATAAATAACCACACTGAAAGGTGACAGGAGATGTGGGTGTCGGGTTGCAGTTTGAGACTCCCTGGAACAGCAATGCTCCCTTTACTTTATGGTCATATGGCAGCTAGCTCACTAAACACAGGTATGAGACAAATCATAGATTCATAGAATGGTATGGTTGGAAGGGACCTCAAGGATCACCTAGTTCCAACCCCCTGCCATAGGCAGGGACACCTCCCACTAGTACAGGGCACTCAAGGCCTCATCCAATCTGGCCTTGAACACCTCCAGGGAGGGAGCAGCCACGACCTCCCTGGGCAACCTGTTCCAGTGTCTCACCACCCTCACTGTAAAGAACTTCCTCCTAACATCCAGTTTCAGTCTCCCCTCTGCCAGTTCAAACCCATTGCCCCTTGTCCTGTCATTGCAAGACCTTGTCAATAGGCAGGGACACCTCCCACTGGTACAGGTCACTCGAGGCCTCATTCAAGCTGGCCTTGAACACCTCCAGGGAGGAATAAATAAGGATATGTCTTCCATGGTCCAAAACAACTTCAGGACATGGAAAGAATAAGTTTTTTTTGTTCAGGAAAGTTCTTCTTTGGAAGCTTAGCAAGTAGAAAACATCCTATGGTGAGACTCCTTCCTCATCTGGAGTCCTGTGTACAGTTCTGGACCCCCCAGCACAGGAAGGAAATGGAACTGTTGCAGTGGATCCAGAGGAGGCCATGAAGATGCTCAGAGTGTTGGAGCAGCTCTGCTATAAGGACAGGCTGAGAGAGTTGGGGTTCTTCAGCTTGGAGAAGAGAAGGCTTCCAGGAGACCTTAAAGTAGCCTTCCACGATCTGAAGGGGACTACAAGAAGGATGGGGAGGGACTATTGACAAGGTCTTGTAATGACACGATGAAGGGCAATGGGTCTGAACTGGCAGAGGGGAGATTGAAACTGGATGTTAGGAGGAAGTTGTTTGCAGCGAGAGTGGTGAGACACTGGTACAGGTTGCCCAGGGAGGTTGTGGCTGCTCCCTCCCTGGAGGTGTT
>VWZE01023725.1:134796-146986 GCA_013396675.1 Eubucco bourcierii
TAGGTTGTGCTGCCATCCAGTGAGATCTGGACAGGCTGGAGAGCTGGGTGAAGACAAACCCCATGAAGTTCAACAAGGACAAGTGCAGGGTCCTGCACCTGGGGAGGAATAACATCGGGTACCAGTACAGGTTAGAGGTTGCCCTACTGGAGAGCAGCTCCACAGAGAAAGACCCTGGAGTCCCAGAGGACAGCAAGTTCAGTGTGGGACAGCAATGTGCCCTTCTGGCCAAGAGGGCAAATGGCATCCTGGGGTGCATCAAGAAAAGTGTGTCCAGCAGGTCTAGGGAGGTTCTTCTCCCTCTCTACTCTGTCCTGGTGAGAATACACCTGGCATATTGTGTCCTGTTTTGGGCTCCCCAAAGCCATGAGAATGATTAGGAGATTTGAGCATCTCCTCTATGAAGACAGACTGAGAGACCTGGGACTGTTTAGTCTTGAGGAGATGGAGAGGGGATCTCATCAATGCCTATAAATACCTGAGGGTTGGGTGTCAAGTCCTTTCAGTGGTGTGCAGTAGTAAGACAAGGAACAATGGATACAAACTTGAACACAGAACGTTCCACCTCAAAGTGAGAAGAAACTTCTTTATGGTGAGGATGACAGAGCACTGGAACAGCATACTCTAGGGTTCTCTAGGGACTTTCAAGACCCACCTGGATGCATTCCTGTGTGGACTACCCTAGATGATACTGCCTTAGCAGGGGGTTGGAGTTGATGATCTCTGGAGGTCCCTTCCAACCTCTAATGTTCTGTGATTCTGTGATATCCCAGCACCATCTGGAGTTTACCTCTTTTACCTCAGGAACTTGTGAAAACCCTAGATCTGGCTCCTTATCTCCAGTAATTTCCACTCACAGCAGCCTCAGAAATAATTAGATAATTAGAGTCATATGCTTGGGTGCTGTCTCCATTTCAGCAGTTTATGCTGTAGCACTCAGGCGAAGCTATGGTGGAAGAACCTATCCTTTTCTTTGGAGATACAGATTTTGTTTGCTCATTGTGCAGCCCCAAGCAGCCTACACAGCAAAAGATGGGTTTGCACAGGGAAATTCAGAGAGGGAGCAGACTTGTGCATGGATTCTTTTCAATAAACATTTCACTGCATTTCCATTTCTGCTTTTGCGTCCAGTGTCACCAGGGAACAGTTCAGCATAAACACCTCCTGAGGAACTGTTCCAGAGCCCAATGCCAACCTGAGACAGCTGCTGATGCTGAACAACATCATCAAGGGCCCACTGTCCCTTCCTGCCACTCCTCCTCCTTCACTACCAGTGAAAGAACTATGAAAAGACCAAGAGCTGGTGTACAGCCAACAAGAACTAAAGATCTTGCAGCTGGTTGTACCACCTGTGCCTTGTGAAATTCCAGCCAAAACAACGTCCTCTCCCTCCCCTCAGATAACCCCTTTATTAAAGACAGGGTATAACATTTGATAACTTTATAAGCAGGAGTGAGATGTGCACAGCAGCAGCTATGGAAGCCAATTGCTGCTGCTGTCGCTAGGGGCTGTGGACAACTGGCCATCCTTCGAGGGTGTGGGCAGCCACCCTGAGCGAGGCACCCAGCGCGTTCACATCCACACGCAGCGTGTAAGCCACATTGTGCCAGATATATATAGCTGTTCAATGCCACCCTGCTGAGCCAGTGCCAGGGCAGATCACGTGGTGCTTGCTTTATTGGGGCTGGTTTGAGGGAGATGCACAGAATCCATGAGTGAATGCGCTGATATGTGCTACTCTGACATAAAAGGAGGAATCCTTCGCTTAGGGTCATAGAGCAAATTCAACGTGCTGGATTCTCCCATTAATACCAAAGGCCATTGTCCATACGCAGTCTGAGTACATTGTTTCTGGCCAAGTTCCACCACGCAGTTCAGAGGTAGTACTTTTACTTGAAGAATGCTGGATATGTGTCTACAGCCATTAGCTGATAACATTATTCAAGTGGTAAAATATTAGACCCTACAGTAGCCTTCTGGTATCTGAAGGAGGCCTATAGGAAGGCTGGGGAGGGACTATTGACAAGGTCTTGTAATGACAGGACAAGGGGCAATGGGTTTGAACTGGCAAAGGGGAGATTGAAACTGGATGTTAGGAGGAAATTCTTTACAGTGAGGGTGGTGAGACACTGGCACAGGTTGCCCAGGGAGGTTGTGGCTGCTCCCTCCCTGAAGGTGTTCAAGGCCAGGCTGGATGAGGTCTTGAGTGACCTGTACTAGTGGGAGGTGTCCCTGCCTATGGCACGGGGTTGGAACTGTATGATACTTGAGGTCCCTTCCAACCTTACCATTCTGTGATTCTATGATTCTATTTGGGTTTATATTTTACCAGTGATTAATGTTTTGATTGATAATTTTTATTTTAACTGGACTAGAAATAGGAAGAGAATAGAGTTAAAATGGAAATTAGGCATCTGCATCCCATGTGATTTGTGTGTGTGCATCAGTTTGTGTGTTTTCACATGCAGGACAAGCTTACTTTTGTTCCACTTGTGTCCATAACATTATTTAGATTCAGTATGGATGGGTGCTAGAAAGAAAATACCCTCAACAAACGTGTCTGGATACAACCAGGGAATTAGTTGTGATTACAGTGTACACTCTGGTGACACTAACGAGAGAGGTGAGACCTTACTCTTCATGGACGCTTGGTCTAAAGAGTCTCCTGGTGCCAACAGCAGCCCTGCCTTCAAGCACATAACTGACTAGCTTTGACTCTATTTGGTGAAGGGCAAGAGCATTCATATACAGCAGCTTATTAGAAAATATCAGTGTTACAGCTCTTTAATCCAATTAAAAACATCTAGCACATGGGTGATCCAGCTGGCTGCCCATGGATCTGTACCTAAGTTGTGAAGCGACTGCGCCCATCCCACCATGGCCTCAGCATAGACAAAGAGCAGCTGCTGGAGTAGTGCTGCACAGTCAAGGGTCTCTAGACATCAACTGGAGGCAGGATTGCTGCACAGCTAGAGGCTAGGAGGATGGACACCTCATCTGCCTGGCCCACAGCATGGAAAGAAGGGCTAGGGACAGAGAATTCTCCTTTACTGAAGAAGTTTGCTTTTCCCCTGTGTGAATTAGCTGGAAATCTGTTGTCTAAGAGAAACTGATCTCCTATTGAGAGTCACCCAACACTGCACTGGGAGCTGTTTTAAACCACCCTATTACTCTTGGCAAGAGGATTTAATTTTGCACTTGGTTCTTTCTAGCAGTTTCTGCCACAGAACGCGTCCACAGAACGCATACGCTTCCTTATTAACTCCACAGGGTGGTACTGAGAGGAAATACACCATGACCTTCATCAAAATAAGAAGTAACATTAATACAAGTCCTATTCTTTTTCTGCTTTCCTTACAGAGTTAAGCAAGGCATAGGAATCATCAAATTCAATGTCTGGGTCAGCTTAATGTAATAAATCTATTAGTTCATATCATCATATATTTGATTTATACTACCCTAGACAATTACTAGCATGTCATTTCTTTGTTTAGGGATTTTTAATTTGAAAGTGTTCTAATCCTTAGTGTCAGCTGTTCCTGGTGGGTGATGACATATCTACTGTGAGTGAAACATTCTGATGACATATAGAGTGTAGGAATCAAATGTCATAAGCATAAATATTTAAGCAATAAGACATGACAGGTAGAGCATTTCTTGGCGATTATCGCACACCTCGGGTGGTGCCATGACGAGGCATTTGTCCAAGGGCCAACTGACTTTAACACACCAGAAGTAGCATGATTGCCTGGAAATGTGCCTGCTTGAAGTGTCTTACTGACATTTTTCTTTCTGCTTTCTGACTTCTTCATTTCCCAACGGGACTTCCAAGGAATTGCATTTCCTCCCTGTGAGACAAGGAAAGCTTGCACCTTAGGATGATCCGAGCAGCCGGAGCTACCTGCAAAGGCATGCACTGCCCGCATTCACAGTCTGATTGTCTGGTGAAATGGGAGGCCTGTCATTTCCTACTCTCATAAGTGCTTTCTAAATCAAACAGACATAGTCAGCAAGGCAATGAGGAGCCAAGCAATTTCTTTAGCAACATTCAAGCTACAGACAGCATCTGAGAACAAAATACCATATAATCTTCACTTAGATGTGGCTTTCTATAGTTAATTGCTCTGATGTAATTGCACTACCTTCTCTATGAATGATATGTGGAGGATATACCGTGAAATATAAAGGGTTTGGCCTGGACTGAAAATACCTTATAAAATACATACTTAATTTCATAGATCCATAGAATCATAGGCTGGTCCAGGCCAGAAGAGTCCTCTAGAGGTCATCCATTCTGGCCCTCCTGTAGTCAGCAGGGACATCCCCAATAGCCTAGGTCCCCCAGAGCCCAGTCAAGCCTCACCTTGAATGTCTCCAGGGAAGGGGCCTCAACCACCTCTTTGAGCAACCTGTTTCAGTGCTCTACCACTCTTACAGTAAATAATTTATTCCTAACACCCAATCTAAATAACCTCTTCTCGAGCTTGAACCCATTGCCCCTTGTCCTGTCACTGCAGGTCTTTGTAAATAGCTTCTCTTCATCCTTTCTGTAGGCCCCTTTCAGGGACTGGAAGGCTGCTATTAGGCCCCCCCAGAGCCTCTTCCTCTCCAGAATGAACACCCCCAGCTCCCTCAGCCTGTCCTCATAGCAGAGCTGCTCCAATCCTCTGATCATTTTCGTGCCCCTCCTCTGGACCTGCTCCATCAGTCCTTCCTATAATGAGCACTGCAGAACTGGAGGTAGTACTCCAGGTGAGGTCTCACCAGAGCAGAGCAAAGTGGCAGAATCCCCTCTCTGGCTCTGCTGGCCACACTTCTTTTGAAGCAGCCCAGGATGTGATTTGCATTCTGGGCTGCAAGCACAGACTGCCTGCTCATATCCAGCTTCTCATCCACCAGCACGCCCAAGTCCCTTTCCAAAGGGCTGCTCTCTTACACTTCATCCCCCAGCCTGTAGTGATAGTGAGGATTGTTCTATCCCAGGTGCAGGACCTGCGTTTGCTCTTGTTGAACTTAATGAGGTTCACCTGGGCCCACCTCTCCAGCCTGTCCAGGTCCATCTGGATGACCTCCTGTCCCTCTGGTGTGTCGACACCACCACATAGTTTGGTGTCATCTGCAAAGTTGCTGATGGTGCCCTCAATCCCGCTATGTCATTGATAAACATATTAATATATAAATATATTTCAGAAGTTATAATTTCTAGAAATTATACCTTTAGTTCAATCCACACAATACTGCCAAAAGTCAAACTGAGCTAAATCAGTCTAGTTCCATTACAAGCAACTAGACCAGTCATAGCTCTGGAACTCTAGTCTCTTGGGCTGTGGATTCTGTCTGAATGGAATTATGTTAAAAAGAACTCTATATGCAAAACCAAATGTTGTGCCTATAGTATGTTTTCCTATTTGCTTGCTATGTAAGAGAGAAAACATATGGAGGAGTTTCCTAATTTGGCCAGGCTTCCACCATCTGTAGTGATTTCCATTATGATCACAATACCTCCTCTTTTTGCATAAGGACTCAGCTGGGCTTAATATAAATAGGTAGAAGAATAATATATATGCATACATCTAGTGCATCTCACCAAGGAAAAATATGCACACATTCATGGCATGAGATTAGAGCTGTAAAAGCCATTTTAGGAATAATATCACAGATTACAAAGTTGTTCTTAGATTTTGGGTTTCGATCAAAAGGAAAATCACACATCCTTTTCTTTTCCCACAGAGCTTACTGAAATATGAAGTAGTAGTGGCAGTAGCCATGGCAGCATTTGCCTGCCCTGAGAGCCTGGAGAAGAGAAGGCTTTGAAGAGACCTTATAGTAGCCTTCCAGTATCTGAAGGGGGCCTACAGGAAGGCTGGGGAGGGACTATTGACAAGGTCTTGTAATGACAGCACGAAGGGCAATGGGTTTGAACTGGCAGAGGGGAGATTTAGACTGGATGTTAGGTAGAAGTTCTTCACAGTGAGGGTGGTGAGGCACTGGCACAGGTTGCCCAGGGAGGTTGTGGCTGCTCCCTCCCTGGAGGTGTTCAAGGCCAGGTTGGAGGAGGCCTTGAGTGACCTGTGCTAGTGGGAGGTGTCTCTGCCTATGGCAGAGGGTTGGAACTGGATGATCCTTTAGGTCCCTTCCAACCTTACCATTCTATGACTCTATTTCTATAGATGACTTACAGGATAGTGTTAAGATGAGCCATGCTTCTTGTGAAGAAAGAGCCATTCTATCAGGTCTGGCTGCAGATCTCTCACTCTCCCTTCCTTGTTTGCATCTCCAGAGCAGCTTCAGCACCAAAGAATGAGTTTGTTTCCCACCATGCCAAAAACTTTAGTAGCACTCAATCTCAGTAGCCTTTGCATCAAATCACAAGAAGGCCAACAGGACCATCTCACACACCAAAGTAACAGAGAAATGCAGAGGCGGAGAAGGCACTAGCAAAGTTTTCTTTGTAATCATTGTTTAACACTGTAAGTAATTAAATATTAATGAAAGTATGCTACTTTCATTTTGTGAGCAATTTAATTCAATTAAAAATAAATGGATCTCCTTGGCTCAGTGGATATACTGATATTCAGCACTGCCCTTAACTTAGTTGCAACAGCATTTAACTCCAGCACAGCAAAGTACAGCGACTGAAACATAGCCCCCAGCTAACATCGTTAACTCTTTAAGTCCCAGAGGCATGATTCTGTCACCCTGCTGAAGCAACACAGCATCTCCCAGGGAGTATTGACTGTGCTGTTTAACTTGCAGGAGAAGTAATTTATACCCAGTGTGTTAGCAAAGATATCTTGCACTGGGGCACTGTTTTCTTGAAAGGAAGTAATTTCATAAAGACTTAGCAAGCCTGCATGGGTCTGAATCTACTAGTGCGCCGTGATCTGGTTAAGTAATATATCTGGGAACTTCATGTCACATAATGTAGAACTATTCTTTTATTGCACTGAAAGAGCTGTTTTAGATTCCCTCTGAGCCCATAGGCCATGTCTTTCTGATAATAAGAGTGTTATCAATGCTTTAATATTGAACTCAAATCTCTGCATGAGAGAGCATCTAAGAGCTATTACTCAGCGCTGAAAGCAAAACCCAACTGTTCTGAATGGCGAGGAAAATGCCAATCTGTTGACAAAAAGTTAAACAGAGGTGAAATCTAAACTCTGGCCAACATTTTACAGCCTTAACGCATTGTTAACTTTTCATCTTATCTGTCAGGAATAGGAAACTAATGTTTAAAAACAATGTATTGCTTTTACAGGCAAGGTCAGCATTTGTTAGGTTTCAGGGTTATGCCGAGCATAGTCAGCCAGGGTGACACAGAAAGCACAGCTCCGGCACCCATGGGCTGAGGTCTTTCAAAAGTTAAAATGTACAAACCGATTTCATTTCCTTTTTCATTTTTTCCACGCAGACAACAGGAGCTCTACTCTGACTTTTTTTGTTCAGCCTCTCGTTTTACACATGGTAGTGCCAGCAATGGCTGGAGGTTAACACCTTTCAGAAGGTGCCGTTGAACAAACCCTAGGTCAAAGAAGCGGTTGTTGCATTTTACTTTTGGGGGAGCTCGGGTTCAGGGTCACTCTGCTCTCTTCCAGGGGCGAGGTCCAGATTTGTGTGCCTGCCCCTTGGACAATGCCGGGCTTTGTTCAAGCAGCAAAGCATCCTTGCTCAGCCATGCAGTTCCCAAGGAGCTGTGTAGGTAAGATAATACAGGGGAAATGGAACAGAGAGTCATTCTCTGCGAGAGAGACAGAGATCTCGTTCAGAAAACATGGCTCAAGGATGTTTTCCCTATATGATTTTATATTAAATAATCCCAGGTTGTACACTCAGAAAGCATTTGACCCATGGGGCAATTGCGTGGACTGGTAGATCATGGAGTCATTAGAAACAACCCCCATACATTGTCCACTGCACGGCAAACGGGGCAGCAAGAGAGACAGAAATGAGTTTCACACAGAACAAAAGGGTTTCCAAAACATGTGCTGTGTAGGCTGCCACATTCATGAATTTGCTTTCCTGACAGATACAGCCCCTCTCTTTTCTTAGCAGTAAACATTCAGGTGGGCAAGATTTCTAAGCCTGTTTTTGTGTAAGCAGTAAAAAACACCAGAAGTGCCAGTGTAGGTGAATTTTTCTGGAAATCTTAGTAAGAGGAGGCATTCATACCAAAACAAACTGTGTTTGCCATATCACTAAGAATATTTGTCGGTTATATGCAGAAAAGTAAGCTACCATTCAGTGGAAAAAAAAAAAAAAAACCAACATAGTATGACTTAGATGGATCAGTAATGTAGAAGAGCTTACAAATTGCAAATAATCAAAAATGACCAGTTTTTAAACAAGTTTTAGATCTAACTTTCCTTAAAAAAAAAAAATTAAATACAATCATAAAAGCCAAACAACAACAACTAAAGCACAAAATATTTGGGATGGGTTATTTGACCAGCTCTAGGTGAGGCATGTTTAGTACCTTCTGTCCCATGTGCTTGGAGACTTCCCAGCTTGTTTTAATCTCTCTAAGCAAATGAGAGCCCTCAAGGCTCATTAGGGTTATTTACACAGTTCTTAACCGGAAAAAAATAGATCTACAAAAATGAATAAATAAACTGATGTGAAGTATGAACTGAGAAGTCATGTTTAAAATCAATTTCCGAGTCTGCTAACACCATGGACCTCCCTGGGGCTACCTCCAAGAAATGGCTATGGGGAAAAAGAAAAAGGAGAAGTGGTGGTGGGAAAATGATGACAAAACTATTAACAGTTAAGCCTGGGGCTCATGAGAAATCAGAGATACCAGAGTTTGTAACAAAATATAAATACATTTCAGAGAAGACCAGAATCTCATGACTAAAGCAGCTGTGATTCAGTCTTGACTTTCTGAGAGTTGCCATTTTTTTAGTGTTTTACTCATTATTTGTAAAATATGGATAATGGAACCTTGTTTTTCCTCCAAGTTATTGGTTCTGTTTCTCTAAGTACGGCATATCTCTTGTTGTAGATGCACACTCCCGCGGTTATTAAGGGAGAGAGAGACAGAGACTCTTGTTACATGAGACTAGAGGAGCATTTGCAATCATATTGATCTCCCAGGCATGCAGGTGCAACTACTCATGGCCAGCCAGTTCCTGCCATCCATATACATATGTTGCTTTGAATGGCAGCTTGTACCTACCCACCCACCCCAAAATAACATCTAGCTGATTAGCATAGCACCTGTACCATCCACATTTTCCAGTGCTGAACCAATTCTTGGGAAGCAGGCCCTGGTTTCCAGAAAGGAAAGGGGGGGAAATGGATATCCTAATAGAGGTTATAAATTACCGAGTGGCTAATTCAACTGATGCATGTGAAAGGAAGAGTATCTTCCCGTCACCTTTCTTCTCAGTGTGACTCCATCAGCAGAAAAACTGCAGGTTTCAATCCACCCTGTTGCACATCTCCTTTTAAGTAGATTACCTCTGTCTGTGCCTCTGCTCTCTGCAGACTTTTATCACTGTCAGCATTTGGCTCTCTGCATTGCCAGTACTAACACTTCCGCAGGTTCACCAGCAAAGACACCAGACATTAGACAACACCCAGTACTCTAACAAAACAGTTCTGGTTTTCCAGCAGTCCTTTGTTTCACTAATAGAATTGCCTGCTTCATCTGCTTACCTTAGTGAGGCTTGTATGGCATATCCCTTGGTTAACTACTCATTTTTAAACTTCTTTTTTGCCACAATAGGAAGAAGAGAAAGAGGCTTTTCAGTCACCCTTCACGGTATTATCAGCCTAGCAAGAACAAGCTGCTCGAAAAGAAGAAGCCTAAACTGATCCACTTTGCTCTTGTCAGACCCCACCTGGAGTCCTGTGTGCAGTTCTGGAGCCCTCAGCACAGGAAGGACATGAAAGTGTTGGAGCAGATCCAGAGGAGGGGCACAAAGATGATCAGAGGGCTGCAGCAGCTCTCCTATGAGGACAGGCTGAGACAGTTGGGGCTCTGCAGCCTGGAAAAGAGAAGGCTTCGAGGAGACCTGACAGTAGCTTTCCAGTATCTGAAGGGGGCCTACAGGAAGGCTGGGGAGGGATTATTGACAAGGTTTTGCAACAACAGGACGAGGGGCAATGGGTTTGAACTGGCAAAGGGGAGATTTAGACTGGATGTTAGGAGGAAGTTCTTTACAGTGAGGGTGGTGAGACACTGGAACAGGTTGCCCAGGGAGGTTGTGGCTGCTCCCTCCCTGGAGGTGTTCAAGGCCAGGTTGGAGGAGGCCTTGAGTGCTAGTGGGAGGTGTCTCTGCCTATGGCAGGGGGGTGGGACTAGATGATCCTTGAGGTCCCTTCCAACCTTAACATTCCATGATTCTATGATCCCATTGCACCTTGGAGGGTAGAACTAAGGACTGACCCAGAAGGAAGCATTTTGTGGTCAATGTTACCATAGCTGAGGTTCTCAGCTGCAGCAGTCTCAGATGCACAATCAGCTTCACATGAATCAAGAGGAATCATGCATGTAAACCTAAACAAAAAGTCAGTCTTGCATCCATAGTATTCACTCTGTATTGCATCTGACATGCAATTTCTGAGCAAGATGAAAATTGCAGAAGACTTCCAAATTATAATTCCATCAAGAAGAGTTGAATAACCAAAGAATATTTGCTTGGAGAATTCACTAAGTCAATTATACACCCAAATAGTCTCCAAAACTGCAAAATGTAGAGTAGGCATCAGAAGATTTCTTGAGACTTCATCCCATCCTCAACAGCATATTTCTTTCTAAAAAATCACAAATTTCCAATAGCATGTGAATAATAGGATACAAATATCATAACTTTGTTCAGCATTAACTATTAAACATGGCCTGCAGCTGTACCACCTGGGGCTCTGACCTTGACAGCTCTCACAAGTTACAGAAGATTTGACTCCAGCCAGAACTTGGACAAAAATCCTCTAAGGAAAATATAAATGCTACAGAAGAATTTTGTAATTCAATGGAAAATGACATAAGGACTTTTTGGTGATTGGAGAGTGTTGTAACTGACAGCTTCCTAGGCTCTTTCACTTCTTGGGGCAATAGTGTTACCTATTATATTCATCCTCAGTTATAAATTACTTCCTGCTTCTCTGAATTCCCTTCTACAATTTCCACATGACATTGAAATGTCCAGTACTAAATTATCAGGTGCTGTGGCTGTACAGTCTCAAAGAGTTGCTGTTTTTTACTTCAAAGGTGACTGAGATGACATATGCATAAAATAGTACTGTTCATATACTCCTAGAACTCAGATAACAAGTTTTCAAGTTTTCAGTGGGAGAAGCGACACTCAAACCCATTCCCTCACTTGACAATCATTATCCTTCTTTCCCCTGACTGTCTTCCCTTACCTGGGCTAGTGATGAAAACTCAGTGAGACTGCTCTAAGGAAATTCTGTTATGTGCTGACATTTACCAGGTGACAACAAGGTTGGCTCAGACGTTTGATGCCCAGGTCTTTGCATGTAATTATCAGGTAGTACTACAGGTAGCTGAGGCTTAGTATATTTTTAAGGGGTTATGATGAAGCAGTTCCCTTACTTGTTCAAGCTTCTTCTCAGTAAGCTTTTTAAAAAGGCAGGTGGAATCCTATTCTTTTCATAGTCAAAATCAGGAGTTACTTTGTATGCAAGTAAAAAGAAATATATGAATAAGTAGGTTTGTGAGCCCAGGAAGGTGCTAGTCACTAATATCTCTGAGTGGTAAAATATTCTATGAGATTTTGATATTTGCCACTAGATTTCTTCTCTGATGTTAGCAGATCAATCGTTGTTCTCCAAATCTTCTTAAAGCCTCAAACGAGTGCTGCTTTCAACTCTTGAAAGAAATAGCTATCCACTTTCTGTTTTTTTCTTCTATGTCCAGAAAACAGCCCAAGAGAAGCTTCTTAAATCAACGAGAAGCTTCACTTGGGATTAGAGTATCAGTCTGTGGATCTGACCAGACTGGAGTTAAATTACATTTCAAAACAACATTTTAAATACTACAATCACCATTTCTAAGTCTGTTTGGTTTTCTTTTAAGCTCAAAAACCTTGCCATCTCTGCAAAGTTTCCGTCTTAAGTGTAAATGTAATCTAAATATTTTCCAACAGAGGGAAGAAGAAGAAGAAGGGGGGAGAAGAAGAAAAACAAAAAGGGGGGGAGGGGAGGGGAAAAAAAAAAAAAGAGGAAA
>VWZE01023725.1:161248-175100 GCA_013396675.1 Eubucco bourcierii
AGCCTTTGCTTTTATGTTGAGCTTCCTGTGCGGAGGGCTTCACAGTGCTGCCTTTTAGCACTGCCTGCCCCAGCTGAGCTCCATGAGCTCAGACCAGCACAAGCCAAGGAGGCTAACCCTTTACAAAACCCTTTTCTTCTGCTCTTGGGTGCTCAACCAGAAGCATTCTAAAGGAGCTAGTTTTCAAAAAAAAAAAAAAAAACCAAAAAAAAAAAACTAAGCACTTCCTGATAATCAGGATATTTTTAAGATGTCCAATGTAGTAATCCATGTTTATGACCAAACATCTTGGTCCTACCTTCCCCCAGAGTTCACACATTATCTGTGCTCCCCTGTATCCTTCTGGCTTTGCTGTTAGGGAGACCAAAATTAGTGGAGATGAGGAGAGATGGAAATGCTTACGCCCCATTCTAGCTGAGGCAATGAGAGAGGGCAGAAGAAAGCACAAGCATTGGATGTAAGAAATTAGGAACTTCCAGCACTATAACCAGGGTAGAGGCAGCTGTAGGTGACAGTGGAGATGGGAAGTTTATGATTCTTCCCTAGGAGTCCCCAAGCCAGAAGCATTTGTGATATATCCTGATTGTGCTGTCTTTGATCCTAACAACTGTATTACCAGCTAGAACAATTTTAAGCACAGTAGATGGGTTGGCCATCACTAATTTAAATCCCTTCCTTTACAGTTTCTTCACCACTAAGTCTCATTAGGCAGCCCTCTTGCACTCACCAGGAATTCAGCAAAGCAGATCCTTAGCTGGTGTTAATTAGTCTAAGTCCGTTCACTTCAAAGAAGCTGTTCTAACTTACATTGCCCAGAAATGTGACCCAGTTTCACTTCTCTGTGTAATGTCATCTCTTGATGAACATAGGTATTCTTCCTGCTTTGGATCTGAAGCTTCAAGTGATTGCACACATTTTTGAGAATCCAAGAAATCTGGGGGTTTGGAGCAAATAAATGCTTAGCATCATGACTTCCTCCAATGAAAGAAGTGGGAAGCTCCAGAACATAATGCAAAAAAGTAACAGTACATCATTCTGGTTAACTTAAACCCAGAAAGAACTAGAAAATCCTCTCAAGACACAGCTAGATTGCAGGAGAAAGCAGGCAAATGCATAAGCACCTGGATGAATCTTGGCCTGAATGACACGAGGCCATCAAACATGCTGTATAGACAACTGGTTAAACAAATCAAGAGCAATATGGTCCAAATAAGGCTTTATGATTTGGATCAGTAAAAGATGACTGCACAAAGTTTGAGGATTCAAAGTAAAACACAAGGATGAGTTTGGTTTTTTGTTTTGTTTTGGATTTGGGGTTGTTGGATTGATTTTTTTTTGGGGGGGGGAGGGTTGTTTTGGTTTGGAATTTGGTTTTTGGTTTTTTTGGAGGGGATTTGTTTTGGGTTTGGTTTGGGGGTTTTTGGTTTGGGGGGTGCTTGTTTTTTGGTTTTGGTTGATTGGTTGGTTGATTTTTAGGGGGCTGGGGTTTGGTTTTGGTTTTTTTTCATTAATTATTTTTTACATCTTTTTTTTCACATGCTTTCAGAACCAAGCAATGTCATTGAGCTCTGGTCAACACCACTCCCTGTTTAGGTACAGCTCTTGCCCAGTTGCAGAAGGCAGCTGTTGCACAGGCAGTAGCAGCAAAGGGAGTAGAAGGTAAAGAAGAAGGACAAGCAATTGCTGGTCATGAGGCAAATTTGGGGACAGAATAGTCTTACTCAGGTAGCATCAAGACAGTCGGCAGCTAAGAATGAGCACTTCTCAGAAGCTTTTCCAGTTGAAATTCTGGCAGCACATCACTTGGCTTTAACAGATCATTAAACACAATTTTAAAGTTGTTTGCTTTTAGTGCTCAATTTTCTCGTCAAAAGTCTACAGAAGAAGGATCTGTTTCCTCTGATGTTTCTTTCCCGCCATGAATGAACTATATAATTGTGTGGTTTTATTTCTGTACTGTCATATTTATACCTAACACCTTCAAATGTATATTATTTTAGAGATCTGATACCATCTAGTGTTATTGCTGGCTTTTCACATCTTACACTTATCAAGTAACCACAGTCAGCACCGTGTCAGAGTTCATCACTGCATCGCGTCAGTAGTAAAATAAAACCTGCTTCCTACCCAATATCTATATTTACACACCCCACAGGTGGGTGGTGAAATTTACTCTCCTTTAATCTCTGGAAATTGGTTTATCTCTATGTATACCTATCTAGTGCCTCACCACTGATTTATTTCAGCCTCTGTAGTAATAGGCTGAGAGTCTTAAAAACAAACACATGTATTTATAAACAGTTTATATGCAATTGCAGACACTTTAAAGTCTATGGTATGCTCTCTTTAAAGCAACCAATATTTCACTCTGGTTTTCAACGAATTAGGTGAGATTTTAATTTGCAAATAGTGACTGGTGCAAAGTCTTCATAATTGTGTACAGTTCTGGAGCCCCCAGCACAGAAAGGACATGGAACTGTTGGAGCAGGTCCAGAGGATGCCACGAAGATGCTCAGAGGGCTGCAGTAGCTCTGCTATGAGGACAAGCTGAAAGAGTTGGGGCTCTACAGCCTGGAGAAGAGAAGGTTTCCAGGAGACCTGATAGTAGCCTTCTAGTATCTGAAGGGGACCTACAGGAAGGCTGGGGAGGCGCTATTTACAAGGTCTTGTAATGACAAGACAAGGGGCAATGGGTTTAAACTGGCAGAGGGGAGATTGAAAGTGGATGTTAGGAGGAAGTTGTTTGCAGTGAGGGTGGTGAGACACTGGCACAGGTTGCCCAGGGAGGTTGTGGCTGCTCCCTCCCTGGAGGTGTTCAAGGCCAGGTTGGAGGAGGCCTTGAGTGACCTGTACTAGTGGGAGGTGTCCCTGCCTATGGCAGGGGGTTGGAACTAGATGATCCTTGAGGTACCTTCCAACCTTACCATTCTATGATTCTAAATATTCATAGTTACTAGAAGCCAGGAGGTTACTACTGTCCAGGAGGGAAATGATTTCATACTAAAACAAGACATGATCAACAAGGAGAGCAAATCTCCACTGGACAACATGGTGTGTTCATCTGTTTGGCCACGATGAGCTTTAAAACACAATGTGTTGCTCAACTGAAAATATGCAGAAATATAGTATATTCATAAAGGTAAAAAAGAAGGAAAGGAACAGTGTGGTTGGTTAGTGGTATAAAGATGGTGGATTAGTATCCATGGAGACTCTTTTCTTTTCTTTATTCACCCAATACATACAGGATGATTGGTAATTTCACTACCACATCCCAACATTGCCTTAATCTGAACAGACAGCAAACACCACTGTAGCTAAAAGGGTAATTTGGACTCCATGTCCCTTAGCTCGAGGCCTCTCTTTGTGTGCAATTGGGATGGATGTCAGTTAAGACAGTAATTTCTGCAACAGGGCCACTTGCCTGTTTTGGAAGTAGACTGGTGGACATCAACACTTATAAGTCAGCAACCTCGAAACAGTGATCTACAAGAGGTTCATATTTATTGCTACCCCTTGCAAACAACTTACCACCTCCAAAGGATATTATTATCTAGTGATTAAGTGTTTTGTTAGAATAGGGGGGAGAGTAATAACAAAATCTTATTTTGTATCTTTATGGAGGATAAAGTAATTTTCAGTGCTGTGTTTCACTTGCTTACGTATGATTGCTGGCAATGGGTACTAAATGCTTTAACATGCTAAAAGTGTAGTTTTATGTGATGTTTACACATGCTAAATGCCTGGGGCTAGAAAACAGATACTTGTCTTCTAGGAGCAGTCTTCCAGGCAGCCCTTTTTATTATATAGGCCATGTGAATGAGATTAGCTTAGAGGCAAATGCCCTTTTGTTCCTGCAGTAAGAAGGTAAAGAACCTGAAAAAGAAGGAGAAAGCCTATCTAGACAGGACTGGCTCAAAAATCCAGAGGTGTTGGCATATGAATGTTAATAAATTTTCGTATTGGAGAAACAATTCAGCAAGTAAGAAGAGTTGCCTCATGCCTCTATTTCTTCTGAGCTGCCTGGCTAATTTATAAAATAACCACTAAAAGCACATTTCGTATGTGACTGTCAACACACAGAACAACACTGAGGTAGCTGGAGCATGTCAGCTACACTACATCTCCCCAAAGTAGACTTACCATATCCTCCAGATACTGCTGCACAGTCAACAGCTTAACCAAAACAGTAAATGAAAAGTAGTTTGTGCACACTACAACCCACTTAGATGTAGTCACACCAGTTGTGAGAGCAGAAGAACTCCAACTGAAATAGTGTGCTACTAGCTTTAGGGAGTGCAGCTCTCAGAAGCTCCAGAGAGGTTGCATTCAATAGACAGGCTATACCAAGGCAGGGGGAAGATGAGTTTGGATACACCTACATCATAAAGCCTGCAGCCCACCTTGGTAACCCTATCTAGAGGCAAACAAATATGCAGTGGAACTACTTAATTCAGGGATCTTTAAGGGTTTACTCAAGCCAATTATACTACAGTAGCACAGAGGTTACAAAGACAAGAAAATGTCAATAACAGAGAGGGACAGTCACAGCCTTAGGGCCAACTGCTAATGAGAATTAGCAATGCATGTCCCTATGTCTATTATCTAGGAACTGAATGACACTGCTATGTATGATATGACCCCTAACGTATTTAGTCTTCCACTCCACAGCTTCATTTCCCCTTTAGTTTCCCCTCTGCTATTCCTATTATACCTTTTCAGTCTTTACATGGTACATTATCTCTACAGCTATTCTCATCCTGTTGCATGTGCAACAGCTCTGTTGGAAAGTTTTCATGTTGGAAAGTTTTCAGGAGGTAGGTTGTGAAAATATCCTTCTTTTTTTTTTTTTTTTTTTTTAAATAGTAATAATAACTTTTGCAAGGGCTAATAACCAAACTGAATACCATCTTTTTCGTTTCTCATAACTTCTATTTTGAAACACTACCTTATCAAAAAGAAAAGCAGTTGCTTCACAATCTTTAAAGCAAAACTGATTAAAATATCTCCTATTTTTCTTCCATTTAAACGCTCTGTTTTCATTCATATGACAAGAGGACTTGGAGCAACTTCTCTCCTTTGACCTGACATTAGATATATTTTTTAATTACATCTGTTCTGGCTGTAAGTCTTGAGGAATTCCAAACCACAAAGTTTTCATGTGTGAGCTAAGGGCTTTGATGTCACCAACACATACAGCAACAGACATGTATCACAGTTTTTTGACAACAGTAGTTCAGTCTACCTCAGCTGATATCCCAGACACAACAACATTGTGCTGGTTTGGGGCTAATTGGAATATTTTAATGAGAGAAATTAGATTATTTTCTGTGAAAAGAAAAACAAGGTGATGTTTATATCACCCATTCGCTCTGCTAGGACATATAAAAACACAGACACAAAGAAAGAGAAGAGAGTCTCTGCCTGGCTGTTGCCCTATTAACTCTTCTGCCTGAATTTGCACATTTCCAACTAATCATTCTGCTTCTAACAGCCCTTGCTGACCTTTCCAGTTCACCCTGCACATAAGAGAGATTTTGAGATAAATGAAAGGGTGGAAAGAAGGTGGAGAGGTGGTTGGAAGCCCCTCTTGGCACTCTGGCTGCTGGGAAGGGTTTTGTTATTCTGTATTACTTTTACCTTGTATATTACTGTATATAGTTGTAAATACATTGTATACTGTAATACATTGTATATATATGCTTGTAAATTGTGCTAAGTTGTAAATACAAAGCTTCATTCCTTAACTTCCAGCTGGCTGGGTTAGTCTGGTTAATCTAGGAAGGGAGGGAAACTCCAGAACCACTACAAACATACAGATATTTTTTCTCTTTTGTAGCACTTATATGGGCTCTCCAGCCACAATTGCATTCTATGTTTTAATTAAACACATGATATAGCTATGTACTGAAATGCTTTCCTTGTGAAACATTTCTTGATGGACTGCAATAATTATTTGCTTTTACATGGGTTTAGAAGATGTGTAAAAGCATCTCTCAGTTTGACCCTGATGCAACTTGGGTGCCTATTATTATTAACAGAGAAAGCTCTTAAAGTATCCTTATTTTTACTGCAGCTGAAATGTGATTATCCCTATGAGACCAATCATGTCACCTACAGTTATCCAAAATGCTGTTCTCAGTTCATTATACACAGAAACAAAGATGCAAATCCAGTCCTCCAGTCTCATTTTATATGACAGCTCTCAGTCATGTGGGAGATGTGTACCACCAAACTGTATTTATTGTAAATCTATATTAAAAGCCTGTCCTATTTGAGTATGTGGATGAGAAAACCTGTTCCTGAACATATCTACAAATACACAGTCCAATCCATATATAGAATCATAGAATGGTAAGGTTGGAAGGGACCTCAAGGATCATTCAGTTCCAACCCCCTGCCATAGGCAGGGACACCTCCCACTAGCACAGGGCACTCAGGGCCTCCTCCAACCTGACCTTGAACACCTCCAGGGAGGGAGCAGCCACAACCTCCCTGGACAACCTGTGCCAGTGTCTCATCACCCACACTGCAAACAACTTCCTCCTAACATCCAGTCTAAATCTCCCCTCTGCCAGTTCAACCCCATTGCCCCTTGTCCTGTCATTGCAAGACCTTGTCAATAGTCCCTCCCCAGCCTTCCTGTAGCCCCCTTCAGATACTGGAAGGCTATTCTAAGGTCTCCTGGAAACCTTCTCTTCTCCAGGCTGCAAAGCCCCAACTCTCTCAGTCTGTCCTCACAGGAGAGCTGCTGCAGCCCTCTGATCACCTTCGTGGTCTCCTCTGGGCCCACTCAAACACTTCTATGTCCTTCCTGTGCTGTGCTCAACTTTGCTCAAACACTATTCTAATAAACAATATTACAATAAGTAAGTAAAAAAACATAAAAGTTATTAAATCTTATAAAAGAAATAAATATTATAGCCAATGCTATTAATGAAAATTATTAATTATTAATATAATTATACTGTATAAATATTGGAAAATAAATAAATAAAAACCCAATACATAATATTCCTTTGCTCAAACACTATTCTAATAAGCACATCCACAAAATTCTTAAGGTTTGCTGCCTTTCAGTTTCTCCCCCTCAGGTGTTTCCTTCCCAGGGGACTGGTTGTTTTAAAAACAAATATGAGACTTGCTTTTCCTAGAAAATCTCCAGATAAGAGCAAGTTGAAATCGCTTTTTTGGGGGGGTTTGGTTTTTTTCTTTCCCCATCAGAGTTATTTCTTTATATCTTTGACATTGGTTTTGCTCTCTTAAATTAAAGGGGCACTCTGTAAATCTCTGAAACTGCAAAGGCCTGGTTGCAGGAAAGACCATGATTTAAGGCAAAGCTTATAGTTCTGCAGTTGAACACATGGGCTGCCAGTTCAGGCCACGTGTAAAGGGCTTTGCAACCCACTGCATTAGCAGCTCATTTCTCTGTGTGTAGGTGGGGCCAATCTAAATCTGGAACAGTCCAGTGATATTAAGTGATACACTGTGTGGACACGGTCAAGGGAGGGAAAGGGAAAAAATGTGTCATTTTCCATCATTCCTCACCACTTCCAAATTTAGACATGAGGAAAGGTCTATGGAAAGAAAAAAAAAAAAAGGCATTACCTCCTGCAGCACACCTTGATTCTCTTCTATCATTAGATCATCACAGCTACAGCAACATGACTGTTACAGATGTAGAAGCCACAAGAGTTTAATTACCCAGATATTCACTAAGGGAATCTTCTGGGCTGTTGCAGTGCGTTCAGAAAGATTTGCCTTAGATTAATTTGAGCAATACACAGCATACCCTGTGAAAGGCACACTGCTTTGTCAAACTGATACAGACCCCTTCTCTCTGTGGTAAGAAGTACATCTGCACATGCTGACAGAACCCACGTGAAAGCCCAGAGTTGCTCAGGGCTTTCTTAACGTGTTTGCATAATTGTGGTTTTTCAGACCAAAAGCGGAAGGTAAACTTCATTCATGCCTGACCTGCTGCCCTTCACAGCTGGAACATGTTGGGAATCACTTCTGGCACAGAAAAGGTTAATTGTCTCCTGCTGTGAGGTAGTAGTCTAGAAAAGGATACCACATTTGGTGGGAATTATAGTAAATGAGGTTTTCTTTAGAGCACTGCTCATTCTCAACATGTTGAAAGGGCATTAGTTCACAGTCACTTTCTCTGGAATTATCAAATCTGCTCAGGAAGCCTTCATTAGGATATTAAACAAGACTTAATAAGTGAAAGTGATTTGCATTGCTGATAATCGTGTGCATTAATCAAGCAAGCTTCTGTCTCTCCCTCTGCAATATGTTTCATGTTCCATTGTAAAGCCTCTTTAATTCTGTAGGGCTTCTTAAAAGGGAAATGTTACATTTAGAAAGCCATTTTTAAAATTATTTACTTAGCAAAGATCACTATAAATAATGTTCAACTCACTCCTCAGCTTTAACCATCAATATAATTAATACGGAGGGGTTTGTATCAGGGATATGGACCAGATGTGTTCCCATTTATCAGATATAGATTGCACTTACTCTAATAAATGTGTTTTCATTCTGAGTAACTTCTGAAACCAAATAACTGCATGTGGCACTTTAATCTGAAGTCCCAATTTTAGGCTAAGGCATTTATTTCTCATGCCAAGGGGGACCATGCAGGCTTTCACTACATCACCCCACATGCCAGAATCACACCATAGATCTTAATGAAATTGTGTGGCAAATATTTATCATAGAATCATAGAATGGTAAGATTGGAAGGAACCTCAAGGATCATCCAGTTCCAATGCCCTGCCATAGGCAGGGACACCTCCCACTAGTACAGGTCACTCAGGGCCTCCTCCAACCTGGCCTTGAATACATCCAGGGAGGGAACAGCCACAACCTCCCTGGGCAACCTGTGCCAGTGTCTCACCAACTTCCTCCTAACATCCAGTCTAAACCTCCCCTCTGCCAGTTCAAACCCATTGCCCTTTGTCCTGTCATTGCAAGACCTTGTCAATAGTCCCTCCCCAGCCTTCCCGCAGCCCTCTTCAGATCCTGGAAGGCTACTACAGGTCTCCTGGAAGCCTTCTCTTCTCCAGGCTGCAGAGCCCCAACTCTCTCAGCCTGTCCTCATAGCAAGAGCTGCTCCAGCCCTTTGATCATCTTCATGACCTCCTCTGGACCTGCTCTTCAGTAATTCAAAAGTAACTTCACATGATCTACTCTTAAGGGATGACACCGCTTATCTATAGAGCTCAGCCAAACAGCATGATGTAATTAATCTTACACTTCTCCAGCATCTTCCTTTCCAAGGATCCCATGACTTGTAAATATGTTTAATTTTCAGAACACCACACTTGACAAGCCTTCTGCACACAGGCAGATGGGCGCTGCAGATAAGTGATCTTCTTTTTTTTACACGAGACTATCCTTATGTGTGCTGGTTTGAGGCTAATTGGAATATTTTAATAGAGAAAATTACACTATAGACTGTGAAAAGAAAACATGGTGATGTCTACTTCACTCATAGGCTTGCTGAGATGTTTGGGTAAAAGAATTCAAAACATTAGATAAGTCAGTCAGTCTGTCTCTCTCTGGGGGCACAGCGTCTCGGGTGGTCTAGCTTCTGGCTCCTCTTTGCTGATTAATCTTCACTAACCACTTTCCTTCTAACACCCCTGGCCCATCTTCCAAGCTCACCTTGCATGTAAGGCAAACCTTGGCGTAAGGTATAGGGGTGGGGAGAAGGTGGAAGGGTGGTTGGGAGCCCCTCCTGGGGTCTCTGATTTCTGGGAGGGGAGTTGTGTTTCTGTATTACCTTTAACTTATATATTTCTGTAACTATTCCTGTCTATATCTCTGCTTGTACACTGTGCTGAGCTGTAAACAGAGCTTCAGTCCTTAACTTACAGCTGGCTGAGTTCTAGTCTGGGTCATTTTACAAAGTGTGGGGGGGCAGGGAACTCCCAAACCATCACACCTTAAGAAAATAGCATTAGATTCTTAAAAAGCCTTACTTTGCTGCTTTTGCCCCTAGCCTGCCAGAGCTGTCTGTCCCCTCTAACATGACCCCATGAATATCATACTCACAAGAGCCACCTGGATACTCCACAGCCATGGGAATATTTTCATCAAGAAAAACAATATTGCTATTACCATTCTTCACCAAACGTGTCACCAAGGATAGCCTTAAGGAACAACTTGTCACAAGAATCAACAGCTATTGTGAAAAATGAAAGCCTAATTACTGTTTGTCCTGCATCAGGAAGGACTGTGGCTACGCTCTGTAAATGTACAAAAGTGACCAATGCTGTAGTCTAAGTACAAAATAATATTGGTGGCAGGATGAAGCAGCACAACATCTGCACAAGCTCACCCATATGGGTGGCCTATAATCCACCAAAGTGAGCTAGAACAAGCAGGTGCTTAAACAGATCAAAGTTTCACCAAGTATGACTGTGCTAGGCTACTTGTGATACTTTCATGCTTCTCTGTCTGAAGAAGGTAGGTAGAAATTACTGGTGGGAGTACAAGGGCCACTTTTTTCTTCAGGTCTGATGATCAAGGGCACAATGTCCACCTGGAGACCAATGCAAAGTGGTGTCCCTCAGGGATCAGTGCTGGCACCAGTGCTGTTTAACATCTTTGTCAGTGCCATGGACAGAGGAATCAGTGCACCCTCAGCAAGTTTGCAGATGGCACCAAGCTGTGTGGCACAGTTGACTTGCTAGAGGGCAGGGATCCATCCAGGAGGCCCTGTACAGACTGGAGAGGTTTGCCCAAGCCAACCTCATGAAATTCAACAAGGACAATCCCAAGCACAACTCCAGGCTGGGTGGGAAATGGCTGAGAGCAGCCCTGAGGAACAGGACCTGGGGGTCTGGGGTACTGAAAAGTTCAACATGAGCCTGTAGTGTGAGTGCAGCCCAGACAGCAACCAGGTGCTGGGCTGCAGCAAGAGCAGTGTGGGCAGCAGGGTAAGGGAGGGGATTCTCTCCCTGTACTCTGCTCTCATCAGACCCCACCTGGAGTCCTGTGTGCAGTTCTGGAACCCCCAGCACAGGAAGGACATGAAACTGTTTGAGCGGGTCCAGAGGAGGCCATGAATGCTCAGAGGGCTGGAGCAGCTCTGCTATGAGACCTGGAGTTCTTCAACCTGGAGAAGGCTTTGAGGAGACAATATAGTAGCCTTCCAGTATCTGAAGGGAGCCTACAGGAAGGCTGGGGAGGGACTATTGACAAGGTCTTGCAATGCCAGGACAAGGGGCAATGGGTTTGAACCGCCAGAGGGGAGATTTAGACTGGATGTTAGGAGGAAGTTCTTCACAGTGAGGGTGGTGAGACACTGGCACAGGTTGCTCAGGGAGGTTGTGGCTGCTCCCTCCCTGGAGGTGTTCAAGGCCAGGTTGGAGGAGGCCTTGAGTGACCTGTGCTAGTGAGAGGTGTCCCTGCTTATGGCAGGGGGTTGGAACTAGATGATCCTTGAGGTCCCTTCCAACCTTACCATTCTCTGATTTAGTCCAGTCCCTAGGAGGAGTAGCCATTGTTTCTCCTTACCTGCTGCATAGACTATTTGCAGTTGTCATTTTTGCAGCATTTAATGCTCTTTACATTCTCCTGAGACCTGAACACATCATTTAAGAAACCATCACTAAAATTAAGACCATGAAAATATTTATGGCATTTAAGAAAATGCTGTTTGCTAGAGATCTTGTTTGCATTCACTCAGGCTGAGCACATAGCTTAAATGGAGCTAAAGAGATGATGTTTCTATAAAGTTGTGGAGACCCAATTCATTCTAATGGCCCAAAACGTGAATTATGTGCCCTGCTTCACTACCTTCATGGTTCAGTAAGCTGCTATAGCTCAGATGTAACCATTTATCTGAGCAGAGGAAGGTGTTATTCCCTGCTTACTGCTTATTTCCTTATATTTGTCTCTACATGTGTTTATGTGTGATGTTTTCCCAGATAACAAGTGTATTTAAGATCAACATCCAGTAACTCTTTTCTGTTCTCAGTAACAAGTTTTATGGTTGGACCATTCACATGAGTAAGAAACTGTGCCCCTGAGCTTTGAAATCAGTTATGTGGATTCACTCTGATGACAACCAAATGGGAAAAAATATTTCAGTGTCCAATAACAAGAGCACAAATGCAACCCTATTTTTTCCTAACTGCTGTACAAAAGTTTTACATTTTCAAAACAGGAGCATAAACTTTAAGTTCTCAGATCAATGCTTTGATGTTTAAATGGATGTGGCCGTTTATTTTTCAAGTATGTTGGGAGTTGTACTGGAGGTCAGTGCAGCAGGCTTGCCTGAACATGGTCCATTACACTCTGCAGCAGCAGCAAGCATGGAACAAAGGGACCCCTTCATTATTACACACAAGGAAAACTCTGGCAGAGGCCAAGAGAAGGTAATGAGTCTATCTACACTGAGCAAATATAGTACTGTATGAAGATACCCTAACTAGCTCTAATTGATAAAATGTACTCTATCTATGTGGCATTGCACTGTGCCATGTAAACATAACCTAAACCTGTGCTTACAGTGGTACATTTCTGGGAGTTCTGGGTAAAGCTAGCTTTAGAGTCAAGACCCTCACCACCTACCTTAGACAACTGGAAGACTGGAGATAATGCTAATGACATCCCTCTCTTCTGAACCATTGTTGCCAACTCTAACAGTCTTAAAGCCCCTACTCCTGGGATCATATGATTTGCTGAGAATGTCTACTCTCATTTAATAATAAAAAGGTAATTTCCATCAATGATGCAGAGGAAAGCTTGGAAGCATGACCAGAATATGTCCTAAAACCTCTCCTCTCCTGCCAAAAAAATCCCTCAGAGGTAACAAAAGGAGTCTAAAAGGTATTATTTTTAATCTTCCAATATTTAAGCCAATGACACATTTCTCTGTGTTGCAGCATCTTATGATTTTTGAGCACTCAGAAGTATTAATAATGCAGCCTAAACCAGATATTTGTGAAAAGGCATCACTAAATAGCACGGAGGATAGCCGCACGAGGCCTTCAAAATAGCATAGCAGGGCTGAGAAGAGAGGGAAGAGCAATGAACACATACGCACACACAGACACACACAGAGACTGTATCACTATGACAAAATAAAACAGGCTGTAGATGTTTCTCTGGTCAGAGGCCAAGAGGGAAGAAATGGCTGGTGCTCATATACACCAATTTCCTTTCCCCCCAAGTAGAGTTGCTGCATTCAAACTGTTTACTGGGACTAGTCCCTGGCTAATGCTGGGGAACTATAGCCCTGTCCAAGAGAGTGCTAGTGGTTGTCAGCTAAAACCATGCCAAGAAGTTTGTTGAGAGTTAATATAGATAGTTCCACACAACTGCTCAGCCCTGTGCTCAGACCCATTTTATTTACTACTATAAGCTCCTAGTGTAGTCAGAAAAGAGCATCCCAGAGCTGCAGATTAGGGTAGCTGAGGAATGGAGTACATGCAGAAGCTCTGACTCAATGGCAGGCGGGGTGGGGGGAGTTGAAGGAAAATGGAAAGGGGTAAGAAAAGCACAAGAGTGAGGGAGTGTCTGGCAGGTGAGAAAAAGAAAGCATGAGAAGCCAGAAGGCACCACAAATTGTGAGACTGTTAACACTACACAGGGAGGAATTCCTGAAAAGAAAAGCAAAACTGCCTTTTCTTTTTGCTGTAAAACACAGCTTCAGTGTCCCAGGACCACTTCTTGGTCTTAGCACTTGTAGAAGTTTCCTGGTAAATACAAGCCTTACTAAGTCAGACTGGCATGAGTCTGAAAGAATTCCATGCAAAGTTTTAATTTAACCTTTATATGCCATGTTGAAAAATCAAACAAGATGATATCATAGAATCATAGAATCATAGAATGGTAA
>VWZE01023727.1:0-14732 GCA_013396675.1 Eubucco bourcierii
CACAGCAGAGCAGCTCCAGCCCTCTGAGCAACCTCATGGCCCTTCTCCGGACACACTCCAGCATGTCCACATCCCTCTTGTCCCAGGGGCTCCAGAACTGGATGCAGTACTCCAGGTAGGGTCTTGCCAGAGCAGAGCATAGGGGGAGAATCACCTTCCTGGCCCTACTGCCACACTGCTCTTGCTGCAGCCCAGGCTCTGATTGCTGTCTGGGCTGCAAGTGCACATTGCTGGCTCATGTTGAGCTTCTCATCCAGCAGCACCCCCAAGTCCCTCTCCTCAGGGCTGCTCTCCAGCAAGTAGTTTGAATCTGGATCCCAGCTTTTGTTCCACCACTATAGCTGTTTGCCAGCAGGCAGCATCAAATCAGTTAAAGTACCTTTGGCACTGTTTTTGTACTGTAGTCTAAGTAGTTTTACTCATGGAGGTTTTTTCATGGAATCATACTTTTCCCAGTTCTGAGTATCTTTTTGGTGTATTTTTTCTTTGTAAATAGAAGTTAAACAGGGTTCTGTTTTGTATAATGTTCTCATAATGTTAGAAAAGCTGTGACCTGAGGAACAATTTTTAGGTATGTATTAAAATTAATGAGGCATTTTTAATCTGGTTTGATTTCCAAGTTCGTTACAAACTCCCTCTGTGTTTGCTTCCTGTCCCATGTTTTATGCCAGTTTTCCTAGCTGTATTTGCTGGGAAAAAAAATTTTAAAAATCTATGTTTTATTATACCCAGGCCCTGGTAGTCTGGGGTGATGAAAAGCTCCAGATGAGGCTGCAGTGTGAGTGCAGCCCAGACAGCAACTGTGTGCTGGGCTGCAGCAAGAGCAGTGTGGGCAGCAGGGCAAGGGAGGGGATTGTGCCCCTTTGCTCTGCTCTCCTCAGACCCCACCTGCAGTCCTGTGTGCAGTTCTGGAGCCCCCAGCACAGGAAGGACATGGAAGTGTTGGAGTGGGTCCAGAGGAGGGCCACAAAGATGCTGAGAGGGCTGCAGCAGCTCTGCTGTGAGGACAGGCTGAGAGAGTTGTGGCTGTGCAGCCTGCAGAAGAGAAGGCTTCCAGGAGACCTTAGAGTAGCCTTCCAGGATCTGAAGAGGGCTACAGGAAGGCTGGGGAGGGACTATTGACAAGGGCTTGGAATGCCAGGACAAGGGGAATGGGTTTAAACTGGCAGAGGGGAGATTGAAAGTGGATGTTAGGAGGAAGTTGTTTGGAGTGAGGGTGGTGAGACACTGGCACAGGTTGCCCAGGGAGGTTGTGGCTGCTCCCCGCCTGGAGGGGGTCAAGGCCAGGTTGGAGGAGGCCTTGAGTGAGCTGTGCTAGTGGGAGGTGTCCCTGCCTATGGCAGGGGGTTGGAACTGGATGATCCTTGAGCTCCCTTCCAACCTTACCATTCTGTGATTCTGTGATTCTGATAGAAGTAGATGCCTTTGTAGCTAGTGTCAGGTCAACTGAGTCCTTTGAAAGTATTGACTCTTGGCCTAAGATTCAGCAAATGAAAACCAGGAGCTTCTAGTGAAGGAGACATCTTTCTGGATTATCATTCACAAATATGATCTGGAGAAGTGCTCCTGTTTGGGACTCAGTATTCATCCTTAGATAAAGTGAATATTTCACAGAATCACCTCCTGCCTGGGTTTGAAGTGTCATGGGGTTTAGCCAGCTGAATCTGTGGATGAGTATTCAGTGCCATGCTGATGTTGTGCTGGCCTCAAAATGAAAGTACTGGCTGGAGCAAGGTGTCGTGGGGCTTGTGGTCTGGATTCTGCATCATGAGAGACTTCCTGTTTCTGGTTGATGCTTTTGGTTTCAGGTTTTGGGGTGTTGGTATTTTCTGCTGGGCTGGCTGCAGGCTTAGAATGATGATGTCATTTTTCTGTCTGTTTTCTGCTGGGGCTTCTGCTTTTGCTGTACTTCTCTGCAGAACAGACTAAGGTAATTGTGCTTTATATTATTGACCTCTGTCCAGGGATTTTTGGTGTTACTTTCACTCCCAGTCTGGAGGTTGAGGGGGAACAGCACTACACATAGGACATATGGGAGCAACTGTCTTAATCCAGGACACAAAGGCACCTCTGAAGGTGGTGTAGTCTAACTTCTCAGAGCACAGTCAGCTAGAGCAAGTTGGCCAGGACTGTGTTGTTAGGAGTATCTCCAAAGATGGAGACTCTACATCTGTGCAACCTGCTGCAGTGTTTGACCACCCTCATGGTAGAAAAAAGTGTTTTCTGGTGTTCAGACAGAATCGAGGTGACACTGGCCTGCTTTTACTTCCCTAGATCCTCCTTCCTGCCCCAAAGTTTGCTTTCTTCTAGTCTTCAGGACCTCTTCCAATTGCCACAACTTTAAGACAATTTTGAGGTTGGCCTTGCCATGCTATCAGCCAGCTCCCTCAGCACTCTTTGCTCCAACCAGTGGACTGGTGTTCATCTAGTTTATGTTCCTTAAGCTCATCAGTGTCCACTGAGAGAAAGTCTTCCTTGCTCTGCACTTTCCCCTGGAGCTTCAGATTCCTGAAGGCAGGCCTTAACTTCCTTACCAAGGCAAAATACTGAGTACCTCAGCCTTTTGCATATGCTTTGTGACCAGGGCTTACATTGATTCAACAGCAGGATCACATTTTCCCCTTGTTTTCATTTTGCTGCTTATGTAGAAGCTCTTTTCACCTTCCACATAATTTCATGTGACTCAGCTCTCAGTTCCTTTGGCTTTTCTAACTCCACCCCTGCAAGCTTTGATTATCCCTGTACTTCTGGTTCACACTGATCCAGCTCCCACCTTTTGTAGACTCCCTTTTTGTGTTTGTTGCCAAGAGCTACTTGTTCATCCATGCAGGCTTCTTGCTGCCTTTGTGTGAATTGCAATAGTTCAGGCTGGAGGCAACAAACAAAAGGATTATTGCAACCATTTCCTCATGTAAAGATGTAAGCTTGAGCACAGATTACAATGGAGAAGTAAAGTTAAGGTGGAAAAGAAGAAGGGGTTTTGAGATATGAGTGCAGGAGAATATGTTATAAAAATATTTCAAAATAATAGAATACAGATACACTAATAATTTATTGTAACCATAATGCTCTAGAAAGTTACAGGGTCCTAGATACAAGATTTAAAAGTGGTTTACAAGATTTACTGTCATTTAAAATGTGACTCAAATTCTTAAGTGAAAAATAGCTTGGTTTTATTTCAGCTGAAAAAGCTTCATAATAAAAGCAACCAGTGTGGAGGGTGAATGAGTAAGATGGAATGAACCCCTTCTCAGGTAAGCACAGGCTGTCACCTAACCTGATCAAGCATACCACTCTGTGATGCAAAAGAGAACAGGAAGCTTTAAATGATCAATCATGGTTGCCAGCAGTTGCTGGAATGCCAGATTTCAGAAAGAAAAGTGGGGCATACTTGCCAGGAAATGGTCAGGAAGTCAGTTAAACTTTATTTTTTTTGAGAGGAGCTGAGAGCTGTTCTGTGACATAGAATCATGGAATGGTAAGGTTGGAAGGGATCTCAAAGATCATCCAGTTCCAAACCCCTGCCATAGGCAGGGACACCTCCCACTAGTACAGGTCACTCAAAGCCTCGTCCAACCTGGCCTTGAACACCTCCAGGGAGGTTGTGGAACACAGAAGCACCCAANCCTGTAGCCCCCTTCAGATCCTGGAAGGCTACTCTAAGGTCTCCTGGAAGCCTTCTCTTCTGCAGGCTGCAGAGCCCCAACTCTCTCAACCTGTCCTCACAGCAGAGCTGTTGCAGCCCTCTGAGCATCTTGGTGGCCTCCTCTGGACCTGCTCCAGCAGTTCCATCTGCATGGCAATTCTCAATGGATACCTTAGAACTAACATAATTTATTTTACTACCATAGTAGATAGGCATAAGGAAGGACCAGTACCATGGACAACAGTACTTAGGACTTTTGCAAGTGAGTGGTGGAGCAAAGTAGTGTAAGAACTGATAAAAATGAGAAATAGTGAAGTGAAAACAGGCTCTGAAGTGAAGACAAGTGGTTTGTATTTAATAAGATGGAGGAGCAGGTGTTAGTGGGAAGAACTTATAAAGAGGGTTACATGGTGATTCAGAGAGCTTAGGAAGCTGATCCTTGACTTTGAGCAGCTGTGAGTGTGGTAAACTCTATTTGCTGAGCAAATGAGAAAAAGGCCAGAGAAGTAGAAGGTGCAGTAAAGAAATCTGACATGATCAGATCTCAAATGGGAGTGTACTTGGCAAAGAGTGGTAAAATCCAAGTCATGGGGCAGCAGAAAAGAAAACGTTTAGATATGATTCAAATGCAAAGAACTAGGAGACCCAAATTTTTAAAAAAAAAAAAAAAAAAAAATCAGTCTTAGGCTAGCACTTGGAGAGGTAAAGGGAGGAGACAAGGCTGCTGGCTAGATATGAGCTGGAAGATGTGTATTTTGATTTGGTCAAGAGAATGCAGTGTAGCTGAAAGAAAGGCAGGTGTCTGAGGGGCTTTGGGAAGTGGTAGCTGTGTTGGTTTGCTGGTGACTTTGTCTGGAGATAAGGCACGGGGAGTGGATGGAGTTATTAGAAACAGTCTTGCCAAAAGCATCCTCTTTACCTGAGGCAGGGTGGGTGTCAGTACTTGAGTCCATATGGAGACCACCTTCCTACAGCTGTGCCTGAACAATTGGTTAGAGAAGTAGGAAATCAGGAGACAGGACAGTGTGTGTACTGTGTCACCTACAGGGTTGGCTTTGTGATCTCACTTTACATCAGTTCAAATGACCAAACTGGAAAAGGAGATGAAAGTATTAATATTTTAATAGTCAATCAATCATTCCTGACACTGGTGGAGGCTAGAGGTGATGAAAGGCAGAATGCAAATCTATACTGCCAAGAGGGGCAGGAAAGTTCCTTCTTTGTAAGCCTCGTCATTTGTCAGTTTATCATGGTGGAGGAGAGTATTCTGAGCAACAAGAGGGTATGGAAAGGTAGGCTTCTGTCTGTATTCTTCATGAAAAATATGCCACTTTTTTTTTTTTTTTTAAGATTAGAATCAAAGATTAGAAGATGGAGAGGGAGATAGGGGAGGGAGGGGTATGGGGAGGGGGTGGAGGGAAGTGCAAAAGTGTGGATACAGAATTCACACTCATTTGTTGTCTTCTCCATCCCTTTTATCTCTACAACCTTGCTTTTCATCATGAATTGGTCTGACAGGTGAGGTACCAGGGTGATGTAAGCATATAATTGTCCATCTATATAAAATAAACTAGAAAGCTGAAGAAAAAGATTGCATTTGGGAATATATTTTGCATAAAAAGAACAGGACCATGAAGTATTTAATTAAAAATGTCAGGAAAATCAGCAGATAAAAGGAATATTAAATTATTTAGTAACTGATTTCTGTAACTTCCTCCTCTTCCCTTGCCCAGCTAAAATAAGAAGTGCTGCACAGGGAGAGCGCTGTCACACGTATCACTGAAGCATGTGTTACAGCAGTGCTCATAGTTTGCAGCCCAAGGGTGGGACATACTCCTCTTACTGAAAGGTCAAGAGACAACAGAGTGTATTTTTCTTTCCATTACCTAAAGAAAGATTTGTGGTATGTAGGTTGTGCATGAGAGTTTGGCTGCTGATGTATTAGTGGCTTTTTTTCAGAGAAAGTAGTTGAAGTATTTTACGTTAAGGAGCAAGGGAAAATCTATCAGTATGGCCTTTTTTTAGGGTGGATACACTATAAGGAAAGAAAGCAACACAATGCTGTGCATTTGTCTTGTTTTTCTTCTCTGTAATAAAACACATTAAGAAGATGGACAGGACATGGAAGTGTTGGAGTGGGTCCAGAGGAGGCCACCAAGATGCTGAGAGGGCTGCAGCAGCTCTGCTGTGAGGACAGGCTGAGAGAGTTGGGGCTCTGCAGCCTGCAGAAGAGAAGGCTTCCAGGAGACCTTAGAGTAGCCTTCCAGGATCTGAAGGGGGCTACAGGAAGGCTGGGGAGGGACTATTGACAAGGTCTGGGAATGCCAGGACAAGGGGCAATGGGTTTGAAGTGGCAGAGGAGAGATTGAAAGTGGATGTTAGGAGGAAGTTGTTTGCAGTGAGGGTGGTGAGACACTGGCACAGGTTGCCCAGGGAGGTTGTGGCTGCTCCCTCCCTGGAGGTGTTCAAGGCCAGGCTGGATGAGGCCTTGAGTGAGCTGTGCTAGTGGGAGGTGTCCCTGCCTATGGCAGGGGGTTGGAACTGGATGATCCTTGAGGTCTCTTTCAACTTTAGCATTCTATGATTCTATGATTGTATCACCTGCTTTTGGAAATGCAGGTTAATTCCCTACCACTTGGCATTGCTGTATCCTTAAAGACCTCTCCAGGCTGTAACAGGCTTTTAGGACTTTCTCTACATTACTTTGTTTTCTTTCTAACACCAACACCTTGCTTTGGACTTTTTCTGTTAGGTGCAGATTAAGCATTTGATGTAGTCAAATAACTCTTCAGGGCTTGAAGTTTTATGTAAATTTTACTTCAGTAAATTAAACTGGAAATTTCTTGCTCTCCTCAGAACCCAAGCCAGGAGAACATCAGCTGTAGGATTCTGTCCTGTGTTATTCTTATTATTCTCTGTCAATAACTTGGACTGATGGTAGAGAAATGCCACAGAAAGCAATAATGGAAAGACATTATGAAAGGACAGAGAGTGAATGAGAGTGTACTCCTTAAACTGAATCCCCTCCCAGCTTTTATGATGAGGCCCTAGCCTGCTTCTGTTCCTGGATGGATCCCTTAGGTGTATTTCCCTATGAAATGAGTGTATTCAGGTTAAATTCAAAGTATATAGTGAGCTACTTGGCTGCTGCTGCTGCTTCACAGCACCATAGATGATGTCCAACATCATCTTTTGGATAAACATTGCCCCATCACATTTTGTAAGTGTAGTAAATCCACAACCAAATATATCTTCTTTTCTTCAGAATGGTAGTGCTCTTAGCTGCTGAAGATAGGCTGAATAAGATAATCATATAAAGACATTTTAAAAATTAATATTTTGAGGATATTTAGATGTGAAATTATCTCGTTGTGGGAGCAAGTATTTTAGTGATATTTGTGATGGTTTGGGAGTTCCTTGCTCCCCCACAATGAAAATCCTCCAGACTAGACTCAGCCAGCTGCAAGTTAAGGACTGAAGCCTCTATTTACAGCTCAGCGCAATGGACAAACAGAGACAGACACAACAGACAGGGATAGTTACAGACATAGACAAGTTAAAGGCAATACAGAAACACAACTCCCCTCCCAGAAATCAGAGTCCCCAGGAGGGGCTCCCAATAACCCTTCCACCTTCTCCCCACCCCTGTACCTTACCCCAAGGTTTGGCTTACATGCAAGGTGAGTTTGGAGGATGGGCCAGGGGAGTTAGAAGGGCAATGGTTAATGAGGTTATTCAGCAGAGAGGAGAGGACCCAGTGGCTCCCAGAGAGAGACAGAGAGACACTGTCTTATCTATGTTTGTGTTCTTATTATACATCTCAGCAGGCCTATGAGTGCAGCTGAGTGTTTTCCTTTCACAGCCTATAATCTAATTCTCTCCATTAAAATATTCCAGTTAGCCTCAAACCAGTACACTGTGGCCATTTCTTTTCCTTAGTCCTCATTTAGGCAGATAAAAACCTAGGGAACACAAGCTGATCTGCCCACATATGTGCTGCTAACAAGTGGCAGAAGCAGTCTTACAAGATAATGAGATATGAATAAGTTGATTAATCTCATGTTTTCTACAAGTACCTGATTGGGGAGGAAAAAAAAGAATTCTAAATTTCACTTGGGACACAAGTTGGTTTGTTTTCAAAATTAGTTTTATTTAAAGATTGCAATTATAAATAGGTTTTTTTAAAAAAACATATTTTTTTGTTTTACAAGGAGAACATATGGTTCCTTCTTAAATTATACCGACCTGTATTAGTTTCAGATCTAAGGTAAGAGAAGGTTGTGCTGCTGGTATAGAAATACAACCTCAGTCATTTAAAGCAGTCATGCTTTCTCCTAAATACATAGTGGAAGTGCCATGTGAATGATAAATACTTTACCCAAGACCATTTTGATCCTTGCCAGGAATGCAAGACTCTTATCAAGAGCTTTCTTCCAATTACTCAGTAAAAAAAAAAAAAACGAGTCTAAGGTTGAAATGCCTCTTTTAGCAGCATGTAACTGCGGTATCAGGAGAACTGCTTCAGCAATTCACACCTGCTTTACAGGCTTTTTTTCTGCTGTTCAGCAGCTGTAAAATAGACACATTCAGAGTTTCAAAGGTCATAATTTTCATGTGCATTTTCTTGAGAGCTTAGTTACTGATAAGTAATGTAGGATTTAATGAGGAAATCCCTCTTCCTCTGGGTTGATGGAATATGCTTGTAGGGAACCTTCGTGGTCCACTCAGTCCCCAGGGAGTTGGCTGAGACAGTTTTTGCTGACAGTGATTCAGGGTACTTCTCTACTTCTCTTTGCCTAATGTACCACAGATACATCTTCAGATGCTTTGCTTAATCTCTTTAACCTTGATCTGGAGAGTTAAATATATTATGTGTATTTTTATATCTTAGACCACTGCAGGGTGCAGGGGTGTGTGTCTGGCAGTGTACCACATACTGGGGTAGTGGTACCTGAGCCACAAAGTCCAGTCCTGTTTGTGCCACTGTGAGTGTGCCATGAATTTAACTTTAGTTGCAATACAATCAACTTGGTTACTGTTCTTGTGCTAAGACTGCTAATGCCAGAAATCAACTTTTTTGTTAATAGTTGTGGCAGAAGTTGTGTGAAAGGGGTTTCAAATGGCAGCAAATCCATCTAAGCCAAACTGCTTGCTATTGATGAAAAGTGTTATAGAAACCTTAATGTTCTCTTCACTGGCAGTTTTAACTAGCAGATGCTTACTCCATGATGTATGTCATGTTGTTAGTAAAGCAGAACCTGTTTTCCAAGGAAAAATCATGGAATCATAGAATGGTAAGGTTGGAAGGAACCTCAAAGATCATCCAGTTCCAAACCCCTGCCATAGGAAGGGACACCTCCTACAGGTCACTCAAGGCCTCATCCAACCTGGCCTTGAACACCTCAACATGATCAAATGATCACTCAACATGATCAAAGATCACGTTGGGCGATTCTGTGCTCTACAACCTCCCTGGGCAACCTGTGCCAGTGTCTTACCACCCTCACTGCAAACAACTTCCTCCTAACATCCACTTTCAAGCTCCCCTTTGCCACTTCAAACCCATTCCCCTTGTCCTGGCATTCCAAGCCCTTGTCAATAGTCCCTCCCCAGCTTTCCTGGAGCCCCCTTCAGATCCTGGAAGGCTACTCTAAGGTCTTATGGGAGCCTTGTCTTCTCCAGGCTGCAGAACCTCAACCTTGTATCCTGTCCTCTGAGCATCTTGGTGGCCTCCTCTGGACCCACTCCAACGTTTCCATGTCCTTCCTGTGCTGGGGGCTCCAGAACTGCACACAGGGCTCCAGGTGGGGTCTGAGGAGAGCAGAGACTATTCCTAGTCTAGAGGTCAGCTTTATGCCAAAGACCAGTAAAGGCTCCGTTTTGAATTGCTTTTCCAAGCATGAATAAATTAATTCTCCCAGTATTTGGAAAAGTGAACAAACATTATTCCTTTTAAATTGTGAGGGAAAGCAATTTAGGCAGATGAAATTCTTTGTCACATTAAGGAAGCTGTATTGGAGCCAGAAATTGAAGTGAGATTTCCTTATGGCATGTCCTGCTTTATGAAACTTCCCTCCCAGGGCTGTTATGAGTCATCACATGCTGTCATCTATCAATATTTCCACTTTGGATATTAGGAGCATCAAAATAAGTTATTGGAATACAATGTCTCCCTGAAGGTGACCTTTCAGTCTACACACTGTAATGCTTGAGCTGATGGAGTGAAACCAGAAAGTACAGAAGTGAATCATCAACTATTACCCGAGCCACAGAACTAGGGCACAACAGACTGTTTGCCAGTGTCTTATTTACTTTTCCATACAGCTGCTTCCATAAACACTTTGCAATGCTTGTGTATGTGGAATAAAAGAGCTCTTTTCAAAGGGTGAATGTATTAAAAATTCATTTATTTACCATTCATATTTACCTGCTTTAATGTATTTGTACAGTGGGGAACCCTTTGTACCTTTTTAATTGTTCTTTTCTCTGGATGTTTAAATCAATTACTGCTGAACCACTCTGGTGGCTTTTCTGAAGTTTGGAAATGGAGAATTATGGAACTCAAAGCAAGCAGCTTGATCCCTCAGAATTAAACTCCCTTTTCTTATGATGACAGAAGAATGTTCTGATGTCAGAGCTGATCACTTTAAAAATAACTACTCAGAAAAAAAAAAAAAAACAAACAACTCTGAAATGGTTTTACTGTTTAAAGCTTTTGTGTGTTTGTTTGTGAAAAGTTGAGCATTTATTTTTGGGTGCTGATGCTTAACATTTAAAGCTTATTTACAAAGCTCTCACTACTTCTCCATAAAAGTAAAGAGCTGTCAAAGTGGAGTTCTTAGCTGATGTGATGTTAGATTTTGTTAGACACTGTTCTCATCTGTGTTCGGTTCTCAACCACTTGCTACAAGAAGGGGTTGGAGGTCCTGGAGCTTGTCCAGAGAAGGGCAGTGAAGCTAGTGAAGGACTTGGAGAAAGTCTTCAGAGGAGCTGCTGAGGGAACAGGGATCACTTTGGGTGATTCTGTGCTCCACAAACACGCTGGGCAGCCTGTGCCAGTGTCTCACAACCCTCACTGCAAATAGCATTCTGCTGATGGACTTCTCTATATTTTCCTCAGTAGCTCCTCCAACTTTAAATTTTCCCAAGCAGCTTCCAAACCCACAAGGGCCACCACAGTAGTTACAGCTACCAATGATTCTCTGAGTTAACTCTGTGGTCCTCACAGGAATCATACTACAAAGTGCCTCTGCCTGAGGAAAAGGCCCTGGGGGTCTGGGGTGATGAAAAGCTCCAGATGAGGCTGCAGTGTGAGTGCAGCCCAGACAGCAACTGTGTGCTGGGCTGCAGCAAGAGCAGTGTGGGCAGCAGGGCAAGGGAGGGGATTGTGCCCCTTGGCTCTGCTCTCCTCAGACTCCACTTGGAGTACTGAGTACAGTTCTGGAGCCCCCAGCACAGGAAGGACATGGAAGTGTTGGAGTGGGTCCAGAGGAGGCCACCATGATGCTGAGAGGGCTGGAGAAGCTCTCTTATGAGGACAGGCTGAGAGAGTTGGGGCTCTACAGCCTGGAGAAGAGAAGGCTTCCAGGAGACCTTAAAGTAGCCTTCCAGGATCTGAAGGAGGCTCCAGGAAGGCTGGGGAGGGACTATTGACAAGGGCTTGCAATGCCAGGACAAGGGGAATGGGTTTGAAGTGGCAGAGGGGAGACTGAAACTGGATGTTAGGAGGAAGTTGTTTGGAGTGAGGGTGGTGAGATACTGGCACAGGTTGCCCAGGGAGGTTGTGGCTGCTCCCTCCCTGGAGGTGTTCAAGGCCAGGTTGGAGGAGGCCTTGAGTGAGCTGTGCTAGTGGGAGGTGTCCCTGCCTATGGCAGGGGGTTGGAACTGGATGATCCTTGAGGTCCCTTCCAACCTTACCATTCTATGATTCTATGATTTTTGTCCTCAAAGCACAGTGCTGTTACTTTTTAGTTACAAAGCAGCAATAAGAGGTTCTTACAGCAAATGTATTGGGTGTTTGGAAAAAAACCACCTAACACATTTGGAATGCAAAATCAGAAAAGAAATGTTTCCTAAATACCAATCCACAGCCACCTACAGTATTTACAGAGTGACCGTGTTTCTGTAATGACATCGCTGTCTACTTAGCCACAGTTTTTCTTGCTTTTTATGAGCATTTTCCCAACAAGTGTCTTTAAACTGGAATAAATATTTCCTTAACAGATTATATTTTCACCTTAAGTGCTTCTGCATGTAAAAGTGCAGAATCATCTTCTTCTATTGACTTCAGATTTATTCAACTACACTGAATTTCTAAAGCAGGTTCTTCAATTTTTATTGTGTGGTTGTTTGGGGTTTTTTTGGTGTTTTTTTTTTTTTCTGGTTTGAGGCTAATTGGAATATTTTAATTAAAAAAAAAGATACTAGGCTGTGAAAAGCGTTAAACACTTGTGATGTCTACTGCACTCATAGGCTTGCTGAGATGTAGAAGAACAGGGACATGAACATAGGTAATGCAGAGAGTCTCAGTCTCTGTGCCTGCTTGTGGGTCTGCTGGCCTTTCTGCTATCCTAACCACTCACTCTGCTTCTGACCTCCCTGGCCCATCCTCCAAACTCACCTTGTGTGTAAGGCGGACCCTGGGGTAAGGCAGAGGGGTGGGGAGAAGGTGGAAGGGTGGTTGGGAGCCCCTCCTGGGGACTCTGATTTCTGGGAGGGGAATTGTGTTTCTGTATTGCCTTTAACTTGTCTATGTCTGTAACTATTCCTGTCTGTTGTGTCTATCTCTGCTTGTCCATTGTGCTGAGCTGTAAACAGAGCTTCAGGCCTTAACTTCCAGCTTAGCACAAGTCTAGTCTGGGGGATTTTAAAAAGTGTGTGTGTGCGTGTCAGGGAACTCCCAAACCATCACATGTTTATATGTAGATGTGTTTGGACACAGGTTTTCAAAATACATTAATGCAACAAATACATTAATGATATACTTGGCCCTGCCTGTTTTCAGATTCAGTTTGCATGTTTGTAGGCAGCTGAGCCAGGGCTGTTTATTCTGGGCTAAACTCTAGTGTGCAGAAGAGGACTTGCTCCAGCCTGTGTCAGAATGGTCTCAGTGTGGGCTGGATTTTACAGGTGTGCACTGCCTGCTCCTCCCTAAACCTCATCCCTAACCCCAGAACCTTCTCTTCTCCAGGCTGAACAGCCCTGACTCCCTCAGCCTGTCCCCACAGGGGAGGCTCTCCAGCCCTCTCATTGTCTTTATGGCCTCCTCTTGACCCAGTTTTCCTGTGAAATTAATTTTTTTCACTACACCTAAATTTCCATCCCTGTCTCTGATGATTTACAAGACCACCTCTCCTCCTCCATGGTGAGAACAAGCCTCGAAGAGCACAGCCTAGCACTCATCCTTTTCGCCTTGATTTCAAATTCTCCTAGCTTGTGTCATTCAAAGTTGTTACACATTTAATTTTTGGGATTTTTAGATTTGTTTGATTTGTGTTTTTTGGTTGAAGCAGAGTTAAAGACAGTTGAGTAAATAATCTGCTATTCCTATTCTCATAAGTCAATTATGAAACCAGTATCACTCACCAGACAGCACACACAAATAAATGTGTCTGTGAGAGACTGCAGGCAAATTTGCTGGCATCTAATAAGTGTTCAGTTGGTTTGGAGAGCTACAAAACAAACAAACAAGCAAACAAAAGCAGAATTATTAGGATTTTGTTTTCCCTTGAAATTTGGTTTTAAAAGCATACAGGCAGCCCTGTGTAATTGTATCATTTGAGTCACCAACCCTGAATGTGTTTGGGTGTGGTGCTTGGGGATATGGTTTAAGGTGAATCTTACAGAGTAAGGTTCTAGGTAATCTTATAGAGTAAGGTTCTAGGTGGGACTTGGTGATCCTGAGGGGCTTTGCCAGCCTGGGAGTTTCTGTGACTCTGTGATACAAAGGTTGCAGCTAACGAATATTGAAGCAGACATAGCTGAACTTCAAATCGTTAATTAAGCTCCAAGAACATAACTACAAATTCCTTAGTCGTTGTCACCAATTCTTTTAAAACATATTTCTCTAATTATAGTTCATTACCTGTGCTGATCAAGCAGTAGATTCTGCATTTTCTCACTTTTAATTATTTGCATCAGGGCATAGAATCCCTAATACAGTCTGGGATTTCATATGCTCTTGTGATGGGTTTTTCTATTTGAGTTCTGCTTGAGATTCCAAATGGCAAAGCCAATGTATCAATAATCCACTCCAATAGCTTTTGATAACCTTATGTGATAGTTTGGGAGTTACCTGCTCCCACACACAATGAAATCCCCCAGAATAGCCTCAATTGGCTTAAAGTTGAGGACTGAAGCTCTGTTTACAGCTCAGCACAATGTACAAGCAGAGATAGACACAACAGACAGGAATAGTTACAGACATAGACAAGTTAAAGGCAATACAGAAACACAACTCCCCTCCCAGAAATCAGAGACCCCAGGAGGGGCTCCCAACCACCCTTCCACCTTCTCCCCACCCCTCTACCTTACGCAGGGTCTGGCTTATGTGCAAAGTGAGTTTGGAGGATGGGCCAGGGGGGTTAGAAGCAGAGTGGTTACTTGGGTTACACAGCAGAAGGCCAGAGGAAACAGCAGCTCCTAGAGAGAGAGAGGTTCTGTGTTATCTGTATTTGTGTCCTTGTTTTTATACATCTCAGCAAGCCTATGAGTGAAGTAGACATCATCATTGAGGGAACTGGGCAGGCTGCAGTGCTGTGCCCAGGCCAACCTCAGGACATTCAACAAGGCCAAGTGTAAAGTCCTGCACAATCCCAAGCACAGCTCCAGGCTGAGTGGGGAATGGCTGAGAGCAGCCCTGAGGAACAGGCCCTGGGGGTGTGGGGTGATGAAAAGCTCCAGATGAGGCTGCAGTGTGAGTGCAGCCCAGACAGCAACTGTGTGCTGGGCTACAGCAAGAGCAGTGTGGGCAGCAGGGCAAGGGAGGGGATTGTGCCCCTTGGCTCTGCTCTCCTCAGACCCCAGCTGCAGTCCTGTGTGCAGTTCTGGAGCCCCCAGCACAGGAAGGACATGGAAGTGTTGGAGC
>VWZE01023727.1:28202-45467 GCA_013396675.1 Eubucco bourcierii
TTTGCCCATATTAGATGCACCCAGGGCTTTTGTCCCCTTTCCTGTGGCCACCACCCCCAGCACAGAGGGAGGGGGAGCAGGGGAGCAGCCTGGGCATGCCAGGACATGTACAAGCCCACCTTTGGCCTATTTAGGCCTACCATGACACTGACAAAAGCCATTGATGTGATTATAGCTTGTTCTTGACATCACTTCTAGCTGAAGTAGTCAAAAGGCTGATACAGGTCTGCAGTGATACAGTAGTAAAGGAGGGAGGGGTAACATCTGCCAATCAAAATTCATTTAACTGAACATCCATCTTTATTACATTAAAACTTTGACTGATGAAAGGTAATACTGTTACTGCAGGAAATAGAGGATTGTGTTAGACACAGTGTCGTTATTTTGAAAGAAAAATGTTAGGCAGTACAAGATCACTCTGGCATTCTAGCTGGGTCAGAAGCTGGCAAGTGAAGATCTGGCAGGTCCCCTGAAAGCAAGGCACATTTTCTGCAGGGCTCTCGTTGGAATCAGTTCTCCAACCTGTGTTGCATAACATTTTACTCAAGAAGCTGGTAGAAAGAAAATTACTTACACTGATTCACACAAGTGAGTGGGGGACTGACAGCGACCAACATGAATTGTTTTTACCCAACAACACAGATAGATAACCAGTTCTGGGCCCCCCAGTTGAAGAGGGGCATAGAACTGCTTGAGAGAGTCCAGCACAGAGCCACAAAGATGATGAAGGGAATGGAACAGCTCTGTTAGGAGGAGAGCCTGAGGGAGGTGGGTCTGTGCTGCTGAGAGGCAAGGAGCCTGAGAGGTGACCTCAGCAATGGGTATAAAGATGTGCAGGGTGAGTGGCAGGAGGCTGGAGCCAGGCTCTGCTGGGTGATGCCTGATGACAGCACAAGGGGCACTGGGTGGAAGCTGAGGCACAGGAAGTTTCATTTAAACGTGAGGAACTTTTTCCCTGTGAGGGTGACAGAACCCTGGAACAGGCTGCCCAGGGGGCTTGTGGAGTTTCCCTCTCTGGAGATATTCAAGACCTGCCTGGATGTGTTCCTGTGTGATGTGGTTTAGGAGACCCTGCTCTGGCAGGGGGTTGGACTGGATTCTGTGAACTGATAAACTGCATGTAAGCAAGTGAAATATCTATGCACAGTGCATCCTTTTTGAGGAAACAGGTTAAGGACAATCTTCAGAACCCGAACTCCCAATTCAACCATTTAGAAAGGCTAACATCTTCATCCTGAGGTTGCATATGGGCAGTTTGTAACTGACCCATAGTTGAGATAATTTCAGTTTGCTTTATTTGTGGAGGATAGGCTCAGCTGATTGGAGAAAATAGTTGAAGAACTGTTAAATTTTAAAAATACATCAGGAGTACATGGGGTGTGAGAGGATGGTTGCAATTTACCTCTAGAATGAATAGCAAATAGGCTTGTATGATGTGAGTGCTAGGGTGTGATTTGGAAGACCAAAGTTTAGTTTGATATCCCTATGTAACATCACATGTTGCTTCATCTTGGTGTGCCTGTGTGTAAAGTGGGGTTAATGAGCTTTCCTCTCTTGCAGGATGATTGTAAAAATAGAAACATAGAATGGTAAGGTTGGAAGGGACCTCAAGGATCATCCAGCTCCATAGGCAGGGAAAACTCCCACTAGTACAGGGCACTCAAGGCCTCGTCCAGCCTGGCCTTGAACACCTCCAGGGAGGTTGTGGAACACAGAATCACCCAACCTGATCTTTGATCAGGTTGGGTGATTCTGTGTTCCACAACCTCCCTGGGCAACCTGTGCCAGTGTTTCACCACCCTCGCTGCAAACAACTTCCTTCCACTTTCAGTCTCCCCTCTGCCACTTCAAACCCATTCCCCTTGTCCTGGCATTACAAGACCTTGTCAATAGTCCCTCCCCAACCTCCCTGTAGGCCCCTTCAGATCCTGGAAGGCTACTCTAAGGTCTCCTGGAAGCCTTCTCTTCTCCATGCTTTTCCCTCCCTGGAGGTGTTCAAGGCCAGGTTGGAGGAGACCTTGAGTGCCCTGTGCTAGTGGGAGGTGTCCCTGCCTATGGCAGGGGGCTGGAACTGGATGATCCTTGAGGTCCCTTCCAACCTTACTGTTCTATGATTCTATGATTTTTGTTCTGTAACCGAATCACAAAAACACCTTCAACTTCTACATGTGAGAGCCTCATTAGCACAAGCAACTCCTCGCTGTAAAAATCCATGTTCCCTATTCAAACCATCTCTACTTGGTAACCATATCTGACCTGGCCTAGACTTTGTCAAGAGAGCAGTGATGCAGTTCTGCACTGTGTGCCCACATATGTTGCAATGCTAAAGGCAGTGAACTGTAAGATTAAACCTTACTTGTTGCCTGCCTGGCCCAACTGTATCTCATGTGAGGTGGTTCTGCCCCTTTACTCTGCTCTTGTCAGACCTCACCTGCAGTCCTGTGTGCAGTTCTGGAGCCCCCAGCACAGGAAGAACATGGAGTGTTGGAGTGGGTCCAGAGGAGGCCACCAAGATGCTGAGAGGGCTGCAGCAGCTCTGCTGTGAGGACAGGCTGAGAGAGTTGGGGCTGTGCAACCTGAAGAGGAGAAGGCTTCCAGGAGACCTTAGAGTAGCCTTGCAGTATCTGAAGGGGGCTACAGGAAGGCTGGGGAGGGACTATTGACAAGGGCTTGTAATGCCAGGACAAGGGGAATGGGTTTGAAGTGTCAGAGGGGAGATTGAAAGTGGATGTTAGGTGGAAGTTGTTTGGAGTGAGGGTGGTGAGACACTGGCACAGGTTGCCCAGGGAGGTTGTGGCTACTCCTTGCCTGGAGGTGTTCAAGGCCAGTTTGGAGGAGGCCTTGAGTGACCTCTGCTAGTGGGAGGTGTCCCTGCCTATAGCAGGAGGTTGGAACTGGGTAGTCCTTGAGGTTCCTTCCAACCTTACCATTCTATGATTCTGTAAGATGGAAGCCCTGGAACAGCTTTTGTTTCTGATAGCATTTTCAAACAGGAAGGAAAGGGTAAGAAATGAAGCTAGAATTAAGAGCCACAAATTATCTAATATTTGCTGAAGTGATATGGTTTAAATACATGCCTCAAGAAGGAATGTGTTCTAGCTGATGCAAAACATGCTCATTACTAACAGTGTGGGAAATGCTGTGGACTTGTGCTTTTAAGCGCAAGAGGTTTGACTCACTGAGGCCTGAAGCTACTCAAGGAAAGACATAAGCTAACCCAGTGCTCTGTTCCCTTAAGATTTGTCAAAGGATGAGTCATCTGTTAAAAAACAGAGTAATCATCAGGGTTCTCTACTTTTCTGCTGACTGTTACTATTAGCAAAAAGCCTTCAAGCAAGAAACAGAAAGGGAGAGGGAAAAAAAGATGTGGCTTTGATCTCATTCACGGGACTCAGGCTGGTTTATGCTTTTAAGTTATCCCTTTATGACCATTTCACTTATAAGGTGGAAAAACAGTGCACCACCAGCAGCCATAGCTCCAAAGGCAAAACCCTCCTGGCTGAGATGGAGTTAAGACTGTGTAAAAGAAGCTCTCCCTGTTTGATGAAGTGCTGTATCTCATCAAAGATACCAGTGTCAGCTGCAGCAGAAGGAAATGCTTTCCTTCCCTCCTTAGAGCTTTCTCTCTTAAACCTGTAGTCTCTCAAGTGTGGATATACTTTATTTCAGATGGCAACTTTTGTAAGGTGATCAACAGTGGAATGATTATTCTGAATTTGGACAATACCCAAGACAAAACATGTGAAAAGTGGAGCTTAAGACTTCCACCAACAGAGTCTCCCTGCAAAATAAATATTCCTGAGTAAATGCATGAAGCCAGAGTACAGAATCATAGAATGGTAAGGTTGGAAGGGACCTCAAGGATCATCCAGTTCCAACCCCCTGCCATAGGCAGGGACACCTCCCACTAGCACAGCTCACTCAAGGCCTCCTCCAACCTGGCCTTGAACACCTCCAGGCAGGGAGCAGCCACAACCTCCCTGGGCAACCTGTGCCAGTGTCTCACCACCCTCACTGCAAACAACTTCCTCCTAGCAGCCAGTTTCAATCTCCCCTCTACCACTTCAAACCCATTCCCCTTGTCCTGGCATTCCCAGACCTTGTCAGTAGTCCCTCCCCAGCCTTCCTGGAGCCCCCTTCAGATATTGCAAGACTACTCCAAGGTTTCCTGGAAGCCTTCTCTTCTCCAGGCTGCACAGCCCCAACTCTCTCAGCCTGTCCTCACAGCAGAGCTGCTGCAGCCCTCTCAGCATCTTGGTGGCCTCCTCTGGACCCACTCCAACACTTCCATGTCCTTCCTGTGCTGGGGGCTCCAGAACTGCACACAGGACTGCAGGTGAGGTCTGAGGAGAGCAGAGCCAAGGGGCACAATCCCCTCCCTTGCCCTGCTGCCCACACTGCTCTTGCTGCAGCCCAGCACACAGTTGCTGTCTGGGCTGCACTCACACTGCAACCTCAGGTTGAGCTTTTCATCACCCCAGACCCCCAGGGCCTGTTCCTCAGGGCTGCTCTTCAGCACTCTTGGGAAACATTTTGCAGAAAAGGCTGTTCACAACAGGAACCTTCCACTGCCCCAGACCCTTATCTGCAAGGAATTCTCCTGGCTTTTTAACAGGCAAAAGAGGGAATTGTTAGGAACACTCTTGGCAAGGTTTGTTGGTTGGTTTGGTTTGGTTATTTTTAGAAGAGGAGAAATGCTAGGCAGTGTTTTGAAAAGCCCACTAAGGGTTTTTATCAAGAGGTACTTCATGAAGGCAAAAAAAAAGGAAGATCATCAAGTCTTCAACTGAAAATGACATTGTTTTGAATAAAGGTGTTTTGTACCATTGCCACAGGATGGGACGTGGAAAATCTTCTGTGGTTGCAGGTGACTTTTCAAATCTTATAAAGAGAATGATAACCAAGATTAGGGTTGTTTTTTTTTAATGTATACATGTAGGAGGACTTTGATACTGTGCTTTATACATTTACATCTGCAGTGTAGATTTAAAATTGCAAGTAAGTGAGTGTGACAAGGGGGCTGTACTTCTGAAAACAGTGCTTTTTTTCAGGTACTATACTTAAACTATAATTTAATGCCTTATTCCTGGTAACTGTATCTGGTATCGTAGACATTGAGATGATCTTCAGTTTTCCAAAAATAAACCTTGCAGAAAATAGTAATATAGCAGAATATTTCCCAGTCTGACTCCTGAGTGACAGCCCTGGGTTGTCTTTGTTAGGTTAGAATTTCTTCCTTCCTCACAAACTTGTTTCTTCTTCCTTTTGTATTAGAATCTTTTGGGTACAAGGACAGCAGTTGAAAATTGTATTGATTCTTTGCTGTCCCAGGTTAGGATGCAAGGCTACCACCAGCACAGAGCAGAAGTTCAGATACCATCTCCCTAAGGCTCTGTGCTCTCTTTCATCAAATTAACTAATTCTCCTTTCCTTCCTTTTGAAAGTTATCAGGTTTTACACAACTGATTCTAGTGCCTTCCTAATACCTTCTTTGCTATGGGAATGTAGAATTTGACACCACTCAGAGTCAAAACTATTTACTTTCGGGGAAGATATTTCAAAGTGACAAACACAAGGTCATTTTCTCTTAATGACATCACATACACAGTTCTCACAGAAGTTGTTACATTGGCTGTTAACAGAGACATTAATGTGATTTCTTTCTTTTATGCACAGTACAGGTTGTCATTGGTGGTATCAGGTTATTTGGGTGGGGAATGGCTGAGAGCAGCCCTGAGGAACAGGCCCTGGGGGTGTGGGGTGATGAAAAACTCCAGATGAGGCTGCAGTGTGAGTGCAGCCCAGACAGCAACTGTGTGCTGGGCTGCAGCAAGAGCAGTGTGGGCAGCAGGGCAAGGGAGGGGATTGTGCCCCTTGGCTCTGCTCTCCTCAGACCCCACCTGCAGTCCTGTGTGCAGTTCTGGAGCCCCCAGCACAGGAAGGACATGGAAGTGTTGGAGTGGGTCCAGAGGAGGCCACCAAGATGCTGAGAGGGCTGCAGCAGCTCTGCTGTGAGGACAGGCTGAGAGAGTTGGGGCTGTGCAGCCTGGAGAAGAGAAGGCTTCCAGGAGACCTTAGAGTAGCCTTCCAGGATCTGAAGGGGGTCTACAGGAAGGCTGGGGAGGGACTATTGACAAGGTCTGGGAATGCCAGGACAAGGGGAATGGGTTTGAAGTGTCAGAGGGGAGATTGAAAGTGGATGTTAGGAGGAAGTTGTTTGCAGTGAGGGTGGTGAGACACTGGCACAGGTTGCCCAGGGAGGTTGTGGCTGCTCCCTGCCTGGAGGTGTTCACGGCCAGGTTGGAGGAAGCCTTGAGTGAGCTGTGCTAGTGGGAGGTGTCCCTGCCTATGGCAGGTGGTTGGAACTGGATGATCTTTGATGTCCCTTCCAACCTTACCATTCCATGATTGTGTGATTCCCAGATGCAGTATACAGGAACATCTCAGTATGCATTAGCTAACAGGATGATTGCTGTTTCATGCTAATTGATAAACATGTATTTTTCAGCCATTTGACAGTAGTTCATCATGTTGAAAGGCCTGCCCATCATCAGAATTTAAAGCAGTGCCTCCTAGATTTCAGATTTAAATTAAAACAAACAAGCAAACAAACAAAAAACAGCAGGAAACCAAAACCAAGAAACAAACCAACACAAAAAGACAAAGTTCATTTAGAATAGACTAAATTCTGATATGTTAAGGAAAGAAGTCATTAAACCATTTGTGTGACATTGGCATTAGGGTGGGGTTTGGTTTTGGTTTTGGTCATGGATTGCAGTTTATTTAAACCTACACATGAAGGGTTGCTTCTTGAGTTGTGTGTTTTCTTTTACCCTTCAGTATTAAACAATGCAGATACATCATCTTTTTAGAGGAAATATTTAGTGGTTTATGTTACATCACTTCTAGAAAAGGTCTCAAGTTCAAGCCTCTGCTCACACCAGCTGAACTTAAGAGATTTTCCTACATTGGGAGTGTGTGTGGGAAATTGTGACTTACCCCTCCAACCCCCCAAAAGGCTGTTAATGCCTCTTGCTTACCTTCTTTGTGATTTATACACTAAAGAGTTGATTAAAAAACAAACCACCCAACCCATGTGTTTTGTCTCTCAAGTACTGTTGCTTTTATTTGCAGAATTTAGTGGCAGGAGCTCTCTGACATGAATTGAACACCTAAGAATCTGTGAACTTACCTGTGATGTTTTTGTAGGTACAAACACCATTACTTTAAAATTCTGACTCATAAAATCTACAGAACCCTTAGTTCTGTGCCCACCAGAACTGATGATGATCATGAAAATCACCCATTTGGGACAATTCCAAATTCCCTAGGGATGCATGTTTATTAAGCTCCCAAACTTCATTTTGAAGCTAGGATGCTTCAAGGGGATATTAAATGTGTTTATCCATTGCAAAGGAGGGGATTCTGCCCCTTTGCTCTGCTCTCCTCAGACCCCACCTGCAGTCCTGTGTGCAGTTCTGGAGCCCCCAGCACAGGAAGGACATGAAACTGTTGGAGTGGGTCCAGAGGAGGCCACCAAGATGCTGAGAGGGCTGCAGCAGCTCTGCTGTGAGAACAGCCTGAGAGTTGGGGCTCTGCAGCCTGAAGAGAAGAAGGCTTCCAGGAGACCTTGGAGTGGCCTTCCAGTATCTGAAGGGGGCTACAGGAAGGCTGGGGAGGGACTATTGACAAGGTCTTGTAATGCCAGGACAAGGGGAATGGGTTTGAAGTGGCAGAGGGGAGATTGAAAGTGGATGTTAGGAGGAAGTTGTCTGCAGTGAGGGTGGTGAGACACTGGCACAGGTTGCCCAGGGANTTTCAGGCATGTAGGCTGTGATAATGGAGACCTTGTGAGTTGCAGAGAGCCTCAGCTGGTGTTATCATACCTAGTGCTGCTGATGCTGGAGCAAGCATGGGACTGGCTTGTGCAGTAAGGACAAGTTTTGAGAGTTAAACTTTGAAGGCTTTGAAAGTACCCCTATTTTTACCAAAAAATCCACATCCATGCATAAAAACAAAGCTAAAACCTGTTCACACTCCTGGATGGCTATTGAAAATGTATGCTTTGTTGATTTAACACAAGTGTACATGTGAGGAGTAAACAAAATTTGGTATTAACTCATCTGTAGCTATACAGTTGCATTATTCTGACTCCCAACTGCCTCAGCTGCACAAAGGCTTTCCCTGATTCTTTTCTAAGACACAGGCAAATGGTAGATGGCAGTGAAGTGTGAAGCTGTAGCATTGAATGTAAGTTAGGAGAACTGTAAGAAATGTGTTAGCTGCTGTATAAGTTACCATGAAACACTGCAATTCTTTTTGTATTATTTGGCATTATTCATGCACGAAAGGGTAGGGTGGAGTCTTTCACTACCAATTTCCTCTTCATGTTTATGGGTGGTGCTTGGGAACATGATTTCCTATGATTTCATACTGTTTCTGCTGAGTTACAAGTACTCAGTCTGATGATGCCAAGCAGTCAAATGATGTAGTGGAGGAGAGGCTACAGAATGTTCCTTTAAACACTTACATTTTAAGGGCTTGAACACCTTGAATGTTTATATTTCTCAGTCCCATCTTAACCAGGGAGTTCTGCCTGAGTCACAAGAATAGAATAGAAAGAGTTTTGATGATGACAATAAAGGAAACAGCTTTTAATTGCCCTTCAAGTAAGTGTGGGTCATAATGTAATGATATCCTAGACAGAGATAGGGGACTGTCACCCAAGCACACCTATGCTGGCTTCTAGAGGGCTGTACAAACTGCTGATGACTTACTCCAAAAATACAGCCAGGGTAGGTGCCTAAACTGAGGAGTCCTAAAAGACACAGCCTATTAATTGCAGCGTGGCACCACACTACCCTTAGCTGTGCTGCCTCTTAATCGAAGTGTGAGCCTGCTGTACTCCACAGACCCTGGCTGGGTCCACAGAGTTTCTGAATGCCCTGTGCAAATATTTTCATTGGTTCTTTTCTATCTTGTGGCTCCCTTCCCCACAGCTCATTGTTTGAAGCAAGCAGGCTCATTTCTCAACTGAACTCTGTGAACATAAGTTACTGCTGGCACTTCATTTCCCTTACCCCTCAGTACCAGGAGCTTATGTGGCTCCTTATATGGGAGGTATTAGAATCATAGAATTATAGAATGGTAAGGTTGGAAGGGACCTCAAGGATCATCCAGTTCCAACCCCCTGCCATAGGCAGGGACACCTCCCACTAGCACAGGTCACTCAAGGCCTCCTCCAACCTGGCCTTGAACACCTCCAGGGAGGGAGTAGCCACAACCTCCCTGGGCAACCTGTGCCAGTGTCTCACCACCCTCACTGCAAACAACTTCCTCCTAACATCCACTTTCAATCTCCCCTCTGCCACTTCAAACCCATTGCCCCTTGTCCTGTCGTTGCAGGACCTTGTCAATAATCCTTCCCCAGCCTTCCTGTAGTCCCCCTTCAGATCCTGGAAGGCTACTCTAAGGTATCCTGGAAGCCTCCTCCTTTCCAGGCTGCAGAGCTCCAACTCTCTCAGCCTGTCCTCACAGCAGAGCTGCTGCAGCCCTCTCAGCATCTTTGTGACCTCCTCTGTTCGTGGCTCCAACACTTCCATGTCCTTCCTGTGCTGAGGGCTCCAGAACTGCACACAGGACTGCAGGTGGAGTCTGAGGAGAGCAGAGCCAAGGGGCACAATCCCCTCCCTTGCCCTGCTGGCCCAAGGTAAGTGGTGGTGTTCCTGATATTTCCCACCCAACAGTTTGAAAGCCTGTAAAGCAGCCACCAAGATGGTGAAGAAAAAGGAGTAGCACTGAAAACTTAGAGAAAACTGAGTTGACAAGTTACAGAAATAATGTTGTGTGAGATTGAGCCATTAGTGAGCCAAAGAAAACAAACCTCATCTAGAAGATGACTGCTTTTCATTTTGAATGTTATTCTATTAGTATTTAAATGAAAACATAAAAAAGACATACACTTTTTCTTCTCTGAAATTCAGAAGCTAATAAATTATGCTGTAGATAAACCGTGTAGCAAGCTGTCATGGTTTTAAAGAAGGTTATGTATTGCTAATCTGAGAGAGAAAAATACTAAGCTATGCTGGTTTGAGGCTAATTAGAATATTTTAATAGAGAAAATTACACTCTAGGCTGTGAAAGGAAAACATCATGATGTCTACTGCACTCATACACATGCTAAGGAATTGTTTGGGAACACTAACCAAAACATTAGATAAGTCTCAGTCTCTGGCTGGCTCTTGCTGGAACAGGAGCTGCTGGTGGGATCTAGCAGCTTCTGGCTCTGGCTCCTCTGCTGATTAATCCTCACTAACCACTTTTCTTCTAACCCCCCTGGCTGATCCTCCTAATTTACCTTGCACGTAAGGCAAACCTTGGGGTAAGGTAGAGGGGTGAGGAGAAGGTGGAAGGGTGGTTGGGAGCCCCTCCTGGGGTCTCTGATTTCTGGGAGGGGAGTTGTGTTGCTGCATTACCTTTAACTGGTATATTTCTGTAAATATTTTGTATGTGTTGTATATCTCTGCTTGTATATTGTGCTGAGCTGTAAATAGAGCTTCATCTTTTAACTTCCAGCTGGCTGAGTTCTAGTCTGGGTCGTTTTACAAAGTCTGGGGGTGGTGGGGAACTCCCAAACCTTCACATAAGCACAGTTGGTACAGAACTTTGGGGACAGTGCAGGAGTCTGGGACAACAAGAACAGCAATCTCACAAACTTAATTTTGAGGTGGGAGAAGGAGGAAAAAATGCATTTGCTGGCTAGGGAAGCTTTTCTTGCCCCAAGTTTTTCGTTTCCCCCCTTTTTATATCTGGCTATAAATTCATGAACGTGGCTAACATTAGGCAACCATCTCTGCCTCTCACAAATTAAAAAAAAAAAACCAAAAAAACCCTAAACCAAAGACATCTCTGACACGGTACAGAACAGTTTTGGCTGCTGAAGCTGTGTTTAATCTATAAACAGGTTAGTAATATTTAATACTGCAATTTGTATGCTGGGAGATTTTCTTTTGTTCCTAACAATTCTATATTTAAGATTACCAGGGCTTCAGGCAGAACTGTTTGGGTAGTAAAGTGATAAACTGACACCAGAATACAGAGCAGAAAAAACCCCATTACACTAACAGCAGCCAGCAGCAGTTAATGGTTTTCAGCTGTTGCAGATCTAATTGATGTTGTTGCTGTAACAGAAAGCAGTTCACTGTGATTCATTTGCTTTCTTACTGGAACATATTCTACTCCCTTGCTGGTTTTAAGCCTCACTAACTCTGTTTTTTCCCATTTCTTAAATGCCATTGCTAGCAACACATTCTATTTAAAGCTAATGTTAGTCAAATAAAAATTCTGTTAGTTTGCCGAGCCTTAAATTTTCTCTCTTCGTTAAAAGGAAAGGCCAAGCTACTTAAACTTGGTTGTGCATTTATCCCACTTATTAATCCCCTCCTTTGAAGTGTCACACCTAGCACTTATTAGTCTTGATTTATATGTGCCTTGGAATCTGTATCTGCCACCAATGTATCAGATGTGACTAAAATCGAGTCAGGCACCAGCAAATTTGCAGCTGACCCCAAGCTGGGGGCTGATGTTGCTGGGTTGGAGGGCAGAAGGGCTCTGCAGCAGGACCTCGACCGCCTGCACCGATGAGCAGAGTCCAAGGGGATGGAGCTCAACAAATCCAAGTGCCAGGTGCTGCACTTTGGCCACAACAACCCCATGCAGAGCTACAGGCTGGGGTGGGAGTGGCTGGAGAGCAGCCAAACAGAAAGGGATCTGGGGGTGCTGATTGACACCCACCTGAACATGAGCCAGCAGTGTGCCCAGGTGGCCAAGAAGGCCAATGGCATCCTGGCCTGCATCAGCAAGAGTGTGGCCAGCAGGAGCAGGGAGCTCATACTCCCCCTGGACTCTGCACTGCTTAGGCCACACCTTGAGTCCTGTGTCCAGTTCTGGGCTCCTCAATTGAAGAAGGACATTGAGGTGCTTGNACAGCTACCTGAAGGGTGGTTGTAGCCAGGGGGAGGTTGCTTTCTTCTCTCAGGCAAGCAGCAGCAGAACAAGAGGACACAGTCTGAAGCTGTGCCAGGGGAAGTTTAGGCTGGAGGTGAGGAGAAAGTTGTTGCCTGAGAGAGTCATTGACTGCTGGAATGGGCTGCCCAGGGAGGTGGTGGAGTCAGCGTCCCTGGAGGTGTTCAAGGCAGGTTTGGATGTGGCACTTGGTACCATGGTCTGGTCTGGAGGGCTGTGGTGATGGGTTGGACTGGATGAGCTTTGAGGTCTCTTCTTACCCTAGCTGCCTGTATTCCTGATCAGGTAGGCTGCTCTATAGAATGACATTGCTTACCAGCTTCAAGTGAACAGAATCTTGGTTCTCAAACTGTGCTGTAGCTGCATTGTTCTCTATATTTAAGTACCATATATTAAGAAACTTGCATCATCTTTAGGAAAAAAAGTATTCAAAACCAAGTTTTGCAACTGTTTACGTGTTAAAAAGTCTTACCTATGCTTCTTGCCTTTTCTTCTTCTAAAGACTTCCATTGCTGCAGTGGAAGATAGAGCAGGCAAGAACAAAATGGAGACAGCTTCTTTTCTCCCTTGCTTCTGTGTGGTTCTAATTTACTTTTTTAAAGGCTGACACGGAGCCCCCTGAGAATTTTTAACGTATGAGAGTAGATAACCTTGTTCTTTTGTTCACTCATCCTTGCCCTGTTCTGATTGCCTGGGGATGTTTTCTGAATATTCCATTTCATATCCATTTAACACTCTCTCCATTCTTCTTTCTACCTTTATTTATCAGTTCAGAATAATGTTACATCAAATGTATCAGCAGAAGGCATGACAAGGACCTTCGAAAGTAATGTCATCAGTGTGTCTCATTGAAGGAGTAATAGCTAAGACCAAACCAAGGCCCTGTGAATGCAGAGAAGAGCAAAGTTGCAGGAAAATGCACATGTTCAGATTTAGGATTTCCTTTAGTCCTTTTGCTTATCAGAGATGTGACACCTCTTAAAAGATTCTGCTGCTCTCACCTATGATGAGAAGCTCTTCACTCCACATCCTGCCCTCTCTGGTGTCCAGCACTGAACCACACATTGTCCTGCAGCCAAGTATGGCAACGTACTGCTGAGACTAAGTCTTGGGCTATAAAAAGACTCCAGTGCACGTAGTTCCACAGCAGGAAAAGCTTTCCACTTTCTTAAATAACCCTTTTTAACCAGAACAGTAGCATCTTGTCACCCTGGTTAAAGAAAAGGACTTTTAGCAAGAAAACTCATCAAGAAGTATCTAGACTTATATGAGGAATCAGCAAAGGAATCAGAAAAATAATTGACTTGAAAGAAATGATTTCTACAGTCACCTGTAACTATGGAATACGTACAGGTCTAAGAAACAGTTCTTTTCTGAGCAGAGTATTTAAGTTTTCTCTTCAAATAATTTCACAAAGGGTTGCAAGTTTAACAACTGCAGTGTGAGGCAAGGGAGAGAGAAAGGTACCTAGCAAAAGAGATGCAAATGTGTAAAAGAAAATGCCCTATTTCCATGAACCATACACAGGTACAGTTAGGAAAGGCACACAGGCTTTGACAGTCAGGCTGCTTGTAGAGTCCTATTTTATACTTGAGCCTAGGGAAGTAATGTATTACATTTTAAGTTTCAATATTAAAATATTATTGGTAGTATAAAAGTCTTCTGTTTCTGAGTGGGAAAACTGTACTTAAAATAAATCCACAGTGAAATGATCAAATACACAAATTAATCTTCTTTAGGTTTTAGAAAAGGGACCAGAAAGCACTAAAAGAAGGGTTTCAGGCACACAAAACTTTAACAGAAAACAAAGTACAATTTGCATTGTAAATGACACAACAGCAAATGTATGGTAGGGAGGGAAAACATCTTTCAAACTAAGTGAAACTTAATGACTAAACAAAATCTCACTGTCTGTAGTGTTATTTCATCCGTCTGTCCCCAGTTATAAAAGAGTTGTCAAAGGAAGCAAGCCACTGGTGTTTAATCCCAAACTAATCCAGGAAACTTGGAGATGCCCATCAGTGTTTTCTTACAGTTTCTAATCTCTGCAGGTTTCTGATAAGGGCAGCATTCAAGTGCTGTGAATCTTGTCTCTTGTGTTTGAAACTAACAGAGGTGAACTACCTCTGATCATTTTAGATTAAGAAAATGCTGTCTTTCAAAAGCATACTACAGAGAGAATGTATAAAAGGAAAGAAAACCAATGTTGAGATCCATTGCTGTTGTACACAGCCAACGCAGAAATTGCAGTTAATATCTAGGATAAACCATCAGCTTTGACCTGGGTAGATAGTGCTGAAGTGCTGCACTGACTGCCACAGCAGGCAGCTTTGTTGAGATGATCTGCCTCAGTCTGGCTCCCTGTCTTGTCCTGTTCACAGGGCTTTGGGGCTCAGGCACAGTAGCTGAAGTTGTGAATTTGCAAATTTCCTGACTCATCGTATGGGCACGTGTCGTGGTAGGCCTAAGCGGGCCAAAATAGGCTTATCCTGGCTTGCCCAGACATGTTCCCCTGCTCCTGCTCCTTCTGTTTTGGGGAGAGGCAACTGCGGGAAAGAGGACAAAGAACTTGGATGTACTGAGTCTGGGGACTGTGGCCTGCCCAGACTTGTTTTGAACCCTGTGTTAAACAAGGCACACAGCTTGCCTTGTGCAAGGCCTGGGTTCTGCCCAAATTTGGTAAAGCAAGCCTATGGCTTCACCTAATGGGGTCAAGCTTGGCTAACTGCCATTCTGATTGGCTGTTCTGTGTCCAAAGGCACATTAGTCTCAGGCCGTATTGCTAAAAAGGCATGAAGCAGGTAGCACAGAGTGCTCTGCTGCCTCACTGCATCCTGAACTCTCTGGAACTCCACAGCCAGGAACAGGCCCTAAATGCCTGCAGGCACTCAGCCTGCACTGCCAGCCTGACATTGTGCCAAGCCTGCCCATGGCATTGCATCCAGCCTGCCCATCTGCAAGGCTGCTGCTGGATGGGGAGTCAGGAGGAAGCAGGTCAGAGCCTGTGCCAGACTCCAGCTGCTTGAGAAAAGAGCCTGGGAAAACTCCAAAGCCTCTAATGGCTTTGAGACCACAGACAGTAACCCCTCCTGTGCTTTGATACTGTCTGATAATATTTTGTGAGTAAATACCTAAAGCCTCTTGCAATCGCTGACTGCTTGCTGCCATGAGCAGAAAGGAGCTTCCTGCATCCATCCAGTGGCTAAGCAGGATACTGAACTGCCAGCAGTGTAGTGACTGCAGGAACCTTCTCTTCCAGTATGATGTTTGCCTTTGCTGGGTACCTCTTACACTGTTCCAGTTTTGCCTCTTCCCTGTGTATATACATTTCCAAACCCTGTAAATAAGTTTTCTGGAGAGATTTAATGTTCATAAACAATTTTCATAGTTATTAACAATCTCTGCCTGGATATCAAAATTAATATCCGTTATTAATTGTGCATCATTTGTAACAGCACTGCAATTTCACATACTTAGCTCACTGCACAGCTACCTGCAGGGACTTGCCTGGCGTCCTGCAATTCACAGAGCAGAGCTCTTCCTGCGGAAGAGAGGCCATTCCCTTTTTCAAGCATCAGGAGCCTATCATTCCTTCCCTGTTAGTTTGGGCCCTAGGATTATCTATAAGTACTGACTGGGACTGCTAAGTAAGCTGTAGAGACTTGTGACAGCATTTCCTCCATAGCACAGCGCAGGGTGAGATGGTGATGGATAGTGGATAGCCTCCCTGGGTGGGTTATCCTCTGGGCTTTGGCTAGAACAAGTGAAAAGGCAGATACAGCTCGAATGCAATTGTGGAGAGTACATGTCTGAATTGATTGCTCACTTGAGATCCTTAACCACTAATTGGAAAAGGAAACTAGTCTCTGTATTCTGAAGTTAACCTTTATGAAACTCCTCATAGTGCAATTTAGACCCCACAGTAAGCACACACCGGAAGAGTCAGTGAGGAGCCAACATAGTTTTTCTGTATCCTGTGCTTTGTGTTCTTATTAATATTGTCATTGTTATTACTTTCCCCTCCTTTTCTGCCTTATTAAAGTGTCTTTATCTCAACCTACAAGTTTTGCTTCTGTATTGCTGATTCTCTCCACCGTGCAGATGAGTGAGAGGGGCTAACTTAGTTGCCTGCTGTAGTTAAACCACAATGCAGGTTTTTTGAGTTAGTTTAGCAAAGGGTCACTTTCCTACCCTGGCTCCTAGCTCACAAAAGCAAGGAAGCAGTTTGGAATTGTGACTGGGGAAAAAAGAGGCTAGAAGTGTTGGGAGAGATGTCATTCTTCTCTAACACTACACTGTTCCCTTCAGCCTCCTCTGAAAGCTGGGCATTTTATTCATTCTTTAAGTCTTTGTGCAAGTCCTTAGCTGCTGAGGTTCTTCTGGCATGGTCTTTACTAGAACTCGGCCAGACTTGGAAAGTTTGTGTGTATGAAACATTTAAAGTTATAAAACTGAAAGCTCAGTGACATCTGCTTTCTCAGACCAGCCCATGTGAAGCTGTTATGGCCACTCCTTTGAAATAATGCACTTGATTCAACCCCTTACACTCTTCTGACAGCAGGCAACATAAATCAATATTATCAACTGACTATGTAAGCATATTTACAGACCTCTCAACATCCTTTACATCCAGTACATTAAAACTGTCTGCTCAAACACAGACCATAGTTTAACATGTGATTTGTTTTGGCTACAGTTCAGGCTTATACAGTGCTTGTAGTGCCTTGGTTGTGTTGGTGGAAAGATTTGCACAGCCATGCAGTGAACAAGGTTTGGGACCTGTTGATGGTTTGGGAGTTCCCTGCCCCCAATGAAAATCCCCTAGACTAGACTCAGACAGCTGGAAGTTAAGGACTGAAGCTCTGTTTACAGCTCAGCACAATGGACAAGCAGAGATCACAGTGTAAGAGTATCACCAAGGTTAGAAGAGACCTCAAAGATCATCAAGTCCAACCCATTACCACAGCCCTCCAGACCAGACCATGGCACCAAGTGCCACATCCAAACCTGCCTTGAACAACTCCAGGGACGCTGACTCCACCACCTCCCTGGGCAGCCCATTCCAGCAGTCAATGACTCTCTCAGGCAACAACTTTCTCCTCACCTCCAGCCTAAACTTCCCCTGGCACAGCTTCAGACTGTGTCCTCTTGTTCTGCTGCTGCTTGCCTGAGAGAAGAAAGCAACCTCCCCCTGGCTACAACCCCCTTTCAGGTAGTTGTAGACAGCAAGAAGGTCTCCCC
>VWZE01023727.1:47654-73379 GCA_013396675.1 Eubucco bourcierii
GTGGCTGCTCCCTCCCTGGAGGTGTGGAAGTCCAGGTTGGAGGAGGATTTGAGCTACCTGTACTAGTGGGAGGTGTCCCTGCCTATGACAGGGGGTTGGAACTGGATGATCCTTGAGGTCCCTCCCAACTTTACATTCTATGTTTCTACATACAGGAGTAAAGGAGGTAATTCTGGTGTGGTGGTTTTAGAAGTTCAGTTACATTTTTTCCTTCCCTCTTTTTCCCTTCCATACACCAGCTGCATTCTGAATTGCAGCTATATGCACTGTATGTGCACACAAAAATTACCTGGCATATGTCATGTGTTACATTATCCAGCTTAATGAAATTTTCATTTTGTGTGAGCACATCTTGAAAATTGTAAAGTACTAATACTGTACCAAAATATTTTGCCTGGTTCTCATCTGAAAGTTCAGCATGCATCATGTGGCATGTCAGCATGAAACACTCACAGTTCTGGGAAGATATTGTGGGATTTTAGCAGTCAGCCTCTATTAATTAAGCTCTGCTCAGCCAAGGGTGGCTCAGAAGTTGCAGCTCAAAAAGAATTTAAGTTGAGGTCAGTTTAGATCAGAAGTCTCGAAGTCAGGGAGATATCTTCTACAGATGTTTTTCTTTTTCCTATTGAGAGTCTAACTATTAGAGCTCAAAAAAAACCTTTTTTTTTTTTTTTTTTAATTGATGGGGAAAAAAAAGATTACTGAAGTATTCCTTGAAGACAACATCTTCTAAAGTAAAGTAATTCTGTCAGATTTGGCATGATAGTTTCCCATTAGCCCATGCTCAGTCTCCAACTTGTTTTTCCTGGCCTCCTATCCTAACCTGTGTGATATTCCTGCCTGCTGGAAATTCATCCCTGCTCAAAGCTCAAAGCTCTTCCCTTTCCAAACCTATATGGTGGGGAGGACTGCCAAACCTTGACTGTTCTGTAATGAAATCAACATCTTTTGAGACCTATATTGAAAATCAAGAAGTCTTCAAAACCTGTGGTTTTCCATAAAATTATTACAGATATGAAAAGGTTAATGTTCTGTAAAGAAACAGGCTGGAACAGGCTGCCCAAGGGGGTTGTGGAGTCTCTCTCTCTGGAGGTATTCAAAACCCAACCTGGATGTGTTCGTGTGTGATCTGGTCTAGGTAATGCTGCTCTGGCAGCGGGGTAGGACTGGATGAACTTTCAAAGTCCCTTCCAGCCTCTGTCATTCTGTGATTCTGTGAAAACCAACAACCAGAAACAGCAGCAACCCTTGGCATGGATTCCATGCATCACCCCATTAGTTCATTCATATAGACTACAAATACATATCTATAGTCTATTGATTCCCTTCCAGTATCTGAAGGGGCCTACAGGAAGGCTGGGGAGTGACTATTGACAAGGTCTTGCAATGCCAGGACAAGGGGAATGGGTTTGAAGTGGCAGAGGGGAGATTGAAAGTGGATGTTAGGAGGAAGTTGTTTGCAGTGAGGGTGGTGAGACACTGGCACAGGTCGCCCATCTTCGATCACATTGGGTGATTCTGTGCTCCACAACCACCCTGCAGTGTTGAAGGCCAGGTTGGAGGAGGCCTTGAGTGACCTGTACTAGTGGGAGGTGCCCCTGCCTATGGCAGGGGGTTGGAACTAGATGATCCTTGAGGTCCCTTCCAACCTTACCCTTCTATGATTCCAGGGTGATATACTTTATATATCTACTATGTACATTTAGAGTTTGGTCTTGCATTTCTTTTTCTCTTCAGAGGTCAGGGAAGCTAGAACAGATTCTCAGGTTCCCAAAAAATAAGTAAGAAATTGCTAAAGCAGTCACAGTAAGACGAAGCCACAGGCAGACTTTTATCTTGTACAGTATTCTGGTTGTATGCCTGTTTAATGCCTTTTAAGCCACCCTTGGGCAGGACCCCACTGTAAACAAGCTGCTAAGTTTGCCTTGGAATATCCTTTTAAAATTAACACTAGTAAATAAACATTCTCTGCTCACCTATTTTGCTGCCAGGGATTCTCCCTTTCTAATCTTAGGAGTGTAATGATTTGTAAAGCTTTTGTGTGTTAACTGCAGTCTCCTATTTTACATAAATATGAATTCTGTATTTTCCATTTGCTTAAGATTTTAAGATTAAAACTTCAATTTTATTTTATAATTTTATAATGTCACTTTAATAAAAGCTTTTCTTGAAATCAGCTCCATCTGTTAAACTCCATCTGGCAGTGCTATATAAATTCTTAGTAGTAGTATTAGGTAGTTATAGGAATATGAGTCTCATTATTGAGACCTGAAGTAAAAAACTCCCCAGAGGAAATAATTCACTGGGTAAGATTCTGCAATTCTGTGCTCCACAACCTCCCTGGGCAACCTGTGCCAGTGTTTCACCACCCTCACTGCAAACAACTTCCTCCTAACATCCACTTTCAATCTCCCCTCTGCTACTTCAAACCCATTGCCCCTTGTGCTGTCATTGCAAGACCTTGTCAATAGTCCCTCCCCAGCCTTCCTGTGGCCCCTTGCCTGCGTGCTGAGTATTGCTGGGTTTTTGAGGGCTACTCAGGACATGGGATATGTGTTCTGCATACACTAAACTTTTGACAGTGAAGCTTTTGTGATATGCTGTGGAACCGTGACACAAAGTTTATTTACAGAGCATGCTGAACTGCCTCACCTTCATTCTCCTCGCTGTTCATTTTGATTTATACCTGTTGTTACCTGGAAATACCTCTGTGTAAAATAGGAACATTTCTTTTCCCCTGCTCCATATGCATTTAAAAGAAAAAAAAAAAAAGAAAGTTTTCCTCTTACTTCGCTTTACTCAGTTGTGCTGGTTTGAGGCTAATTGGAATATTTTAATAGAGAGAATTATATTACAGGCTGTGAAAAGGAAACAGTGGTGATGTCTGCTGCACTCATAGGCTTGCTGAGGTGTTTAAGAATAACAACTCAAAACATAGATAACAGTCTCTTGGGCACAGTGTCTCCGGCTGTCTAGCAGCTTCCGGCTTTTTCTCCTCTCCGCTGAGTAGCCTCACTATTCACTTTCCTTCTGACCCCCCTGGCCCATCCTCCAAACTCACCTTGCACATAATGTAAACCTTGGGGTAAGGTATAGGGGTGGGGAGAAGGTGGAAGGGTGGTTGGGAGCCCCTCCTGGGGACTCTGATTTCTGGGAGGGGAATTGTGTTTCTGTATTCCCTTTAGCTTGTCTATGTCTGTAACTATTCCTGTCTGTTGTGTCTATCTCTGCTTGTCCATTGTGCTGAGCTGTAAACAGAGCTTCAGTCCTTAACTTCCAGCTGGCCGAGTCTAGTCTGGGGGATTTTACAAAGTGTGGGGGGCAGGGAACTCCCAAACCATCACATCAGTGATCTTAGAGTCAGTATTTTATGAGCCATTAAAAGCTTAACCAGCAGAGCTGAAAACACTGTTTTCTGGTGTTGCAAGAACATTCTTTTCCATTTGTGGTAGATTCTGTGTTATTGGATGTTAAAAACTGTAGTACCACAACTTACAGAGAATATGTTTAATAATTTTCATGGGTTATTGGAATGTACTCATTATAATTTTATTCTTTCTTTAAAACCTATGAGTCTGAACTCATGATAATAAAATCCAGTGGCCTTACATGGAGAGATATAAGAAATATTATCACTAAAAAAGTAAATGCCTCTGAGAGATCTAAAGTAGATTGTCTGCAAAATATGCATTATAAATATGATAAACAGTGGTGCAAAGCTGAGCTATTAGTAGCACTCCCTTGGGATGATCTACTGCAATATCACTGGGCTCATATGAGGCAAAATCTCATCTGTACAATTTGTGGAGGTGAATAGCAATTTAGAGCCAGGAGGGTGTGTTACAGCAGCATCTGTATATATCTACCTTTTTATTACATAACTGACAAAACTTCATTTTTCATTCAACATCTACTCTATTTTTAGCCTTCACCACATCTGCATCAAGCATATTAAGCCTCTGTTTTCCTTCATTCAGTGAAGATCAGAGATGTTGCAACAAATTCATGTTCCTTGGATATAAAATTTGCCTTTCAGTTCAAAAGTAATGATTGTTTTTTGAAGAACCATTTCTTTAGTTCAGCTGTTTAATCTTTGCTCAGTCTTTGGTCAGTTGCTCCATGCTACTCCATTGGAATTTGACATTAACTGCAGAGTGGCAATGACGTTCAAGTATCCTGTGCAGATTGGGTTTGACTTCTGGGGATGTAATTCAAGATGTTGATTTTCATGTTCTGAAGTGACATTTCCATCTCCTCACCTCCACCTTCTGCATTTTACATAAAGTCTGGCTTCAGTACTTAGTATATTAAGACTATGTATTAATAAACCATGCACCTTTGAAAAGAGTTATGGAATATATTCCCTGAGGGCCAGTGATAACCTTGTGGTTCATGGCCTACAAATTACCACAGTCTCACAGTATCACCCAGGTTGGAAGAGACCTCAAAGCTCATCAAGTCCAAGCAATTACCACAGCCCTCAAGACCAGACCATGGCACCAAGTGCCATGTCCAAACTCGCCTTGAACACCTCCAGGGACGCTGACTCCACCACCTCCCTGGGCAGCCCATTCCAGCAGTCAATGACTCTCTCAGGCAACAACTTTCTCCTCACCTCCAGCCTAAACTTCCCCTGGCACAGCTTGAGACTGTGTCCTCTTGTTCTGCTGCTGCTTGCCTGAGAGAAGAAAGCAACCTCCCCCTAGCTACAAGCACCCTTCAGGTAGCTGGAGACAGCAAGAAGGTCTCCCCAGAGCCTCCTCTTCTCCAGGCTAACCAATCCCAGCTCCCTCAGCCTCTCTCCATAGGGCTGTGCTCCAGGCCTCTCCCCAGCCTCGTTGCCCTTCTCTGGACACACTCAAGCACCTCAATGTCCTTCTTCAATGGAGGGGCCCAGAACTGGACACAGGACTCAAGGTGTGGCCTAAGCAGTGCAGAGTCCAGGGGGAGAATGAGCTCCCTGCTCCTGCTGGCCACACTCTTGCTGATGCAGGCCAGGATGCCATTGGCCTTCTTGGCCACCTGGGCACACTGCTGGCTCATGTTCAGGTGGGTGTCAATCAGCACCCCCAGATCCCTTTCTGTTTGGCTGCTCTCCAGCCACTCCCAGCCCAGCCTGTAGCTCTGCATGGGGTTGTTGTGGCCAAAGTGCAGCACCTGGCACTTGGATTTGTTGAGCTCCATCCCCTTGGACTCTGCCCATCTGTGCAGGCGGTCGAGGTCCTGCTGCAGAGCCCTTCTGCCCTCCAACCCAGCAACATCAGCCCCCAGCTTGGGGTCAGCTGCACATTTGCTGCTGACTGACTCGATGCCCTCGTCCAGATCATCACTGAAGATGTTCCAGAGGATGGGGCCCAGCACTGATCCCTGGGGCACACTGCTAGTGCCAGGCCTCCAGCTGCATGTGGCACCATTCACCACCGCTCTCTGGGCTCAACCCTCCAGCCAGTTCCTAACCCAGCACAGAGTGTTGGCATCCAAAATTATTTCAATTCTTCAAAGTTAGTAGGAGCTTTCATTCAAAGAGTTTGATGTCCAGGCTTCTGAATTCACACTGCTGCATTACAAGTGGTTACACCTCCTTGTTTCTCCTCCATGACTGACTTTATTTGTATTTCTGGATCTATGGTAGGAATGGATAGCTTTGTAGTAATTTTATGGCTTCTTCAATCTACAGATTTACAGAACATTTTAATGTTGTTTTGTATAGGGGGGAAGAAGGGAGTTCATGTATGTCCATTCAGATGAAAGATGTAAAAAATCAAAAGGCAGGGAAAAAATATAATAAAATGGGTAAATTTTGAAGAAGGTTATTTCAGGTGAAGGCTGAATGTGAAAATTCCTCAACAGCAAAGGATGTAAAAGTGCTGAGGAAAATTAAGCTCAAACATAAAGAAATGAGAGACTTCACATATGAGGAGGGCTCAGCAAACAGGGATTTCCTAAAGCACTTGCTAGCTCACACTCTGTAAGTAGGAGTGGAAACAGGGGAAGATGATGGCTGAGCTCAAGCTGTGAAGAGACAGAAGTAGTAAAAAGAACCCTAGCACTCTGGCTTGAAGAGGAAGAATGGGTTGACAGGGTAGACTGCAGAAAAGACAAAAGAATGTAGGTAGGAGCAGAAAGGCAAGAAGAATGAAAGCTTGGATTTGGAGACAGCAGTCAGGGAAGACTCAGAGTAAGTGAGGATAGAGAGTTTTGCAAGACTGAGGAGACAGTGCTGCATTAGGTAAGGTAAATGGAATGGAGGACAGAGGTGAAGGAAAAGACGTAGAGCGGAGTGCCTAGCTGAAGAAGACAGGAAAATACAAAGCCTGCTGCTTTTCTTGAGGGTAAAGGCATGGAAAAGAGAACATGGGGGAAAAGGATAAAATAGGACTTTCTTTTGTGGAGTTCAAGTGGTGCTGAGACTGTCAGAGTCAAGGAAGTTCAGGGATCATCTGTGCACAGCATCGTTTCTTACAGTGTCAAGAACAGCACACTCAGGTAGTTCTGCTGCACCAAGGGTGAGTGTGTGCCTTAAAACACTACTCATTAAATCCACTTAAGCTTTACTATTAAGTGGTATTAAATAACTTGTTCATGTTACAAAGTACTCAGTTCATCACAGCAAGTTCATTTACTAGTTTATTTGTGGTCTTTTCTCATTTGCCAAATGGTTTAAACAGGCATCTTTAGTGTGTATGTTAAATACATGGGTACAGAGTAGAATAAGTGAAAAAAACTTCACTAAGAAAACAAAATTTATTTTATGATTTAGCAGTAATCAACCATTGCTGATGTGCTATAAAATACTACTTAAGGTGGGTACTGATTTCCATTATTAAAGTTAATGGTCTTAGTTGCCTCATCTGCCTTATTCCAATATATTAAGCATGCAGACCCCATAATTTAATTATCACCTGTTAATATTGGTTCTGAATTCATCTTTGTGCTTTTGGGCTGAAGCTGCAATGATAAGCCAATTAAAAACCATTATCTGCCTGCTCAAAGCATCACATTTGTAGTTATGCTCAATAGTACAAGATTCTAGAGGGACTTTCAAGATGGAACATGCTGCCCTAATGCCTTTAGGGATTAGCTGAACAAAAGAAAAATTTTAAAGGAAATTTTAAATATTTTCTCTCCTGTAGGATTTTAATTTTCAAATCTCTTCCTTTGCTGTACATCACAGTTTTCTTTGAAGCTGATTTGCATAGCTGTGAAAGTGTAGCATGTAGCTGAATTACAAGAGAGACTCAGATGAGACCCTGGGTTTTCTTTAAATCCCAGAGGAGGAATTTAGTTCAGGAGTGTGCATAAGGTAGTAATTGCAAGTATCATGTTAGATAGCTCCTGCTTGAATGAGACTGCTGAACTAATAACATACAGCACATCATAACCTCACAGATTTGATAATGAAAAAAAGAAGCATTTAGTTTATGTAGATGTTCTCAAAACAACTTGAAAGCACAATAGCCACACGTTGTATCAGTTCCATTACATCCTTTATTAACATGACTAATTCTTTTCCTCTTATGCTATCAGGTTGCTGCTGACATGGAATTTCAAATGCAGGTGTTTCAGGTTGATCAAAATCTGTGCATTTATAATGACTGACTGAGAAATGGCTGATGTAGAGCATGCAGTGTAAATTTTGTTACCACAGTAGATGCACCTCACATGGAAACAGATATTTTTCTTTTATTTGTCAGGCTACAATGCTGCAGTATAAAATTTCCAGCGCTTTGTGTACTGTAGATATGCAGTAACTGAGTGGCAGGCTATAGAAGTGTAGCAGAGGGGTAATTAATTACTGCAAGATGATATTTTAAAAAATATTAGTATTGTTTGTTAATATTCTGAAGCAGAGAGGTCTGCTAGGACCTGGTACAGGGGAGTCCTGGAACTAAGCCAATTAATGGGAGATCCGGACACAGCCACAGACAGACCAATGTCATAGAATCATGGAATGGTAAGGTGGGAAGGGACCTCAAGGATCATCCAGTTCCAACCCCCTGCCATAGGCAGGGACACCTCCCACTAGCACAGGTCACTCAAGGCCTCCTCCAACCTGGCCTTGAACAACTCCAGGAAGGGAGCAGCCACAACCTCCCTGGGCAACCTGTGCCAGTGTCTCACCACCCTCACTGCAAACAACTTCCTCCTAACATCCACTTTCAGTCTCCCCTCTGACACTTCAAACCCATTCCCCTAGTCCTGGCATTTCAAGCCCTTGTCAATAGTCCCTCCCCAGCCTTCCTGTAGACCCCTTCAGATCCTGCAAGGCTACTCTAAGGTCTCCTGGAAGCCTTCTCTTCTCCAGGCTGCAGAGCCCCAACTCTCTCAGCCTGTCCTCACAGCAGAGCTGCTGCAGCCCTCTCAGCATCTTGGTGGCCTCCTCTGGACTGGCTCCAACACTTCCATGTCCTTCCTGTGCTGGGGGCTCCAGAACTGCACCCAGGACTGCAGCTGGGGTCTGAGGAGAGCAGAGCAAAGGGGCAGAATCCCCTCCCTTGCCCTGCTGCCCACACTGCTCTTGCTGCAGCCCAGCACACAGTTGCTGTCTGGGCTGCACTCACACTGCAGCCTCATCTGGAGCTTTTCATCACCCCACACCCCCAGGGCCTGTTCCTCAGGGCTGCTCTCAGCCATTCCCCACCCAACCTGGAGCTGTGCTTGGCATTGTGCCTGCCCAGGTGCAGGACCTTACACTTGGCCTTGTTGAATGTCCTGAGGTTGGCCTGGGCACACCTCTGCAGCCTGTCCAGATCCCTCTGGATGGATCCCTGCCAGTGCATCTGCAAACTTGCTGAGGGTGCACTCAATTCCTCTGTCCATGGCACTGACAAAGATGTCAAACAGCACTGGTGCCAGCACTAGCCCCTGAGGGATACCACTTGCCACTGGTTTCCATGTGGACATTGTGCCCTTGATCAGCACTCTGTGTGTGCCACCATCCAGCCAATTATGATATATATGATCAAAATATGGTCCAAGCAATGCCACTGTCCATTTATTCAATCTGAACATCCATTTATATACCCTTCTAACAGACCATCCAAGCCAGCCCATTACAACAGCAATTGGTCAAATCATTTAAGGGACAAGGTCCTCACCCAGCCAGGTGGCTCAGATCACCCAGATACAAACTCTGGTGGAGTTGTGTTAATTGGCCTCATCCGTTAAGGCGCACTGTGAGAAGCCGAATGGTTGGATGCATCCTATCTGTTAGAACACCTCCTGTTTGCCTTGAATCTTCCTGCTGTTGGCTGTTGTTGTTCCTTAATTCCAGGCTGTTGATGTAGTTCTTCTGCAGCTGCTGTAGCCTGTGTCCTTGGCCGTTGAGATAAACATTCCAAGCAGGCCTGAGAAAGTTCAACCTACAACTTTGCAGTTAGCAAACTTTGTTAACTTGGATTTGCTCACATAGCCAACTAATGCAGAGTATTTCCCTACAATATTCAATATTCAGAACTCTGGCCACCTCCATCACTAATTTTAATAATAATAGGTTCTTTGCATCAGTCATGGAAACTTTATATGCAGGTAATTACAGGCTCTAGCAACAATCAGTAAATATATACATTAATTGAACTGGCAGAGAAGGTTGCTGCGGTCAGCGCACTGCTTGCGGTCAATACTCTGCTTGCCCACTAGATGGATTCAAGAAGCTCCTTTCTGCTCATGGCAGAAGGCAATCAGTGATTACAAGAGGCTTGAAGCAGTTAGTCACAAAATACTATCTGACAGTACCCAAAACATGTGGAGGGGTTGCTGTTGGTGGTCTTAAAGCCGTTAGAGGCTTCAGAGTTTCCCAGGCTTCTGGGTGCTGGGGAAAGGAAGCAGACAAGCTCTGAGCTGGTCCTGGCTCTCTGGATGATCTGTGTTATCTCCAGGACTTCCCATATGGGCAGGAAGCTTTCAGGAGCAGCCAGGATACAGTGCCATGTGCAGTCTCAGCACAGTGTCATGCTCGCTGTGCAGGCTGATTGCGTGAAGGCATTTAGAGCCTGTTCCTGGTCACTGGAGTTCCACACAGCTCAGGATATGAGGTAGTAGGAGCACAGATAGAGAGCAGATACAATGACAGAGCACCCATATAATAACAGAGCACAGGTTGTGCTCCCTGCTCATCTCCCTTTATATCCATACAACCCAAGACTAATGGACCTTTGGACACAGAATAGCCAATCAGAATGGCAGTTAGCCAAGCTTGACCACAGTAGGTGAAGCCATAGGCTTGCTTTAGCCAAATTTGGGCAGAGCACAGCCTTGCACAAGGCAAGCTGTGTGCCTTGTTTACTGCAGGGTTCAGAACAAGTCTGGGCAGGACACAGTCCTCAGACTCAGTGGCTCCAGATTATTTTGTGTTATTTCCTGCAGTTGCTTCTCCCCAAAACAGAAGGAGAGAGAGCAGAAAAACATCTCTGGGCAAACCAGGACATGGATAAGCCTATTTTGGCCTGCTTAGACCTACCACAACAAGAAGTAAGACCATTCAGTATACTGTAGCTTGATTGTACTGCATAAACACAGCAATGGGACTTAAACTTTTTAGAGGAGTCAGTGAATTGTCTTCCTCTATAGACAGATCCTCTCTTCTGAAGGGCAGCTGACACAGAAGCTCTTTTGGTCACCTTTCTTGCCTGTGGTGTAACAGGGGTGTATCTCTTTGCCTCTTTGTTTTGGGCACCACTGTCTTAGGGACTTGAAATTGACTTCTTACAGGACCAATTCTTAAAGTGGATCGAAAGTCATGCCTTGGGCTATGGCAGAGTTTCCAGACATCTGTATGGGAACACCTTGTTACAGCCACTTCAACAGAAAGTGGAATTGCTGCTGAATTTACTCAGCTAGGTTTTAAAGATGTTGGAGTTGTTCTGGGAAATGGAAAACTGTAAAAGAAAAAGTTGGCAAGAATTCCCCAGGTGATACATGTGTGTGTTTGGGTATGGGTTTAGTTTGGTTGCTTTCTGCTTATAAATTTTTTGCTATTGTATTGTGGGCAACTGTTCTTTTTTCAGTGAGAGCTATTAGGAACAGAACAGGAACCCTACTGTGCCTTAAAATTAAAACAGAGAAAAAAAAACCTCAGGCATGAAAAGAAAAAAATGAGCAGAGATAAGAAATAAATGCAAATTAAGTTATCAGGGTTAAGTAATTTTGACCACAAACAGCAAAATAAACACAGCAAACCATTCTTAGATATTCTACTGCTTCTTTGAGTTGTTCTGCACCGTTGCAAACTGTGTAGCCTGTCTTGGATATGATGTTGTAGTTTCCTTAGTTGGTCAAATCTAACAAAGTTAATTGCATCTTTTCCAGTGCAACAATTTGATCTCATTATGTACAAGAAAACCTGGTTTATTGGAATCACAGCCACAGTCCTATGTATATGAAGAAGTTTCACCATACATTTTAATATATATATATATATATATTTTATATATATATAGATAGATAGATATAGATATTTATTTATTCATTTATTGAAATATATGTATATATATGTGTGTATATATATATTGTATATATATATATATGTATAATATATATACATTTTAATATATATTATAAATATTTTTTATTTTTATATATATATGTATGTATATGTGTGTGTGTATATATATATATGTATGTATGTATGTATATGTGTATATGCATACATTTTATTTTTTAATACCTTAAAATATTAGTACTGGGCACTGCAACATATACAAAAATTAGCAGATTTGATTTGCCTCCTTTTTTACCAGACATGTCCTTGGTTCAGGTAGTCCTCCAAGGCTTTATCTATCAAGAAATTAGATATTGTTTAGCTGTATTTTTAATATTTGCTTAGTAATTTATTATTTTTAAGTGGTTTAGTGTATTCTGATGAACTGAAACATTGGTTGTCCCAGCAAGAAATTGACAGGCTGTGTATGCATGGGTTTGTTTTGGGTGAAGTTCCAAATATGTCTTTAAAGCATGTTCTGAAGCTGCCTGATGTGACTTCACATTCTGGAGGTACCAGCTGGCTTTGGCTGAATAGCTCCTTGCTTAGAGCAGGAATCAAAGTGTTTTGTGCTGTATGAAAAATGTTTTATCTTCTTCTGAAAAATGGGAATTGCTCTTTGAGCAGATAATAATTTTACTGAACATTTGCATCTGTATTAATATCAAGAACTCTACCTTATGTGTCACTGTTTGCTTTATTCTGGTAGGGCTTAATAATGGAACGACAAGCTCTTTCCACAGAGCTAAAATCAGAATGTGTGAAACAAGCTATTTTAGAAGGAATTACATTGTTGTTGAACTAAATTATTGAGTGCTTATCTTCTCTCGTTGTGTTTATATAAGTCTCGTACAGACAGCACAACAGTTTGAACAAGCCTTTAGCAGAGTCATGTATCCTGATAAATTACTTAGGCTGCCATTAATCTTCTTCTACAAGAGGAAGCAGTTCTGTAATCATCTCTGAGTTTGAACATTGACTAATCGATGCCTTTTAAACATTGCAACATGAACTGTTCACATCTTTAAATACTTTGAAGGTTCAGTCAACATTATAGAAAGGCTCGTTTTAAAATCTTAGTATTACAGGAGGTGAGGAAGTTACTTTCTCTCTTCCATATTTAAACTCTTAACTAAGCAAATTACTCCATTTAAGAATTTTGCAAAACTTTTTCTATCTTGAGATACTATATTTTATCTGGAAGAGCTTTCATATAGCAGAAACAGAAAACCACAAAAAACTGTGCTAGCGAGACAAAAAGGCAGAGTATCTTGAAACTGGCAGTCATCAAACTTTAGTTATATATAGAATCATAGAATGGTAAGGTTGGAAGGGACCTTGGATCATCTAGTTCCAACATCCTGCCATAGGCAAGGACACCTCCCACTAGTACAGGTCACTCAAGGCCTCATCCAATCTGGCCTTGAACACCTCCAGGGAGGGAGCAGCCACAACCTCCCTGAGCAACCTGTGCCAGTGTCTCATCACCTTCACTGCAAACAACTTCCTCCTAACATCCAGTCTAAATCTTCCCTCTGCCATTGCCCCTTGTCCTGGCATTCCCAGACCTTGTCAGTAGTCCCTCCCCAGCCTTCCTGGAGCCCCCTTCAGATCCTGGAAGGCCACTCCAAGGTCTCCTGGCAGCCTTCTCTTCTCCACGCTGCAGAGCCCCAACTCTCTCAGCCTGTCCTCATAGCAGAGCTGCTGCAGCCCTCTCAACATCTTGGTGGCCTCCTCTGGACCCGCTCCAACACTTCCATGTCCTTCCTGTGCTGGGGGCTCCAGAACTGCACACAGGACTGCAGGTGGGGTCTGAGGAGAGCAGAGTAAAGGGGCAGAATCTTAGCTTGGGTGATGAGGGCCTGTAAGCACACCTTCTGTAAGCAAGAGCAGGCTGATGATAGTGATTTACCATGGAATTATTGTTTATCATATATCATACTGGAAGAATTTGGTTTTTGTCTCACGGTTTATTTAGAGGCTTTATTTAGTAAACAGTTAAATAAAGAATACATACTCAGAAGCTACTGGCATCCTCTCTTTTAGAGCTTAGAATGCATTCACTTTCAAGGTCTGAATGTTCTCTGGGATGGACTGGCTGCTTTAAACAAGATACCAGATTTAAAAGCCAAGCATTCCTGCTAGATGCAGGGCACTTTCAACTTGCAGACTTTAGACACAGATAGCTTGTGACATTGGGTCTGCTCTTGAACTGCGTGGCCATAATTCTCTTATGAGTACTGAGAGTTGCAGTTGCACTCATTAAGGTTTTACAAATGCCTGTTTTAAAGTATAAATATAGTTGAGAATTTAAAAGGGTATTTAAAATATAGTCACTGTATGTGCTGTGGTGCTTGTATCTGCAAACAGCTCTTTGGAGACAGGAGGGTGTAGTGGAAGGGGTAATTAATTACTGCAAGGTGATATTTTAAAAATATTAATATAGTCTATTAATATTAAATATTCAGAACTGGCAGCACCCTGATCACCAAAATAATAACAGTAACAGGTTCTTGCATCATTATGGAAACTATATACAGGTTATTATAGGATCTAGGAATGACTATTAAATATACACATTAATGGAACTCAGCTGAACTGGCAGAGAAGGCTCTGTGGTCAGTACACTGCTTGCAGTCAGTACTCCGCTTGCTCACTAGATGGATGCAAGGAGCAACTTTCTGCTTATGGCAGAAGGCAATTAATGATTCCAAGAGGCTTTTGGTATTTACTACTCACAACAATATTGTCTGACAGTACCCAAAGCTCGTGGCGGGGTTGCTGTCGGTAGCCATTAGAGGCTTTAGAGTTTCCCCAGGCTGGAGAAAGGAGACAGATGATCTCTGACCTGTTCCTGGCTCTCTGGACCATTCGTGTTACGCCCTGGGCAGAAGGCTTTCAGGGGCAGGCAGATGCCTTGGGGTGTGCAGTCTGGGCACGGTGTCACGCCGGCTGTGCAGGCCGAACGCGTGACAGGGATCAGAGCCTCAGCTCAGGATCAGTGAGGCAGCAGGCAGGGATGCAATAGCAGCCACACCTTGGAATGGCAAAGCACAGGCACTGCTCCCTGCTGATCTGCTTTTATCCAATACAACCTGAGACTAATGTGCCTTTGGCCACAGGATAGCCAATCCAATGGCAGTTAGCCAGGATTTGACCATATTGGGTGAAGCCACAGGCTTGCTTTACCTTTTTTTGGGCAGAACACAGCCTTGCACGAGGCAACCCTGTGCACCTTGCTTACTGCAGGGTCTGGGCAGGCCACAGACCCCAGACTCAGTGGCTCCAGGTTCTTTGTCCTTTTTTCCCCCGCAGTTGCTATCCCCAAAACAGAAGGAGGGAGAGCAGAAAACATGCCTGGGCAAGCCAGGACATGTACAAACCTATTTTGGCCTGCTTAGGCCTACCACAACAGAGGGCTTTCGGTAAGGTGATAGAAGCTCTGGGTTCTAAGGAACTTCTGAAGTGGCCAAGTAGTTGTCACAGGAACGTGCCCAGCCTCCCAAAAAGAGAGCCCATGGCATGCAGCCTTAGACAGCTTTTTTCACAGGCAGCTTACGTTTCACCTAATAGATTTTCCTTCCATGGTCTCTCTTTTTGGAAGGTTGTGCACATTCCTGTAGCAACGATTACAGAATTATTCCGCTTCTCACCAGTAATTTATTCCTGTCTGGTTTCTCCCATTTATCCTGACTCTGAGGTTCTCCTGTAGACTTAGCCTGCCTTTTGCCCACAGTGCATTTGCTGTAAACAATCATCTGTCTGTGCTGCTTTTTTCAGCACAGAAAAGCAAGTCTCCTCAGCCTCCTGCCGTGGGACACATTTATGGTTAATGTCTCTGACAATCCTGTTCAGCACCCTCTTCCAGTTTTAAGTCATCTGGTTTTTTGAACACATGTAACTGAAGTTGTACAAAACAGCTGAGGTCATGGTACAGGCTATTCAATGGTGTGAAAGCTCCCTTTTTTATTAAAATACCTTGCTTTGCCCTTTTCATGGTTGCATTCAATTAAATGTCTCATAGTCACTGAAATAGGCTGCTATTGCTAGCTAATGAGCTCCCAGTGCAGATCAGCAATTCCTGCTGTTAGTCTCACGTGCCCTTTGGACTGTTGCTTTCAACACACTTCTGTTTCTGGCATCTTCGAGATCATCCATGTTCCCCCACAGGACATTCAAATCCTTCTCTCTAGGAAACCTACCTCCTGGTTTTGTGTCCTCAACAAACCATATGAGCGTGTCTTTATTGTCATCTCAAGGTCATTAACTGAAATATTCAACAAATTGGTTCCTGTCATGGATTGGGTTGAATCTGCTGCTGATACTCAGCATCATGCTGCTGTCATGCCACCTTCAAAATGAAAGTGCTGGCTGCACAAAAGTATTACGGTGCTTGAAGTTGAGATTATAACAAGAGAGGCTTCCTCTTGTGGTTGATGCTTTTGATTTTTGGATTTGAGGTGCTGGGCTCTTCCTTTAGGCTGGCTGTGGGCCAGCTGGGTAGGGGCTAGGTCACTTCCACTGCTGCCTCTGCATTTTGATGCCCTTTTCTGTAAAGTGTGGGCTAAGGTAATTGTGCATTGTATTATCCCATTTATAGGAAACTCTTTTTATTTATCTCAACCTGTGGGGAGGTTTCTGGTTCCTTTCCCTCACACCTCTGAGGCTTCTTAGGAGACTTTTATATATGTTGGATTTTTCTGTGGTGTGTTCACTGTGTTGAGGGATTTGCTTTGTGGGGACAGCTCAGGTCCCTGATGGTGCTGATCTTACCTGGGGTGAATGACTTAGGGCTGTGCTCTTGATGTGCTGTTTACTGGTGGGCCAGCTTGCTCCACTTTCATCCAGAGCAATACAGCAATCTCTCAAGAAAGTCACTGAGAGATCTGCCCTGGTGGTGGAAAGTTAGAAGTGTCAGGGTGTGTGGAAGAGTCAATTCCTAGGCCAGTAGTCACCTGCACTGTTTTGGAATTTCACTCCTGAACAAGTGCAAAAACCTGACAAGCTGGTGAAAAAACCTGGTGTCAGCCTGGAAATTCCTGAGTGACAGAAATCACTGCAATGTGTTGGGGTCTGGCCTGTGCCAATCAAACTCTTCTCATCACTGTTCAGAGTGCTCCTAACATCCACTTTCAATCTCCCCTCTGCCACTTCAAACCCATTGCCCCTTGTCCTGTCATTCCCAGACCTTGTCAATAGTCCCTTCCCAACCTTCCTGCAGCCCCCTTCAGATCCTGGAAGGCTACTCTAAGGTCTCCTGGAAGCCTTCTCCTCTCCAGGCTGCAGAGCCCCAACTCTCTCAGCCTGTCCTCACAGCAGAGCTGCTGCAGCCCTCTCAGCATCCTCGTGGCCTCCTCTGGACCCGCTCCAACACTTCCATGTCCTTCCTGTGCTGGGGGCTCCAGAACTGCACACAGGACTGCAGGTGGGGTCTGAGGAGAGCAGAGCCAAGGGGCACAATCCCCTCCCTTGCCCTGCTGCCCACACTGCTCTTGCTGCAGCCCAGCACACAGTTGCTGTCTGGGCTGCACTCACACTGCAGCCTCATCTGAAGCTTTTCATCACCCCAGACCCCCAGGGCTTGTTCCTCAGGGCTGCTCTCAACCATTCCCCACCCAGCCTGGAGTTGTGCTTGCTTTATTCCCCTTCTACAAATTTTCTCCAAGGCCAGGCTTAGTTTTGTCTAATATTTTCATGGAGAGAGAAATCTCGAGATGTCCTCTCGAGAGGCCATCTGTTTAAATAGATAGAGATGCCTAAAACTTAAGAAGTTAAACAGAATCCCAGTGTAACACTACTGATTTCACTTGGCTTAATCAGTCTTAGCTGGCCTGTGTGGTTTTGCTGAATGCTGTTTGCTAACCACACTGCATGTATTACATGCTCTGCAGCTTGCTGGCAGTTTGCTTCATCTGTTCCTGTAGTAGGAGGTGCTTAAAACAGCACTTGAAGGACGACAGGCTTCAGAATTAGTATTCAGCAGTTTTGCAAGGAGACACTGTGAACACAGCAAGGTCAGGTGCATAAGCAAAGCAGGATTTCCAGCTGGTGTTTCATAAACAAGAACAGCCAATTTGCCCTTGGTTGGGTTTGCTTAGTGTTGTGCAACTAAGAATATTAACACATTCACATGAAGCTTAGTTTTAAAGGCTGTTAATGACCTGTTTGATAGTGACAGATATGCCCCAATTCAAAGTACAGCCTGGAACTTTTTTTTAATTCCATGAAATTCCTCTAGGTTTAAGTGATTTTCTGATACTTCCAAGCCTCAATCACCTTAATTTCTTGTTCTCTGTTATTTGAACCCTTTCTTATTTGAACCCTTATTCTGTAAAATACCCTTATGGGTATTTTACACCATTTTTCTGGTTCTTTGTGGTTGTTATTTAAGTTTTAATTAAGTGATTAGCCATATTTTATGCTGCATGTGTTTTAAATAACATATTGGTTGTAAAACATATCTGTTGCACAATATATCTGTATCCAACTCATGAAGATTTGAGTTCTAATTTAGCAGAAGACTGCCCATGTAGTATTTCAGGGGTCAAGGATCCTTCTGATTTTGGCTTTACTCCAAAATCAATCAAATTACAACTCTCAAGCTTGGAATGAAATTAGTGCGAAGTAGTCATGTTGGGTCCTGCTTCCTGGGCATTGTCCTTAGTTTTCCAGTGTACCCTCTGAAGAAAGTGCCAGGATCCTGCAGTAGGGAAATGTGGGTAATAAAGTGGAAGTAGTTAGTAATGGGATTGTGCTCAATTTACATGCAAATTGCACTTGGTACCTTCATTTGCTGTTATCTTGCTGCTTTACTTGTGTACACCTGGAGCATGCTATTTGCCTGCGTGGGCTGGTGCATAACTACCTGGTGCAGATATCTCACATCTCTTAACCAGGTCTTCAACAGCAGCTCCAGCCTCTATGTCCTAACTTGGTGTGATGGTTTGGGAGTTCCCTGCCACCCCACACAGTGAAAATCCCCCAGACTAGACTCAGCCAGCTGGAAGTTAAGGACTGAAGCTCTGTTTACAGCTCAGCACAATGGACAAGCAGAGATAGACACAACAGACAGGAATAGTTACAGACATAGACAAGTTAAAGGAAATACAGAAACACAACTCCCCTCCCAGCAATCAGAGACCCCAGGAGGGCCTCCCAACCACCCTTCCACCTTCTCCCCACCCCTCTGCCTTACCCCAGGGTCTGCCTTACACACAAGGTGAGTTTGGAGGATGGGCCAGGGGGGTTAGAAGCAGAGTGGTTAGTTGGGTTACACAACAGAATGGCCAAGACCAAACCAGCAGCTAGAGAGAGAGAGAATCTCTCTGTCTTATCTGTGTTTGTGTCCTTGTTCTTGCACATCTCAGCAAGCCTATGAGTGAAGCACACATCACCAGTGTTTGCTTTTCACAGACTGTAATCTAATTCTTTTTGTTAAAATATTCCAATTAGCCTCAACCCAGCACAATTGGCCTTTAATGTTGTTGCATTAGGCTGGGTAGCATAAAACACAGCTAATGACCTGTTTATTCAAGTATTTAGATACATACAAACCAGAAATGCACACACTTAAATAGCTGGGTTTTTTCAAAACTGGGGAAATATGACTTAATTGAAAAGTTGCTTAATGAAAGAGGAGAATTCAAATTCCCAGAAGTGCTTAAAATAAAGTATTGCAACTTTCCTCCACGTTTCTCAGGCATTACTGCACTTTTCTTCCAAACTCCCCACAGCATATGCCACACAATTTATTTTGTTAAATACAAGCTGACTTGAAGCAATCATTAAGATACACTTTTAGACATAACTTAGGAATAAATTCTTGCCACCTGTGCTAAGACTGAATGACTGTGGAGCTGTCTGTTGAAAAGGTAGCTAGGTACTTGGCAGAAGAGGTCAGGGGGAGGTAGTGGACTGCCCAAAAAGCTACATGAAGCCATGCATCTTTTAGCTATTTGGACACTATTAAAGAAAGAAACAACCAAGAGAACCTTCAATAAAGATGGAAATACACAAGCTGCCATGCAGAGGTCACCCTGGTCTGTTGGAGCAGGTGAGAAATCTCTGTATGTAACTTTATTTAATGGTCAGTGTTGTACATGTGAGGAGGTACATTTGAAACTGCAGCCACCATTATAGAATCGTAGAATGGGAAGGTTGGAAGGGGCCTCAAGGATCACCTAGTTCCAAACCCCTGCCATAGGCAGGGACACCTCCCACTAGCACAGGGCACTCAAGGACTCATCCAACCTGGTCTTGAACACTTCCAGGGACCTTGAGGAGCACAGAATCACCCAATGTGATCTTCACTCAAGGCCTCATCCAACCTGGCCCTGAACACCTCCAGGTAGTTTGTGGAGTACAGAAGACGTCCTTGTACCCCTTTGCTCTGCTCTCCTCAGACCCCATCTGCAGTCCTGGGTGCAGTTCTGGAGCCCCCAGCACAGGAAGGACATGGAAGAGTTGGAGCAGGTCCAGAGGAGGCCACCAAGATGCTGAGAGGGCTGCAGCAGCTCTGCTGTGAGGACAGACTGAGAGAGTTGGGGCTCTGCAGCCTGGAGAAGAGAAGGCTCCCAGGAGACCTTAGAGTAGCCTTCCAGGATCTGAAGGGGGCTCCAGNTAGATGATTATTGAGGTCCCTTCCAACCTTCCCATTCTATGATTCTATGAATGCTGTAGCATCCAGAAATTCAATGTTCTCTTAGTTTATGAAACCATCTTGGCTCAGGCTATGACTTTAGAATCTGTTTCTTTATTACTACACAGTGGAACAATTTCAATTGCTCCCTTAAAGATTCTAATACTTCCAAGTGAAAAAAATAACCCAACAAATCTGAGAGTAAGTGCTGTTTCAGTCACTTTCCCCATTTGACAGTGAAAATCATATGCTTTAAAAAAGAGAAGCTGCAGTCATGTAAAAATAATTTTTAAAAGCTACTGCTGACGTATTCTGGAATGGAAGGAGAGGAATTCCTGTGAGGATGTGAGCTACTTTGTTCCACAGAAAGAGAAAAATAGCTGAATTGGGAAATCATCCAATAAACTTTTAAAGGCATCCTTTAAATATCACTGAGTGCATCTGTTGTAGCAAGTACCAGAATATCTTCTCTGTCTTTCAGTAGAAAAGGTGGAGCAGTATCACTAAAATCATCTAAGTGACAATTAAACAATGCTTTGTCTTCTGATTAAGAATGTTTTAGAACAAAAGGGTACAACAAAATTGGGAAAGATAATGAAAAAGGAATAATCCTAAAATGCTGAGGTTAATTTTAGGTTTAAATCCTAATTTTAGGATTTAGATGCTTAACTTTCAGGATTTAATTAGTTGTCTATTACCCCTGCTAGGAGTAAGAATATTAAAGAAAAGACCTATTTACTGTAACATTGATTCTTACTAAAACGAAAGGCAACCTTTTGCTCTTCCTCTATATTTCAGTGATTCATTTTAAGACTTTTTAGGCTTTCAGGTAGTGACAGGACTGGGGGGAATGGAGCAAAGCTGGAGGTGGGGAGAGTCAGACTGGACATGAGGAGGAAGTTCTTCAGCGTGAAATGGTGAGAGCCTGATGGATTGCCCAGGGAGGTGGTTGAGGCCCCATCCCTGGAGATGAGGCTGTGTGCAGCCTGATCTAATGTGAGGTGTCCCTGCCCATGGCAAGGGGGTTGGAGCTAGATGATCCTTGTGGTCCCTTCCAACCCTGACTGATTCTATGATTCTATGATTTCTTGATGAAATTAGTGTTCTTTTAGTGTCTGGGTGCAGATGCCTAAATAGTGAGTGTCCTTGAAGGTACAAATATTGACTTCACCCAAAAATCTGTTGAAGCCAGTCAATTTTTTTCCTTTACTGAAGTGTTTAATGGAAGAACTTGCTGAACATCTAATGAGTTCACCAAGGAAGACACTGTCTCTTTCTACACCCATACTGCTTGCAAGTCTCTCTCATGGCTGTCACATTAGACTGGCATCATCAGGGAAATTGGCAGAGCTTTCTCTGTGGCTCTGCAGGTCTCATGCCAAGTCAGTGTTTGTCAGACTTTTCCAGGGAAGAGACAGGGATGTGACTGTCTAACATGGGGTTCTCTTTTCTCTACTCAGACACACAAAATCATAGAACCATAGAATGGTAAGGTTGGAAGGGACCTCAAGGATCATCCAGTTCCAACCCCCTGCCATAGGCAGGGACACCTCCCACTAGCACAGGTCACTCAAGGCCTCCTCCAACCTGACCTTGAACACCTCCAGGGAGGGAGCAGCCACAACCTCCCTGGGCAACCTGTGCCAGTGTCTCACCACCCTCACTGCAAACAACTTCCTCCTAACATCCACTTTCAATCTCCCCTCTGGTCCCTTCCAACCTTACCGTTCTGTGATTCTATGATGTCTGCCCTGCTAATCTGTATGCAAAACCAGCCACAAAATCTGTGGTGGGAAGACTATATGCATGAGATGATGAGTATGCAAGACTCACTTATGTCACCACATTTCTAGTGGTCATATGGTTAGTAGAGGCTTGTGGAGCACTTGGCATTAGATGTGAATCACACCAGTATGGTTCTTAAAGGTCCTTCCTGTAACGTGAGAGCCTCAGCAGCTTTATCTGAGGTGGCAATGGGACAGGCCTTTCACACAGTGTGCATAAATAGGACTCTTACTCATGTTTCATTTCCTCTCTCACCCGTTGTGTGACACTGCTTACAGATTATCCCTGTAGTTATTGACCTCTGGCTGTCAATGCAAAGAGCACCTCACTGCTGCTTCTCTCCATTGTTCCCCTCTCATTCTGGGTACTTGTTTACCAGTTCTTAGGCAACCTTCACAGTGTTCTGCGCCTCTGTGAAACAATTTCCTGGCTCAGTGACCAATCATGTTCCTTTTTCTGATCCTTTTTCTGTATAGAATAGTTTCACTGCATTGATGAGTCCCAAAATCCCTTGAGTTTGCCTCAAGTCACCTGCAAATATCAGCCCTAAATTCCATGTCTCTACCTGTTTTATTAGGCTTTACAATTGTGGAATGTGCTCTCAGTCAAAACACAGAAGCCAGCTTGTTACTTTTAGATGTAGGTACCAATTTTAGAGTCAAACTTAATTTTTCTTTTCGTGAGCCTGTTCTATTGATCCACTTCTCTCCAGAGGAGGGATGGGATCAATACCATAAACTATAACTGTTAAATGAAAGGGTACAGGAAGATCTTGTGCTGTTGTTACTTGCTTTTCACTTTTTATGGTTCCTAGTGTTTGTGACAGAAGAGAGACTAAGAGCCAGGTTAACCTCCTGTTTATCACAGACTCTCATTTCCACCATTCACTTCAGCACAGGACTGATGCCGTGCTTGGGCCTTCAGAAAGACATCTTCTTGTGACTGGAAGATACCAAAAGAACCTGCCACTTCCCTTGGCAGCTTATTCTGGTGACTGATCACTTTCCCTGCCAGAACATCATGTTCTCTTTGTAATTTCAATTAATCTGGCCTTGAGTTTCACATGTGTATTGTACTTTGCTGAAATAAGCTTCTTCAGAGTTCAGTATTCGGCAGCGTTAACCTTTCACAAGGAGGCATTTTTTCCACACTTCAACTCGTATTTATGTTTCTTTTTCTCCAAGCTAGAGTCCTATGAGCTGCCTCAGCCTAAAAGTGGCATTGCTGAGTCAGCATCAGTGTCCCTTGGCACTCCGAGGTGTCCTCACCACGCTGCAATGTGCTGGGAATATTTACCATTTCCTGTTAGCTTTTCCATGAGCTTTGGGGGTTCTGTCACTGCACCTTGTGGAGAATCTCTCCAGAGTCCTCTTAACGTTTCACTTTTCAGCAGTCCTGGTGGCATTCTGTGGTTTCACCAGAAAATCTCAGTCAGACTGCTGATCTGGAGTAAGTTTTTACTACATGCAGAGCATTTTCTGTGTGCTGCAGTGCTTTGTGCATGTAAATTATATCCAGTAAATCGCAGAAGTAAACTGAAGAAGGGAAAATACTAATGGCACGTGGGTGGTGTTGTCACCAGCAGATGGAATCATAGAATGGTAAGGTTGGAAGGGACCTCAAGGATCATCCAGTTCCAACACCCTGCCATAGGCAGGGACACCTCCCACTAGCACAGGTCACTCAAGACCTCCTCCAACCTGGCCTTGAACACCTCCAGGCAGGGAGCAGCCACAACCTCCCTGGGCAACCTGTGTCAGTGTCTCACCACCCTCACTCCAAACAACTTCCTCCTAACATCCAGACTAAATCTCCCCTCTGTCACTTCAAACCCATTCGCCTTGTCCTGGCATTACAAGACCTTGTCAATAGTCCCTCCCCAGCCTTCCTGGAGCCCCCTTCAGATCCTGGAAGGCTACTCTAAGGTCTCCTGGAAGCCTTCTCTTCTCCAGGCTGCAGAGCCCCAACTCTCTCAGCCCGTCCTCGCTGCTGCAGCCCTCTCAGCATCTTTGTGGCCTCCTCTGGACTGGCTCCAAAAATCTTAAAATAGAACAAGGATTATTTTGGATAATATCCAAATCCTTCTGGATTGAAGACAATTGTGTGGTGTATGTTGCAACCTCTCTGATGGAAGAAGCTGTTTATAATGAAACATTAATGCTCGTGACATTTTGGCATGCTGAGGAGCAGAGAAGAGTGTGTCATTTGAGAAAAGCCTGCATTAGCACAAATAACAGTTTGGGGTTTTTTTAAATACTGGCTTTGACATTCTTGCAATTAAGATTCAGTGCCAGGATTATTTCTTCCTTTTTCTGGTTTCTGCTCTATGACACCTATTTATCAAACTTAAGTAGCAAAATCAATAGAGTGTTTCTGTGGCAGGTAGTAATTGCTTTAGACTTATTGCCTAAGCTAACAGACTTTGAGTTTTCACCATCACTCTTCACTGCCTGTCCACGTTGCCTTTGTACTAGAAGGGCTGGGATGCCACCTTGGTGTTTCTTCCTAGTGCTTGTTAAGTATGTGAGGTTGCCTAGAAGCCCTGATGAACTGTTGGGTCGTTTAAACTGAGTACTCCACTGTGTCATCAGCCACAGTCTGCAGCTGTTTATCTTCAGTCAGTGCTGTGAGTGCTCATGCAGTTGATTTTGTGGGTTTGTTCATCAGAAGAAAAATTGTCCTGGATAACACTTCCCATGTGCTTAACTTTAGCAAGCACTGTGCCTTTTCGGATGAACTGAAAAGTTTTTGTAGCTGGTATGTGGCAGGAGACACCCAAGGCTTGATTGGGGCACGAAACTGTTTCGCTCCTCCCCACCTCTGGCTCCCGGGGTTTGGAATGTGGAAAGAAGTAGGTGCGGAGTTCCTTACCCCACCGCCGCGGGCTTGAACAGGGGAGAACAAATCGCCCCTGCATAGAGACATGGCAGCTGGACACAGTGTCTAGGGGGACTTTGAATCGGACCTTGATTCGGAACTTGAGGGGGACCTTTAGTCGGATCTCGAGGGGCATCTGGCAGCAGGGTGAGGACAAAGCTCCCAGTCCCTGCTTTGGCTCCGCCGCATCCTTCCTGCCTGCCTGCTGCAGGGAGCTGCCTCTGCCGCAAACCGCCGGTGCTGGGCACACTGCCAGCAGCCTGAGCCTTGTCCATGCTCTGCCCCACGCTCTGTGCCCGTGGCAGCAGTGTCTGCAGGCACTTTGGGCTCTGCCAGGTTCGCTCACATTGGATCCTGTGCTGCGTTGATCCACTGCTGGATTACAATCTGCAGTTGCAGACACTGCTGCAAAGGAGCCCAGGGACCAGCTCCAGATTCCTGCTCCACCACCATGAGCAGCACAGACCTGCCCTAGGGCTCCAGGCTGCCTTCATCTGTAAGTGAGGCAAAGCTGTTTTGTGGCAAACCTTTTCCAGTGTCCTGATTTCCCTGCATTACCAAATTCCCTATAAACATCCCTGTGAAGATCTTCCTAAACAAAATTTGAACCCAATCTAACTAATTTGTATGGAGTTGTGGGTGGGGCTTTTGGAAATAAAATAGCTAATAAAATAAAATAACTAATAAAATAAAATAACCAATAAAATAAAATAACTACAGATTTTATAGTTCCTGCCTCCTTAATTCCCACAACCAATTCATGGTATTAGGAAAAATCTGCTTACATGGGCTGTAAAATAAGTCTTTTTCTCTCCCAAGATAATTAATGCCTTGTACACCTGGCACTTTAATGCCATTCACTGGATTTTATTTTCAAAGAGCTTTAATCAACCTTCTACTATTGCAAGACAAGCAATCAATGGAGGTTCTCCCCCCCCCCCCCCCC
>VWZE01023727.1:81308-108883 GCA_013396675.1 Eubucco bourcierii
CACCCCTGGGCAGGTTCCTTGTGAGAAGAGACCAGCACTAAAACCCATTTCCTCCCACCCTATGGCTAGTTCATTGGTAGAAGAGACCAGCACTAAAACCCATTTCCTCCCATCCTATGGCTAGTTCCTTGTGAGAAGAGACCAGCACTAAAACCCATTTCCTCCCACCCTATGGCTAGTTCCTTGGGAGAAGAGACCAGCACCTGCCTCACTACATCCTCCCTATGGCTTTCTCTTCTCCAAGGGAAATGAAAACACTTAGAATATGTTTAGCATAATATCTCATGCTTTAAATATTCAACTTTGTTATTTATACTTCGAGGTCTTTGGCTGTGTCTGATAGAGATGTAGCCAAGGACCTACCCAAGGATCATGGACGTTTAGGTGCTAAAGGATGCACTAAGTGACAACAGCCTGTGCTGATGTAGGGTTTCTATGCCTTTCAAAAGCAAATGTGAGGCTGTACAATATTACAGTGACAGTGCTCACTTCTCCAAGTGCCAGACTCGATTGTATCCAAATCAATACTTGATATTTGCAAATGTTGATTTGTTAAAGTACGCTTGGCAGTATAGAAGTGAGATTAAAAAGTCAGCACCTCCTTAAAGAGAGATCTAAATTTTATGGTATTTGTGTTGCTCAGGCCTTGATAGCATGAGTTAGTCAAGTACTTGCAGAAGTAAGGGATGATGTGACTTAATGTTTTGTTATTTACTTTCAGTGACATATTTCCTTTCTCAGATTGCAAACGAGTCATGATTTATAACCACTAAGGACATTGAGGTATTCTTGTTAAGCTTACTTTATGGGTGGGTGTAAAATCAATTAACATGCCTAATACAGAGATACTTTTTATTAATTAATAATAATATAATATCATCCTGAAGATACTATGATCCATTGAATCATGTTTGTTGTGGTTTAACCTCAGCTTACAACTAAGCACCACACAGCCACTCACATACTTGGCCCCCATAGGACAGGGGAGAGAATCAGAAGGGTGAAGACAAAAAAACTCCTGGGTTAGATAGGAAGAGATTACTAAATAAAATGTAATAATGATGATAATGAAAAGGAAGTTTTAAAACAAACAAAAAGCTCCCAGCACAAGAAAAGTAAAGTGCTGCAAATGAGGAACAGTTGCTTCCCAGCCAGCCCATTCCTGAGCAGCAGATCCCCAACCAGTCGCCTCCCCAGTTTATATGCTGAGCCTGGCATGGTGTGTTATGGAATATCCCTCTGGCTGGTGGGTCAGCTGTCCTGGCTGTGACCCCTCCCTGCTGGTTGTGCACTCTTAGCCTACTCCCTGGCTGTGTGGAGGGACACAATAATACAACAAATGATAAGACAGTCCTACAGCCTGAGAGAACTCAGTAGGATGGAAGGAAGGGACTCAATTATCAGCTATAAATACTTTCAGAGTAACTGTAGATGAAGGAAGAAATTATTCCCGGTCTGGGAAGATACCAAGACAAAGAACAATGACCTGAAGCTATTAGGAATAGTTTGCACAATGAACTACAAGTGTCAGCTGATGCAGATGATAAGTCCATGATGAAGTCAAACCGAGGAGACCTCTCTAGGTGCAATCACTGGAACCACTCATTCCCAGCCTGCTAATTCTGTTAGTTCTGCAGAGCAGTCTCAGCTTATTTAAGAGTGATGTTTTGCCTGGTTTAAACAGAATCAGGTGGATGGATATCTGATGTCTTTCTCCTACATTTCTTAGGGCCCGCTGCCTTCTCCCTGCATCTAGCCTGATGGTCTCTAGTTTTCTCTTCCTGGATTGTAACTGTGTGGGTAGGATCTATTCCAAAATTAATAACATTTATTAATTTTGCTATTCAAAAATCTATGATTTTTGATAATAGGTTCTTTGCATGGTCATGGAAAGTACTACACAGAGGGGAAACCAGGAAATGTAGAACACTTAAGAAATAGCTAGCAGTAACATAACAAACATTAAACTGTTTTGGAAATAGAATTTTGCAGTCAATATGGCACTCACCCTCGAGGGGGACCTGAGAGGCTCCTTTCTGCTAAGGCAGAAGGCACAACAGAATTCAGTTACATAGAGGCTTATGAATATTTACTCACAGAATTGCCTCTGGACTCCCAGGGCTAACTCCAGTTTCCAGACAGTACCCAAACACATGAAGGGAGTTCTGTCGGTATCTTGATAGCCACTGAGAGACTTCTAGACCTTCCCAGGCTCAAACAGGGTGCTGAGAAAGAGGTAGACAATCTCTGACCTGACCCTGGTTCCTCCTGGACTCCAGACTTGGCACAGAGGTTTGCAGAGGTGCAGACAGGATGCCAGTGGCACTTCTCACCACATTGTGGGGCACTTAATGCCTTCTGCTGGTAAACTTGAGACACAGCAAGTTTCCAGGCAGTCAGAGCTTATACATCAAAGCTTTGCTGGTCTGAAGCACGAGGCAGAACAGAAAACACTGAGACAGAGCAGAGCACATTGCCCAAGCAGAGCAGTGCCCCTGCTTGCAGCTTAGCTCCGTTGGTATTATTCACCCTAGTGTAATGGCTCCTTTGGGCACAAAGATTCACCAGTGAGAATGGCACTCTGCCAAAACTGCCCATATTAGGTGGAACCAGGGCTGGCTTACCCTTATTTGAGCAAGACACTAACAAGTGCATAAACACCTGTGGGTACCTGTTTAGCACTTTGGGAGGGGTAATCGCCCAAGCCTTTGTTTTCCTCTTGCCCTTGCTTCCCCCATCAGCAGAAGGGTGAGGCAAGGCAGGACATGGTTTAGGACATATATTCACTCACAAACGCCAAAACACTTCAGTCTGGTGCAGCTGTGACTCCAGGCTATAACTGACATCAGCGTGGTGAGAATGATCCTTACCTCACTGAGGGAAGTAAGAAAATCAGGTCAGAGTGAAGCAAATGAATTTTCACCTCCAATTTACAGGCCGTTCACAGTTTTGTTAGAGAGTATTGTCCATTTACAAATGAAAAACCTACCCAAGGAGAACTCCACAGAAGACAGTGTTCTTAGCCTATGTGCCAGGACTAAGCTCCACAGCAGCAGCCTCAGGGGTGCCCAAGACAACCTGCAGTGGGTTTGCCTAAGTACATGATTGTGTGTTGATTAAGGCAACTTAGAACACACACCTCAAAGTTGTGACCCAGAGTGGTGAGATGTGCCTGCTTCTCTATTCACCCCTGACAGCTGTTTTCTTGCTGACATGGTGCAGACAGTGGGTGGCTGGGGCAGGAGGTCTGGGGTATTGCCATGTCTTGCAGTGGGGCAGGCAGCACTGAGCCCATACTGGGCCAACAGTGTTGCCATGGAGGTGAGCAGGACTGCTGCTGGAGGAGATGGAAAGGATGAAGGCAAGGAGAAAGGAAGCAAGCTGTTGTGTAAAGGATGTGTAAGGTGCTTAGAGAACTGATCTGCTGCTCGCCTGGCTGGCCTCTGCAAAACAAGTCAGTCAGAAGAAAGCCTCTCAAGTGAAAGATATGGTGGTATTTTTCCTGCACTGTCTGGCACCACAGATTCTTACCAAGACAGAAAATTGCCACCTGTTGAATTATCATGACCTTCCAAAGGGCTGTGACCCTTTCTCCAGGTCTTCCTTCCTCTTCTGGAACCAGATGTGTTTACTCAGCCAGATAGGAAGAGTACAGCTTTAACCATTTGCTGTGTGTGCATTTTGCAGGGGTTCAGAAGCATAAAGCAGGTCATGTCTGGAGTCCTGTGTACAGTTCTGGAGCCCCCAGCACAGGAAGGACATGGAAGGGTTGGAGTGGGTCCAGAGGAGGCCACCAAGATGCTGAGAGGGCTGCAGCAGCTCTGCTGTGAGGACAGGCTGAGAGAGTTGGGGCTCTGCAGCCTGGAGAAGAGAAGGCTTCCAGGAGACCTTAGAGTAGCCTTCCAGGATCTGAAGGGGGCTACAGGAAGGCTGGGGAGGGACTATTGACAAGGTCTTGCAATGCCAGGACAAGGGGAATGGGGTTGAAGTGGCAGAGGGGAGATTTAGTCTGGATGTTAGGAGGAAGTTGTTTGCAGTGAGGGTGGTGAGACACTGGCACAGGTTGCCCAGGGAGGTTGTGGCTGCTCCCTCCCTGGAGGTGTTCAAGGCCAGGTTGGATGAGGCCTTGAGTAACCTGTGCTAGTGGGAGGTGTCCCTGCCTATGGCAGGGAGTTGGAACTGGATGATCCTTGAGGTGCCTTCCTACCTTACCATTCTATGATTCTATGTGTGGAGGAGAAATGAGGACAAAAAAGGATCACTAAAACACCAAAAAAAATTAGTGGGATGATGTGCACTGCAGAGCTATAGTCATGTGTAAAATAATAATAATAACAATAATAATAATTATTATTCTGTTATTATAATTACTATTATTAGTAGTTTATTAATAGTTGTTACATTTTATAGATTCTGTTTATGTATTGTATTTTATCATTACATTGTTATTAATAATAATAAGAGCTGTTATTTTATACTACATAGATTCAATCAAATGACATATGAAGAGTAGTGGTAAGAGGTAGCATTACTCTTGCTGTCTGCTGCTCTAGAGATCACTGCCAGCATATTACAAACTCCTTTTCTGTGAGACTGGCACAGCTTCAGGTCTCATGCTCTCAGTTTCTTAAAGAGCTATGTTCTGATTTGTAAATCTGCAGGTTGTTTGTTGTTTTTAAAATGGATTCAGAGATTTATGGAATGATTAAGTGGGAGAGCTACAAGTTGGTTTGGGTTATTTTTTTATCATTTTATTGGATCCTTCAATTTATTCAACTATTTCCTCTCATGAGTTTCACCTCTAAAATACTACCCGTAGTTGTGCGTGCCAACATGTGGAAATGCTCGGAGGAACAGAACCACTGGCATCTGTTTGACTAATCAGAAACAAAATTAGTAAACCCAATTATAAATCTGACCAAAGTATCAGAGAGGTTCCTTTCATTTTAAAAGTCAGATACTCCTTATAGAGTGTGCTTTTGCTAGAACTAGTTGAACAGATTGTTTGCAAATCCTTTTGACCACTACACAGTCCACTTCAAGGCTGTTAGATGAAGGAAGGGAAAAAAAAAAAAACAAAAAACCAAAACCAAGAATAGTCTTTGAAAGACTGAGGTTTTCAAAGAGTCTTCACATTTTCTCATCCTGCTAATCAAGACAGGTGTTTGTAAGCATTTTAAATTATTTCAGTTTTAAAGAAAAATGTCTTAAACTGGTCCTGACAGCTTTGCTTGAATTTCCTGTGCTGCTGCAGTGTCCTAAACATCTGCTTCTCGTGTTGCTCTTCCATCAGCCTGTGTGCGCTTTACAAGAGTGTTTCATTTTGCTGTGACATCTGGAGAATTTGAAGCTGACTTCTTTGTTGGCTTTCATTGACCTGTTCTTGTGCTGGTTTGAGGCTAATTGGAATATTTTAATGGAGAAAATTATATTATTGGCTGTGAAAGGAAAACACTGCTGATCTTCTGCACTCATAGGCTTGCTGAGATGAGTTAAGTACACATAGATAAGACACTCGGGCTGGGACAGTCTCTTGGTCTCTCTCTGGGAGCCAGTGGATCCTCTGCTCTCTGCTGTGTAACCCAACTAACCACTCTGCTTCTAACCTCCCCTTGCCCATCCTCCAAACTCACCTTGCACTTAAGGCAGACCCTGGGGTAAGGCAGAGGGGTGGGGAGAAGGTGGAAGGGTGGTTGGGAGCCCCTCCTGGGGACTCTGATTTCTGGGAGGGGAGTTGTGTTTCTGTATTCCCTTTAACTTGTCTATGTCTGTAACTATTCCTGTCTGTTGTGTCTATCTCTGCTTGTCCATTGTGCTGAGCTGTAAATAGAGCTTCAGGCCTTAACTTCCAGCTGGCTGAGTCTAGTCTGGGGGATTTTCACTGTGGGGGGGGGCAGGGAAGTCCCAAACCATCACAGTTCTTCTTGTGGCTCATACTGTAAAGGAATGAGAATGAAATAGCAGTGCTTACAGGAGTGAAGTCATTCACTGCTTTTTGACACCAGAAGACAAGGGCAGAATTACAGGTGATGCTAAAGTGAGGGAAAAGGTAACCAGCAGTGTTTTCTATGTTTGATCCCTCAGAGTGATGTTGAATTTTCTGAAAGAGTATGTGAACAAAACCAAAATGTTTCTTTTAAGAGTTATCCCAAGGGATACAATTTCTGGCTTGATACTGAAGTGCATTTCCCCAAAAGAAAGGAAATTCCTCACTACCTTCCCTAGAAAATGCATTTTCAAAGCTTTTTCTCTCGTTGTTGTGGGTGAAAAGTTATTTGAGCTTGTGACAGTTTGTCACCAGAAAGGGGATGTGGCAGGGTTGACAGCATGCCCTGGCTCCACGACAGCGCTCCTGCAGCACAGCCCACAACCAAAACCCAGCTTGTGCTCGGTGCCAGGTGATGGTTGCTCTGATGGCTTTTACCATTTCAATTGTGGTTTTACTTTTTGTCACACAGAAGTACTTCAGGACAAAACCCTAACATTACTGCTAACAGAAAATGCTATGAAAACAGCATTTTCCCTGTATCAGCTAGGCAGAGCTCAGGACTGTGCCTAGTGAAACAAAAGGAATTTATCTTCCCCTCTCTCCCTCCCTTGCTCCCCACTGCTTCTTCTGCCCCTTAATTTTCACAGTCTCACAGTATCACCAAGGTTGGAAGAGACCTCAAAGCTCATCAAGTCCAACCCATTACCACAGCCCTCCAGACCAGACCATGGCACCAAGTGCCACATCCAAACCCACCTTGAACACCTCCAGGGACACTGACTCCACCACCTCCCTGGGCAGCCCATTCCAGCAGTCAATGACTCTCTCAGGCAACAACTTTCTCCTCACCTCCAGCCTAAACTTCCCCTGGCACAGCTTGAGACTGTGTCCTCTTGTTCTGCTGCTGCTTGCCTGAGAGAAGAAAGCAACCTCCCCGTGGCTACAAGCACCCTTCAGGTAGCTGTAGACAGCAAGAAGGTCTCCCCTGAGCCTCCTCTTCTCCAGGCTAACCAATCCCAGCTCCCTCAGCCTCTCTCCATAGGGCTGTGCTCCAGGCCTCTCCCCAGCCTCGTTGCCCTTCTCTGGACACACTCAAGCACCTCAATGTCCTTCTTCAATGGAGGGGCCCAGAACTGGACACAGGACTCAAGGTGTGGCCTAAGCAGTGCAGAGTGCAGGGGGAGAATGAGCTCCCTGCTCCTGCTGGCCACACTCTTGCTGATGCAGGCCAGGATGCCATTGGCCTTCTTGGCACACTGCTGGCTCATGTTTAGGCATTTTCCCTTTTAACTACAGAATGGTTTGAAGAGCCCTGTAAGGAAAAAAAATGCTTTAAGGGGAGATACATGGTCGGTCTTCAGAGCATAATAGGAGCATAAAATCTGTCTCAGAGGCTTAATTAGTTTTGCAGTCAATTAATATTTGCAAACCACTTTAAGAATCTGGTTGCAAATTATTATTATTATTATTTTCACGATGTCACTGCTGAGACAGATGAACTGCAAGTAGGAACAAAAGGATAATCAGTAAATTCATGAAGAGCTTCCACTGCTGCATTAGAATCATTAACAAGTGATGCTTCTTATCTGTAATTTTTATCCAATATTAGTTTTCCCACACTGGAAATGGAAAAGTATAAGAGCTTCCACATTTCTAATGTTTTACTGGGTAATGAGACAGAAAATACAATAAAAAGTGAACAGCAAAGGAAAAAAAAGGTGGATTTTTTCAATAGTTTTGAATGCCAGGTTGGGGAAAGAGAAGAGTCCATGAGCAGTGTGCAATTTCATAAATTTTTATTAGTATTATTTGTTTACACCTAATAAAAACTTAAGTGCTGTCCCCACAGTGTTTCCTAGTTTTCTGAAACCATTTTATTTTAACACCTATGGGCATAAAGGCTTTAGATAGTCCCTAGCTGGTTTTCAGTGTCTGACAATAATATATTGGACAAAATAGCATTGCTGTTTGTGTGGGAGTTAATGCTGTTGAAAACAGCTCATACACTTAACTACAGTGTATTAGCAGTGGGCGTTCTGCTTATTTTTATGGCAGGCTTTAGCACTGTGCAATTTTCCTGCAGCATGTTAACAATAATCCACTTCATGCTGGCACTTAAGTATTTATTGAGCATTACGGTAAAAAAGTTATGGGAAAGAAATGGATAGAAAAAAAACAACCCCAGTGATGAGATCTTGGTATGAAAAACAGCCAAGGAAGTGCGGGGGGGGTTGCTTTTAAAATTAGTGAGGACTGTTCTAAAAAAAGTATCGCACCCAAGGCCATTGCATCAAAGGCATTGCATTACAAGGCCAAGTGTAAGGTCTTGCACCTGGGTAGGCACAATCCCAAGCACAGCTCCAGGCTGGGTGGGGAATGGCTAAGAGCAGCCCTGAGGAACAGGCCCTGGGGGTCTGGGGTGATGAAAAGCTCAAGCTGAGCCTGCAGTGTGAGTGCAGCCCAGACAGCAACTGTGTGCTGGGCTGCAGCAAGAGCAGTGTGGGCAGCAGGGCAAGGGAGGGGATTGTGCCCCTTGGCTCTGCTCTCCTCAGACCCCACCTGCAGTCCTGGGTGCAGTTCTGGAGCCCCCAGCACAGGAAGGACATGGAAGGGTTGGAGTGGGTCCAGAGGAGGCCACCAAGATGCTGAGAGGGCTGCAGCAGCTCTGCTGTGAGGACAGGCTGAGAGAGTTGGGGCTGTGCAGCCTGGAGAAGAGAAGGCTTCCAGGAGACCTTAGAGTAGCCTTCCAGGATCTGAAGGGGGCTCCAGGAAGGCTGGGGAGGGACTATTGACAAGGTCTGGGAATGCCAGGACAAGGGGAATGGGTTTGAAGTGGCAGAGGGGAGATTGAAAGTGGATGTTAGGAGGAAGTTGTTTGCAGTGAGGGTGGTGAGACACTGGCACAGGTTGCCCAGGGAGGTTGTGGCTGCTCCCTCCCTGGAGGTGTTCAAGGCCAGGTTGGAGGAGGCCTTGAGTGACCTGTGCTAGTGGGAGGTGTCCCTGCCTATGGCAGGGGGTTGGAACTAGATGATCCTTGAGGTGCCTTCCAACCTTACCATTCTATGATTCTATGGAGAATGTTTTACATCCTAACAGGGACACTGTGCCCCATTGGCATCCATGACCTCCCTGGGCAATCTGTTCCAGTGCCTCACCACTTCCTCCTAACATCCAGTCTAAATCTCCCCTCTGCCAGTTTAAACCCATTCCCCTTGTCCTGTCATTGCAGGACCTTGTAAATAATCCTTCCCCAGCCTTCTTGTAGGCCCCCTTCAGATACTGGAAGGCTATAATCAGCTGCTTCCTCGTCTTCCACAAGTTTCTTAGGCAATGCTTTTTTTGTTCATTTGTTTCAGCGAATTGGAATTGTCTGTGCAGCACCTCCAGGCATAACTACTGGGCAGGGCTTTGTTTGCATCCTAACAGAGTTAACAATTTTTACAGGGAATGCAAAAAATCTGAATGCTCACCCAAGCTGTTTTACCCTTTTGTGTGGTGTAAAGAAATTTGGAGCCTTCATATAAAACTGGTTTTGGAAGGTAATTAGGTAATCATGCAACTTTTTGTTTTCCTTTGAGTTGTGATGGTTTGGGAGTTCCCTGCCCCCCCCCCCCTATGAAAATCNCAGGAGGATCTCAACCCAAACCTCCCCGCCCCTTTTCTCCCCTTTCCCTCCCTTCAGCAATACCCAGATCAATCCCTGTATATCTCACATGATAAATCTGGAGAGATCTGAGGTGAGATGTCAAAAAGCCAAGCAGGTGAGAGGAAATAAAGGGTTAGGTTGCATTAGAGTTAACACAGAAAGCAGCCACAGACTGCCAGAGCAAAGGAGCAGAACAACAACTGCTGAGAAGTCACTCAGCAGTGTGTGAGCAGTGTCTGAGCTGTATTGTGACTGCTTGTGCTTCTCAGCAGCAGAATGAGTGATGCAGGTTACTCTTGATTTTCTTCTCACAGCTATGGGTATAATTTCTCTCAGTTAAATATTCCAATTAGCCTCAAGCCAGCACACATGGAGAGAAACCTGTTTATCAAACACGGTGTTACATTGCTTCCTGCTGCTTTCTGGGGACTCTTTCAGTGTGTTACATAACTCACAGAAGAAACCACTACTTGTGCTTTGAAAACGTAGCAGAATGGCTGTGCTACAGCCCCTGGACCCCCTGTGCACAGGCATGGAGTGGTTTGTGCAACCCCGAGTGCAGCCTTGCAGTGTAAACCACTTTGACATGAAGGCCCAAGCCTGTGGTCCCATGAGCCCATCCCTTAAGCCATCTCAGGGTACAATAGCTGTTTAAAGAATTCCTTGCATGTGTTTGACATAATTTAAACATGGGTGTGATGGTTTGAGACTTCCCTGCCCCCCACACTTTGTAAACTCACCCAGACTAGACTCAGCCAGCTGGAAGTTAAGGACTGAAGCTCTATTTACAGTTCAGCACAATGGACAAGCAGAGACAGACACAACAGACAGAAATAGTTACAGACATAGACAAGTTAAAGGCAATACAGAAACACAACTCCCCTCCCAGAAATCAGAGACCCCAGGAGGGGCTCCCAACCACCCTTCCACCTTCTCCCCACCCCTCTACCTTACCCCAGGGTTTGGCTTATGCACAAGGTGAGTTTGGAGGATGGGTCAGGGGTGTTAGAAGGGAAGTGGTTAGTGAGGTTACTCAGAGAGGAGGAGGTCAGAAGGTGCTAGACAGCCCCAGGGTGTCTGCAAGCCCAAGTGGCTTATCTTTGCTTTGTATTCTTTACTTACCCATCTCAGCAAGCCTATGAGTGCAGCAGACATCAGCAGTGTTTTCTTTTCACAGTCTATAATATAATTTTCTCTATTAGAATATTCCAATTAGCCTCAAACCACCACACATGGGTTTCATCTCATCTGCCTTCAAAAAGCACTTAAGGAATGTGATACATGTAATCAAGCATTTTTTTTTCTGGATGATTGATCATGATATGCTTCAAGTGCAATCTTCTTTTAATCTCATCTTTTTTTTCCTGGTCCAAATTAAGGCTTACGTTTGAAATGTATCAAGATGTGTTGTGTTTATGTGATAATTATTTTTTGCTGTCACCTTTTCAAGTCAGCTTCCTAAGAGAAGAAATATTAGCTGCTGCCTCTATGATTAATACAGGACTGATCACTCTTCTCCCCATCTCCTACATTAACAGGCTGTAATGCCCAGCCTGGTTATGTCTCAAACACACTTATCACCACAATTTCTGTCCTCTCACCAGATGCTGTTCAGTTTTTCTTGTAACACAATCCAAGAGCAAGTCAGCTTCTCCTTCTGCACCTACTGTGCCTTTCTCAAAAGAGCAAACAAATCCTGCTGGCACCAGTTTGTGCAACAGACCTCATCACCAGATTCTGGCTGTCTTGAAAACAAAACTTTGTCCCAGTTCTGTCTTTATCAAAACTGAGGTGAAGGTCTTATCCATGAGGAATGGTGGCTGGCAAATAGGATGCAGGAATTTTAGCAGCTGTGATAGAGATGGAAAGGACAGGCACAGGAGAGGAGGAAGGGATGTTACCCAGGGTGAAAGCAAGGACAGGAACCCTGAGAGGATTACAGGGACCACATCAGGAAAGCAAGAGTTTGGGTAGAATGAAATCTGCCCAGGGACTTCCATTAAACATGACAAACTTCTATGAATATAGAATCACAGAATGGTAAGGTTGGAAGGGACCTCAAAGATCATCTAGTTCCAAGCCCCTGCCATAGGCAGGGACACTTCCCACTAGTACAGGGCACTCAAGGCCTCCTCCAACCTGGTCTTGAACACCTCCCTGGGTAACCTGTGCCAGTGTCTCACCACCCTCACTGTAAAGAACTTCCTCCTAACATCCACTTTCAATCTCCCCTCTGCCACTTCAAACCCATTGCCCCTTGTCCTGTCATTCCAAGACCTTGTCAATAGTCCCTCCCCAGCCTTCCTGTAGGCCCCCTTCAGATACCTTTATGATATCCATGATAAAAGACAGACTAGGGAAGAGGTGGGCCCTCCCCAAAAGGAAACAGGGAATATGTGTTCACCTGAGATAAGGAGAAGGCTGACATGCTCAGTGACTTTTTTGCCTCAGTCTTCACCAGCAAGGATTCTAACCACACCACCCAAGTTACAGAAGGTAAAAGTGAAACTGGGAAAATGAAAAAAAAAAAAAAGCCTCTGTTGTAAGTGAAGCTCAGGTTCACACACCTGAGCTGCATCAATAAAAGGGTGGCCAGCAGATCAAGGGAGGGGACTTCTCCCCCTCTGCTCTGCTCTCATGATACCACACCTGGAGTATCCTGTTCAGTTCTGGAGCCCCCAACACAAGAAGGACATGGAACTGTTAGAGGTGGTCCAGAGGAGGGCCACAAAGATGAGAGGCCTAAAGCAGCTCTCCTAGGAAGACAGACTAAGAGAGCTGGGGTTGTTCAGCCTGGAGAAGAGAAGGTTCCAGGGAGACCTCATAGCAGCCTTCCAGAATTTGATTACAGGATAGTTGGAGAGGCACTTTGTACAGAAGCATGTAGTGAGAAAATGAGGTGCAGTGGCTTCAAGCTGGAAGAAGCTAGATTTAGACATGAGGGAGAAAATCTTCACCAACAAGGGGGGTGAGGCACTGGAACAAGTTGCCCAGAGATGTTGTGGAAGCTCTAGCCCTGGGGGCCAGGTTGGATGGGGTCCTGAGCAACCTGGTCTAGTAGGAGCCATCCCTGCCCGTGGCAGAGGCAAGGAACTAAATGATCTGAAAGGTGCCTTCCTTCCAACCCAAACCATTCTATCTCTGATTCTATAAAGATTGTTTCTATCTCCTTAGTAATTGCCACAGACCAAGCTCTGTGTTTTTAATTTGTAGCTTTTAGAGGAATTACAATTTCATCTTTTATTAAAATGTTATTCTGTTGAAGTCAAAGTGTGGAGGCTTAAGAAAAAATGCTCTATAGTGATTCAGTCACATTTGTTATTATCCATACTCATTCATGTGGCCTTTTGTTCAGCCCCTCAATGCTGGCAACAATGAGATCACACATTTTATTTTAAACTTTGTAAATTACCTATTTTCTGAAATTGCAAAGGAGCCATTTCTGACTCCAAGCATTGTGTTGTAAACCTCTGGTTTCGTTTTAATATGAACGATACTCTAAGAGTGTAACGAAGCATTTTACATTTTAACAAAGAGTATCTCCTGTTTTTAATACTCACAAAGCTATTCAATTGCATCCAGTTATTTATAAAGTGGGGAATTAATCCAATGTCACTGTTAAGCAGTGTGTCCCTGAAATTTAAATAGATGTGTGAAGAATCCCAAGAGACTGCCACATACTGAGGGAGTAAGAGAGTAATGGGTAACATAATGCAAACCAAAAGAGGCTTCAGACTCTGGACTGCTTACAGCTGGATTGCTGTAAGGTAACTTTTGCTTTGGCTAAGTAAATTGCTGCATTGCAGTACAGGCACAACTCAGGCAGAAGGGGGCCAGTGACCCCTTGCTCTCTCCCACCTGTGATGGTTTGGGAGTTCCCTGCCCCCCACACTTTGTAAAATCCCCCAGACTAGACTCAGCCAGCTGGAAGTTAAGGACTGAAGCTCTGTTTACAGCTTAGCACAATGGACAAGCAGAGATAGACACAAAAGACAGCAACAGTTACAGACAGAGACAAGTTAAAGGGAATACAGAAACACAACTCCCCTCCCAGAAATCAGAGTCCCCAGGAGGGGCTCCCAACCACCCTTCCACCTTCTCCCCACCCCTCTACCTTACCCCAGGGTCTGCCTTACATGCAAGGTGAGTTTGGAGGATGGGCAAGGGGTATTAGAAGCAAAGTGATGAGTTGGGTTACACAGCAGAAAGCAGAAGACACAGCAGCTCCCAGAGAGAGAGACTCTCTCTTATGTTTGCGTCCTTGTTCTTATACGTCTCAGCAAGCCTGTGAGTGCAGCAGACATCACCACTGTTTGCTTTTCACAGCCTATCATCTAATTTTTTTAATTAAAATACTCCAATTAGCCTCACACTAGTGCAGTGTTAAAGATCTAAGTAAAGTTGTAGTAGTCATGCCTTAAAAGGGATGTGATCTGTACATTGCGAGCTGTGGGCTCTGACTTGTGTTAAACAGCTTTAGAGAATACTGCTTTTGCAAGGAGACTTCTTGGGGGAGTTAAAAAAAAGGTAGAATAGAATTGTGTTGCTGTGTGCTCATAATTCTCCCTTGTAGACTGAGCACTGAAAGTACAGTATTTGTATGAAGTCCTCCAGGAAAGAAACAGCAGCAGCTGTAATTGAAAGACAACATGATTTTGCTGCCTGGTTTTGCCATTTTTGTCACACCATAAATCCTGACAATGTCATTGATAGTGTTATTCACATTACAAAATACTGTCACTTTCATTAAACTCATGCATGTGTTTAAAATAGTTGTCACGACATCAGTTATACTGCTGCAGAGGTTTGTCTGCAATTTTGGATTCGAGGAGAGGAGATTCGAGGAGAGGAGATTCGAGGAGAGGAGAGGAGAGGAGAGGAGAGGAGAGGAGAAAGGAGAGAGGAGATTCGAGGAGAGGAGAGGAGAAAGGAGAGAGGAGATTTGAGGAGAGGAGAGGAGAAAGGAGAGAGGAGATTCGAGGAGAGAAGAGGAGAAAGGAGAGAGGAGATTTGAGGAGAGGAGAGGATAAAGGAGAGAGGAGATTCGAGGAGAGGAGAGGAGAAAGGAGAGAGGAGATTNNGAGGAGAGGAGAGAGGAGATTCGAGGAGAGGGGAGGGGAGGGGAGAGGAGGTGGTTTGGTATGTTCTGATACTCATGATACAGAGGTGAAAGGGTAGGTGGTGCAAAGAGGTTGCAGAGAGGTCTTTTTAAAAATATCCTTCAGTCTTCTATGCTTTAGAGCTTAGCCTAGTCTTCCACCTAGCCTTAATTCTGGAGAAGTTTCTTATGGCTTGCCAGGTTACCAGCCCAATTTGTAGAAACAGCTACATAACAAGAGCCATGGACAGGCTCTTAAAGCCATCTGGCTGTTGCTGAGCACAACAGTCCAAGATAGAAAGAGGGGAGGAGGAGAAGCTGAGCTGACTACCTGGTCACTGGCCACCAGCCCAGGGTTGCCAGAGCAGTGAAGCCACCTTCCCCAACCCTGATGCCATCTGCCCCGTGTTGTGTTGAGGTGACAGTCACAGCACCAACTGAAAACTAACACTCATCCCTAGCTGTCAGGAAGCCCTGAAGGCTGCCACAGAGCTACCACCACTGGAGGACCGTCAGTTTGTGAGTCCTGGGTGCTGCAGGGGAGGAGTGAAGTATAGGGGCTGATACCTGTCCACACCAGCTTCTGTAACTTGTCCTGAGCCTCTGAGCCATAGAGTGAGTTCCTGTGTGAGGTTAAGAGCACACATGTGGAAGGAATCAGGTAGTTACTTTCCAGTTATGGGATGGTCCATGTGACTGCTTAGCAACAATGAAAGTGTTACCTGTTTCATGCACTCAGGTACAGAACAAGAGGACACAGCTCAAGCTGTGCCAGGGGAGGTCTAGGCTGGATGTTAGGAGGAAGTTCTAGACAGAGTGATTGGCATTGGAATGGGCTACCCAGGGAGGTGGTGGAGTCCCCATCCCTGGAGGTGTTTAAAAGGAGGAGGCTGGAAGTTGTTTGCAGTGAGGGTGGTGAGACACTGGCACAGGTTGCCCAGAGAGGTTGTGGCTGCTCCCTCCCTGGAGGTGTTCAAGGCCAGGTTGGAGGAGGCCTTGAGTGACCTGTGCTAGTGGGAGGTGTCCCTGCCTATGGCAGGGGGTTGGAACTGGATGATCCTTGAGGTCCCTTCCAACTTTACCATTGTATGATTCTGTGAGGCACTTAATGCCATGGGTTAGTTAATTAGCAGGGTTAGGTGGCAGGTTGGACTTGATGATCCTAGAGGTCTTTTCCAGCCTGGTTAATTCTGTGAATCCATGGAAACAGTCTTTCATTAAAGTGTTAGAAGCAGTAAACTGGCAAGTAAGTATCTGTTGGACCTTCATGCAAAGACTTCATACCTCCATGTTTCACTTGAGTTAATATTTTTAAGACCTCTTTAAAAAATAAAAACAAAATTAGTATAGGACTGTACCTAAAGTAAGAGCCTCAGCTCACTCAAAAGCATTGATTTGTAATGGAATGGGGAGGGGTAGGGATGGAAAACAGTTCAGATTTATGTTTAATCAGACCAAGTGCTTTTAATTAGCTGGAGAGGAAGAATGTGAATATTTCTATTTAAGTGTTACTGCTCAGAGACATGCTTTCATGGTAAGAAAATTATCTCCCTTTGCATAGATGAAAAACTCATTATTGGTGTCTCTTAACATAGAATGTCTTTTAGCATTGCATAGTTGAAGTAATAAGGAAGATGAAACACCTGATAACTAAGACTTTTTCTTTCTCTTCCTGTGCTTTTTTTTTTTGGGTAATAACTGAAGTCTATAATTGGAGAATTTTTCTAAGATCTGAATATGTTCAATGGATTTAAGCATGGCTACACAGATTAATTTCAGTTGTCTGTGGTTTAAAATCACATAAAGACAGTTCTTACACTCTTGTTTTTAAGCTGCTCATGAAAGAGACTGAGGTATCAGTCTGACTGAAGATCACTCTGTGCTCCACAACCTCCCTGGACAACCTGTGCCAGTGTCTCACCACCCTCACTGCAAACAACTTCCTCCTAACATCCACTTTCAATCTCCCCTCTGACACTTCAAACCCATTGCCCCTTGTCCTGGCATTCCCAGACCTTGTCAATAGTCCCTCCCCAGCCTTCGTGGAGCCCCCTTCAGATCCTGGAAGGCTACTCTAAGGTCTCCTGGAAGCCTTCTCCTCTCCAGGCTGCAGAGCCCCAACTCTCTCAGCTTGTCCTCACAGCAGAGCTGCTGCAGCCCTCTCATCATCTTGGTGTCCTCCTCTGGACCTGCTCCAACACTTCCATGTCCTTCCTGTGCTGGGGGCTCCAGAACTGCACCCAGGACTGCAGGTGGGGTCTGAGGAGAGCAGAGTTAAGGGGCAGAATCCCCTCCCTTGCCCTGCTGGCCATGCTTCCCTTGATGCCTTCTTATTAGCCTTCTGTCTGTGCAAAGATGCTCTCCCCCACCAAAGCTATAAAAGGCTCCTCTGGGCAGTGGGGATAAGGCTGGGGAAGTGTTTCCATGATGAATTTTGAGCCTATTTAAAACCCCAGGGTCACTGAAAAAGGTTGTCCCTCCCTCTGGTTTGTCCTTCAGCCATTCACTGCTGCCCTTCTCTGTGTCAGCACAGGGCTTGCCAGTTCAGGGAGCTATTTCAGCTGGTCAGATTAATTTTCAGTCCAGCTGCACAGCTGCCCAGGCACTGATGCCAGCACTAACAAGGGCACTGGAACACACAACCACGGACAGTGGAGAGGGCAACACTTCTGTACTCAGTAGCAGTAAATAAGGTGAAGCTGCTTACAAAACTGGAGCCTGAGAGTGAAACAGAGTGTAAGTCAAGACTACAGGTGTTTATTTTCATACTCCTAGATCTTATAGGGAATCCTCAATGAGCAGAACAAGGTAAAGTTTTCCATTCATCCATTTTCTTTCTTCTTTTTTTTTTAAATAATATTTTTTTCAAAAAATCAGTTGTTCTATTTTCTGGGAAGTATCTATGTGCTCATTTCTTTTGTTTCTTTTAATGAACCAAAAGCTTTGGTTGGTTTGGTTTTTTTTTCTCTCCCTGAAAATGTATTAACTTGGTGTTACAGAAGGATTTAATTTACTCAGCATAGACTCATAGAAGCAGCCAGGTTGGAAGAGAGCTCCAAGCTCACCCAGCCCAACCTATCCCTCAGCCCCAGCCAATCAACCAGACCATGGCACTAAGTGCCCCAGCCAGGCTTTGCTTCAACACCTCCAGGGACAGGACTCCACCACCTCCCTGGGCAGCCCATTCCAATGCCAATCACTCTCTCTGGCAATAACTTCCTCCTAACACCCAGCCTGAGCCTGCCCTGGCACAACTTGAGGCTGTGTCACCTCCTTCTGTTGCTGGTTGTCTGGCAGCAGAGCCCAACCCCAGCTGGCTACAACCTCCCTTCAGGTAGCTGCAGAGAGCAATGAGCTCTGCCCTGAGCCTCCTCTTCTTCAGGCTGCACACCCCCAGCTCCCTCAGCCTCTCCTCACAGGGCTGTGCTCCAGGCCTCTCCCCAGCCTTGCTGCCCTTCTCTGGACACCTTCCAGCACCTCAACATCTCTCTTGAATTGAGGGGCCCAGAACTGGACACAGCACTCAAGGTGTGGCCTGAGCAGTGCTGAGCACAGGGGCAGAAGAACCTCCCTGCTCCTGCTGGCCACACTGCTCCTGATGCAGGCCAGGATGCCATTGGCTCTGCTGCCCACCTGGGCACACTGTTGACTCATGTGCAGCTACTCTCTCCCAGCACCCCCAGATCCCTCTCTGAGTGGCTGCTCTCAGCCACTCTGTCCCCAACCTGTAGCACTGCTTGGGGTTGTTGTGGCCAAGTGTAGAACCCTGCACTTAGCCTAGTTAAATCTCGTCCCCTTGGTCTCTGCCCACCCATCCTGTCCAGGTCCTTCTGCAGAGCCCTCCTGCCCTCCAGCAGATCCGCTCCTACTGCCAACTTGGTGCCACCTGCAAATTTACTGTTGCTAGGCTGCATCCCCTGGTTCAGATCATTAGTAAAGGCATTGAACAGGACTGGGCCCAGCACTGATCTCTGGGGCACACCACCAGTGACAGCTGCCAGCTGGATGTGGCTCCACTCACCACCACTCTCTGGGCCTGGCCCTCCAGCCAGTTCTTGACCCATATCAAAGTGAATCTACCCAAGCCAGGAGCTGCCAGCTTGGCCAGGAGCTTGTTGTGGCAGACAGTGTCAAAGGCTTTGCTGCAGTCCAGGCAGACTACATCCATGTACATGTCTATGATTATTCTCCCTCACCTCCTAAAGGAGCTTTGTATCTTCCTGTTGCAACTGGAAATCACACATAGCAAAATTAATTGACTCTGCTGCCCTATTTGAAAACCCAGCAGCCCATGACAGACACAAACTGAACTCAAATCTCTCAGATTTCAATCTAGTACTGCAATGTATTAACACAGCCAGGGACCACAGAAGGCAGAATACTTTCTTTGAACAGGTCAACTCCAGATTTTTCCAGAAACTGTCATGTAACCTTGTTGCAGCAAACTGGCCACAGTTCTCCCTGTCTCTTCAGTCAGAGCAGAGAGAGATATTCCTCCACTCAACATTGACTCTGGGGTTTTGTTAGGTACCAGCACTCCTGAGCTCCAAACATGCAGGTCTTTGGTTTCCCACACCTGGGAAAATTCTTATCTGCATTAGAAAAGTTAATTAACATTTTGAAAGGAAATTTCAAATTGAGATGTTACCCACAGCGAAGAAAACAAAATTAATTCGTTTAATGTCAGACCTCACATTAATTCTATAATTAGCCTAGTGGCACTTGAAAATGTTTAGCATGGATTTACATTTTAGCTCCAGAAAAATTTGTGAAAAATTTTTGCTAGGTGAAGTGGGGGCTTCTGCCTAAAAGGTGTGATAGTTTGGGAGTTCCCTGCCCCCCACACTTTGTAAAATCCCCCAGACTAGACTCAGCCAGCTGGAAGTTAAGGCCTGAAACTCTATTTACAGCTCAGCACAATGGACAAGCAGAGATAGACACAACAGACAGGGATAGTTACAGACATAGACAAGTTAAAGGCAATACAGAAACACAACTCCCCTCCCAGAAATCAGAGTCCCCAGGAGGGGCTCCCAACCACCCTTCCACCTTCTGCCCACCCCTATAGCTTACCCCAGGGTCTTCCTTATGTGCAAGGTGAGTTTGGAAGGTGGGCAAAGGGGAATTAGAAGCAGAGTGGTTAGTTGGGTTACTCAGCAGAGAGGAGAAGACACAGCAGCTAGAGAGCAAGACTCTCTCCTTATCTTATCTATGTTTGTGTCCTTGTTCTTATCCATCTCAGCAAACCTGTAAGTGAAGACACATCACCAGTGTTTGGTTTTCACAGCCTATAATCCATTTTTTAAAATAAAATATTCCAATTAGCCTCAAACCAGCACAGTTTTTCATCCTCTTCTGAGTAGCATGTGAGCTGCAAAGTGCCTTTCACTAGAGGTGAGGTGCCTGAAAGTGTTGTGATTACAAAAAAAATTAAAGGGAAAATAGGGCAACTGGGGAGAGAGTTGCTGGGGCAGGACTGGTGTCTTGCTAGTGCAAGAAAATAAATGTGCCCTTTACTGCAGCTGCTTCTTTCTCTCTCTTTTTTTCCTCCTTCCAGAGTTTTCTCTGAGAATAAATTAGACTTGAGTTCTAGAATCCTTTAGCTGAGTAACAACTGTGCAGCATACGCTGGGCAAAGACTCCCTCCTGAGTGCAAAGTTCTTTCTAAGCACTTTGGGTCACTGTGGCTGCCAGCTCTGCTGTGCATGTAGGGCATGCAGGAAGAACCTCCCCTCAGGCTTGCCTTGAACATCATGAGCAGAGATACAGTGAGCTGGGTAACACCAATGCCCTTAGGAGCTGTGTCTTTGACTGATAGATGCCTGCACCACACACACCAAACTGACATGAATAACCACACACACACACACATTTATGTGACTAGAACAGCTATGCATGGTTAGCCATGGTTTACTCATGGAAATTGAGTGGCCACAACTGAGCTAATGCTGTCCTGAATTGCACCTTTTGGACTCCATTTAAACCCAGGGGCTGTAAGACTCAACACTAGAATTTATTTCTCTTTTACAGTATAGAAATAGCTTGAGGTGGCATCAGGGCATTGTGTCTTTTAAACATTAACTGTTCTAGTCTACAATTAAGCATTTTAACTTTCTAAGCATTGAAGGAGGGTTTTTTTATTTTGAATTATGCTGTAATTGGAGTCTGAGAATAGGTGGGTATGTCTCTGAAGGGCTATAAAGCTGCTGCAGAATTCAAAACTGACCAAGCATCCTTCTGGACAGGTTCTGCAGAGCATGCTTCACTTACTGGGCTGCAGCAGACCTGGAAAGGTTTTCCTGCATTGGGTGCTGCCATCTTCAGAGATTGACTTTGAAGGCCAAACTAAGCATATGCATGTGGGTTAGTAATTCAGCAGTCATTAAAGAGCTTCCTTGAATAGGCTAACCCTAATAGGCTGATTTGGGAAGGGATGGGCAGCCACATGTTGGCCTCAGAGGCATTTCTGAGGTCTTCACACAAAAATGTCTAACATAGTTACTCAAAACACCAGGCCTCTTAAAGGAGAGACTGCTTTGGTAGTTTGAGCCTAACCTTGCTTGTTCATGACAGCTCATATATTTGCCAACATTTCTGAGGCATATTTTTGGAAATCTGCAACGTTTCCTTGTGCTGGTTGCTCTTGGTTTGATGGCAGTCAGAAATTCTGTAATGCAAAAAAAAAAAAAAAAAAAAAAAAAAAAAACTCTGTCTTTGAGATGTGTTCCATTTTGGGGGAGGGCATTTCCTCACCACAGTTTGGTGTTCCAAATGGGAACGAAGCAAAATGTTGTACAACTGCTCCAGTCCAGCAGATTGGGCTGCATGGTAGTGAGTTTATAACCCATTGTCTCTCAAGGAGAACACATCAACATCTTATTTTGCTGTCATGCAGAAACTCAGTGTACACTCACTGTGTGCAGTTCTGGAGCCCCCAGCACAGGAAGGACATGGAAGTGTTGGAGCCAGTCCAGAGGAGGCCACAAAGATGCTGAGAGGACTGCAGCAGCTCTGCTGTGAGGACAGGCTGAGAGAGTTCTGCAGCCTGGAGAAGAGAAGGCTTCCAGGAGACCTTAGAGTAGCCTTCCAGGATCTGAAGGAGGCTCCAGGAAGGCTGGGGAGGGACTATTGACAAGGTCTTGTAATGCCAGGACAAGGGGCAATGGGTTTGAAGTGTCAGAGGGGAGATTGAAAGTGGATGTTAGGAGGAAGTTGTTTGCAGTGAGGGTGGTGAGACACTGGCGCAGGTTTCCCAGGGAGGTTGTGGAGCACAGAATCACCCAATCTTTTCATACCAATCACGTTTCATACTGCAGCCTGTAACACAAGAGGAAGAGATGGAGAACTTGTGCATACCTGAATTGTTTTCCCCTTTTTATGCCTGTATTTTCCCCCCAGAGTGGGGAAATAACTGGTGTAGAAATCTCTGAAGCATGAATTCTGAGTAAGCCTCCCTCCATATTGGTGGAATTTGTGTCCACACTTGTAAGGAGAAGGAAATGAGTTGAGTTTGAGTGGTATATAAGAAAACAAATTCTTACACTCACAGAATCACAGAATGTCAGGGGCTGGAATGGACCTCGAAAGCTCATCCAGTCCAACCCCCCTGCCAGAGCAGGATCTCCCATACCAAATCACACAGGAACACATCCAGGAAGGTTTTGAATATCTCAAGAGAAGGAGACTCCACAACACCCCTGGGCAGCTTGTTCCAGGATTCTGTCACCCTCACAGGGAAAAAATCCTCCTCATGGTCAAATGAAACTTACTATGCCTCAGCTTCCACCCATTGCCCCTTGTCCTGTCCTCAGGTGCCACCAATTTAACATTTCTGGTTTTGTGCTTCTTATTGTTAGACACTGGAACACAAAAATTAGTTTGCATCACCATGGGAAAAGAATTTCAAGTTCTGTAACTCGTGTTTCAGGGGATGAGTTTCCAAACAGTATGAATGACGTTGATGACTTTTGACACAGCAATTATCAATAGCATAAAGCTGGTAACATTTAGACTGTATTTCAATGTCAAACTGTTAGATACTTGCATTGATAGACACTGTCAGTCTCAAGATACTATCTGAGATCTTAGTTAAACATAATTGGAATATGTGTGGCATAATTCCACGAGAGGACAGCGCTTTAGAAGTAAAACGTGCTTGGAAAGTCAGGGATTTGGCAGTGTTCTTTTACATGAGTAGGACTATGACACTCTGAATTGGTTGTGGGAATTAAGGAGGCAGGAATTGTAAAATCTGTAGTTATTTTATTTCCAAAAACCCCGCCCACAACTCCATACAAATGACCTAGATTGGGTTCAAATTCGTTTAGGAAGATCTTCACAGGGATGCTTATAGGGAATTTGGTAATGCAGGGAAATCAGGACATTGGAAAAGGTTTGCCACAAAACAGCTTTGCCTCACTTACAGATGAAGGCAGCCTGGAGCCCTAGGGCAGGTCTGTGCTACTCACGGCGGTGGAGCAGGAATCTGGAGCTGGTCCCTGGGCTCCTTTGCAGCAGTGTCTGCAACTGCAGATTGTAACCCAGCAGTGGATCAACGCAGCACAGGATCCAATGTGAGTGAACTTGGCAGAGCCCAAAGTGCCTGCAGACACTGCTGCCACGGGCACAGAGCGTGGGGCAGAGCATGGGCAAGGCTCAGGCTGCTGGCAGTGTGCCCAGCACCGGTGGTTTGCGGCAGAGGCAGCTCCCTGCAGCAGGCAGGCAGGCAGGATGCGGCGGTGCCAAAACAGGGACTGTGCTTGCTCCTCACCCTGCTGCCAGACCCCCTCAAGGTCTGACTCAAGGACTGAGTCAAAGTCCCAGTCAAAGTTCCTCTCAAAGTCCCCTGCTGGAAGTCCCATGCTGGCAGTCTGACCAGACACTGTGTCCAGCTGCCATGTCTCTATGCTGGGGTGATTTGCTCTTCCCTGTTGAAGCCCATGGGGGTGGGGTAAGGAACTTCTCACCTACTTCTTTCACATACCAAACCCCTGGAGCCACAGGTGGAGGGTAGCAAAACAGTTTCACACCACATTCAAACCTGCTGTGGGGCAGGGACTTGGGTGTGCCCTGCCACACACATACACACAAAAATCATGAATCTCTCAAGTCAACATTAATCAGCTCTAAATGCTGCAGTTCTTGATGTGATGCAGCTTTATGGTATGTGACAAACTTCCTGCATTTCAGATGGGAGGCTTTTTGTGCTTTAAAGGTCAAATGTTTTGACTATATTGTGTTTTCAATCAACACTTCATGTGATTTACCAGCTGCAAACTGACTTTGTATGTTAGAGAACAGAAATGGCTGTGAGCTGTTTCTTCGGCCTGCTACCATAGTTTGGATTGCTCCACAACATTATTAAGTAAGGACAAGAAGATTGTACTTGTCCACTCCTCTGTGTATGTGACAAATGCTAAAGACATTAAGTCAGCAAATACACACTTTCAGCAAATAGATAATTCTAGCTGCTGATGGGTTTGCTTCTCAGCAAACAGAAACCATTGAGGAGGTAATGGCAAATCTTAAATAAAAACAGGTGCACCTTCTTTTACAGCCTTTTGCTTAAAGGGGTAACTGTCACAGCACCCAAACGTGGCCACAACAGAGGTTGCATTGATGTTGTGTATCCAACTGGCCATGCTGGTATTTATTTAAAGAAAAAAACATCAGGATACAAAAAAGCAACACTTCCAAAAAGGAGTCTGAGGTTGCATCTGTTCTGCAGAGAGAACACATATAGAAGGTACAAAGTTATTGTACTGATTTGTCGTGGTAGGCCTAAATAGGCCAAGTGGGCTTGTACATGTCCTGGCTTGCCCAGGCTGCTCCCCTGCTCCTCCTCCCTCTGTGCAGGGGGTGGAGATCACAGGAAAGGGGACAAAAGCCCTGGGTGCACCTAATATGGGCAAACTGCCATCCTGCTTGGCTAATCTATGTCCAAAGGCCCATCAGTCTCGGGCTGAATGGATATAAAGGGATGAGCAGGTAGCACAGGGGGCTCTCTGCCATTGTATCTGTGCCTGCTTACTGCCTCATTGATCCTGAGCTGGGTGGGACCCCAGTGAGCAGGATCAGGCTCTGATGCCTCCACACGTTCAGCCTGCACAGCCAGCGTCACACCGTGCCCAGACTGCACATCACAGACCTCTGCCTGCACCTGAGAGCCTGCTGCCAAGGGAGCCAGGACCAGCTCAGAGATGTCTGCCTCCTTTATCTGAAGCACCCAGGAGCCTGGGGAAACTCCAAAGCCTCTAATGGCTTTTGGCCCAGCAGCAGCCCCTCCACGTGCTTTGGGTATTGTCCCAGGATATTTTTGTGAGGAAATACTTCAAACCTCTTGTAATCATTAATTGCCTTCTGCCATAAGCAGAAAGGAGCTTCCTGCATCCATCCAGTGGCTAAGCAGCATAACTAACTGCAAGCAGTGTGAGTGACCACACAAACCTTTTGTGTCAGTAAAAATGTTTGCTGGGTACCTTTAGAGTGTTCCAGTTTTGCCTGTTCACTGTATGTATAAATTTCCAAACCCTACATTTTTGAACCTTGTAACTAAAGTTTCTGGTGAGATTTAATGTTAATGAACAGTGTTCATAGTTATTAACAATCTCTGCCTGGACATCAAAATTAATATCATTATTAATTTTTAATAATTTCATAACATGCTTCTAGAAACAGCATAGAGAAGGTCTCTCTCCCTAGGCACAGGTCTGCCATGTTTGCCTTAGTGGACAAGGAGGATGGTCTGACATAGAACAGGTATTCCACAAATGCCCAGTTCTAATGTGAGTATTTTAAAATACAAAATTAATTTTTTTAAGAAGTTTTCCTCCAGATACCTATTTTTGAGGAAGTTAACATAATGTTTAAAATAGGAAATTGTATTTGCAGTCCTGTCTGTGCATGGCTCTTGCCAATATCCTTACTTAGCTGCAAGTGAATGGGCATGACACTGCAAAATCTCATTTAGGCTGGTGAATAAACATCTTATCTCTTGTACACATACTGAGTTGCTTTTGGGGAATGTGAATATATATTACCAGGACACATTTGTCTGCTCCTGCACATTTAGACTGCTGTTGTCTCTAGGTGCCAGCATGACACCAGTGTGACACACTGGTTGCTCAAAGGAGGCTTTTTCCTCTTGACTTTGAGACACTCCACAGCAGTCACCCTCGTGGTAGGTGTATTTGATTCTGTGAGAGCCAGGATAAATGGTGCTAGGTATCTGCTGAGCTGAATAGGTCTGTACACAAAATGATTTCTTGCCAGGTGATGAGGTTAGAAAAATCTTTTCTGATTGTCCAAGTGCAGGCAGGAGGTGTTTGCTGAGGTAAGAATAAGCAAGTTGACTGATTTGGATCAGCCCCGTCTTTTTCCTCATCTTGTAATGAAACATTTTCATTTTCCAACCTTTAGCAATCTTTGGAGATGCAGAGGTTTTACTTGCCACATCTCATTCCCTTCCATTCTGTTGCCTTCTCTGAAGAGAAGCCTTTTATAAGGTTTTCTCTAGGGGGAAAATGTCTTTTGCATTGAACCATTATTCATGGTTTTGTGGTTGTATCTGTGTCAGAACACATTCTGACAGTATTGGTTTGGGGACCTGCTATGAATGATGCAAAATTAATAATCTATATTAATTTTGATATCCAGGCAAAGTTTGCTGATGACTGTGAAAATTGTTTATTACCATTACCCATATGGAGATTTGTGTGATTATCTTTAACCTGCTATTTACATTTTTACTCTGTTGTGGTCTTACCCAATCTTAAAAGAAATACTTTGATGAAAGTAATTCTACAGTCCTTTATTTTCCCAATGATCTTACTGATTTTAATCCTTAAGTAAGCTCCTGCAGCTCCCCTGAAGTCAGTGAACTGTATCATGGCAATGTTTGGCCTGGTACTTTAAGAGAGCTTTTTTACATATGCATGTATTAAAAGCAAGGATTTTTTTCATTCCCTTACAAGCAGCTCTGGTTGGTACTGGTAAACTCTACAAGGAGCAGGTAGTCTGATAACACACAGGAAAACATAAGGCAGGTATTCAGTGAAAAGGAAGTCTTGGAAGTGTGTATGTCCTCACATGATGTGTTATGACAGTTCAGTTTATTTTTAATATACAGCTGATTGATAGAAACACAGAAGAATGATTTGGACTGAGCAAGACCTGTAAAGACCATCTAGTCAAACCCCTGGCACTGGGGACATGAGCAGGGACATCTTTTGCCAGATCCTATTGCTGGAAGATGCATCCAACCTGCCCTATCCCATCCAACCAGCCATAGCTCCTATGGACAGCCTGTTTGAGTTCACTATCATCAGAAAAAAAAATATTCTTTCTATACAGTATCACAGAATCATAGAATGGTAAGGTTGGAAGGGAGCTCAAGGATCATCCAGTTCCAACCCCCTGCCATAGGCAGGGACACCTCCCACTAGCACAGGTCACTCAAGGCCTCCTCCAACCTGGCCTTGAACACCTCCAGAGAGGGAGCAGCCACAACCTCCCTGGGCAACCTGTGCCAGTGTCTCACCACCCTCACTGCAAACAACTTCCTCCTAACATCCACTTTCAATCTCCCCTCTGACACTTCAAACCCATTCCCCTTGTCCTGGCATTCCCAGACCTTGTCAGTAGTCCCTCCCCAGCCTTTGTGGAGCCCCCTTCAGATCCTGGAAGGCTACTCTAAGGTCTCCTGGAAGCCTTCTCTTCTCCAGGATGCAGAGCCCCAACTCTCTCAGCCTGTCCTCACAGCAGAGCTGCTGCAGCCCTCTCAGCATCTTGGTGGCCTCCTCTGGATCCGCTCCAACCCTTCCATGTCCTTCCTGTGCTGGGGG